>CM027088.1:890311-1435311 GCA_015343265.1 Pao palembangensis | reverse complement strand
CGATTATTCATTCGATTGAACAGTTCAGAAGTGTTTCGCAAATCGGCCCATTTAGCTCCGACTTGCTAACGGCGCTGGTGTCATCCGTCAGCACGGGAAACTAACATTAACTAACGCACATTAAATAGCAGCTCTTACGTCTGCCTCCCCCACCTCCCGTGGTGGTTTTCAGCTTTACTGCCACGACACTATTAGCTGTGCGCTAATATGAGAAGAGGGATTTGCCTTCCTGCCACTAGGTGGCACTGTGCTAAGTGGTCCACCTCATCAGATTAAGAACATAGTTAGCTTGACGTTGAATAATCCCCACAGTTAGACAGCAGCCTGTTTTTTTTGTACGCTGAAAAACATCTACAACTACTCGGGTGAGCAGAACTTGTTAAGATATTTCAGACAATCGTCCCCGGTGCCCATATTATGGTAATTCTGTAAAAACAGTCACCCCTGAGTGTTGCCCTGGCTGGTGATTTCCTCATGCTAGGCGCTAAAGTTTTACGGTTAAAGTCCATCTTCAGGTACCTTGGGCTGACCTTGGGTCTGAGCCCTTGCACTCCAGTTGTTTTGGTACCCAGAGAGCAGCCTTTTCCTCCTGGGCAGCATCCACTGATCTTTGATTTTACTGTTAATTCAGGAACATCTTGTTTTGTTTTCTCCATCCTCTTGTCCTGACCTGCTATGGGGAGCTTTTAACCCTCGTGACTTCACTGCGGGGTGTGGATCGGCTGACAGGTCCTGGCACCGGTGTCCAACCGGGACTGTCTGGGCGCCTCAGCCCTCACGGCGGATCACAGCACAAACTCGATGTGCTTTGTGATGAATTCAAACTGTTTAACTAATAAGATGCAGTCGCACCGAGCCTTCGTGAAGGCGTGAGCGGGGTTCTGCTCGAGGTTTCCTCCTGTTAGCTCGACAGCCTGTGGCTGCTGTAAAGCATCAGGATGCGTATTGAGTGCTGAGTTGTCACTGCCTGGAACAGTCACACACACACACACACACACACACACACACACACATTCATTCTAGTGATGTTTCTTTGTTGATCAGATTCCTCTTCAGTCTTTTATGTCAGTGAAAAGAAGTTTTTTTGTGTTAACTGTGAAAGAACGTTGCCATTCCGCTGCTTTGAAGAAGCCGTTCCTCCGCTTTTCCTCCGACCTTGTTTCCACGTGAAATGAAGACATTAACTCTTTGTGTTTGAGCTAACTGCTTTGTTTTCCTTCGTGCTTTAACGAAGCGCTGAAACAGGTGCCCAAGGTTTGGTTGTCCAGGCAGCAGGGTGGCATCGGCGTGTGCGTGGCGGGGGGCGGGGGTGTTTCTGTGGGTGGTTTTTTTTTTGGATTTAATTAAAATGTATCCCATTATTTCTATTTTAATTGCAGAAGAACCTGTGAAGATGAATCACTAATTCTCTTCCAGAGAGGCCTTGACTGTTTGCTTCTGTTAGCATTAACGTTCCCTTTAGGAGCGCCGCTCTCAGAACATTTCGGCGCTCAAAACCGCCTCTTCTCTTTGTTCCCGTCATCTGCACAGAGTGCAAGTTCCACTGCACCAATGGGAATTGTTTGCGTCTGGGCTCACTGATCTGCAACCAGCTGAATAACTGCGGGGACAACAGCGATGAGGAGAACTGCCCTGTGGTCACTCAGCACCCTCCGCCGGGCATCTTCAACTGTGAGTAGTGCAGGAGAGAGCTCCAGCTGTGCACCAGCACACACACACACACACACACACACACACACACACACACACACCTGTGTCTGTGAGGAGTGGAAGCCTCCATCATGCAAACCACTCTGAGTGCCATATTGTCCTTTTTATAAAAAAAAACATATCCTGCATCTTCTTTTTTACGGGGCTCCACATCCGCCTGACAGGCTCCTCCATGGCAGATCCCCCCCCCACCACCACCAGGAGTTTAGTCCTGGTAAATAGTGCCCGGAAACAAACAAACTCCTCCTGCGAAATAAGGCGCTGCTTCTTTTTTCAGAACAGAGATTTTGCAGATGAGTTCCCTAAAAAAGGGTCTGATCACTCAGATTTGTGATCACACCGGTGGCGAGTTGGGAGTAAATCAGTCGCCACCGGTTTATGATCCAGGTACGTGTGCTTCAGGTTTTTTTAATCCTCTTCAGACATTGCATAGAAGCAGCTTTCTGTCTGAGTCCCTCTCATCAGCGCTCAGCCCCCATCCGCCATCACCCCCTGCCCCCCCGCTGAGCCACGCTGTCCAGGGAAAGAGATGAGAGTGTTCCCTCGACTCCTCGTGATCGAATGAAGGGGAGGGAGGGTTGAAGGACACCGTTGGGCTATGATGGCCGTCTGCCAGGCCGCTTTGATGTGCTGCAGCGTTCTCTTTCAACAACTTTTAGGAGGAGAGAAAAACTTTTTACTGCCACACTTTCATCCTTGGCTCCTTGGTCCCTTGCCCTCCATCTCTCTCTCTCTCTCTCTCTCTCACACACACACACACACACACACACACAAAACAAGCCACTAGAGGAAGTAGCTTTGAAGCAGTGATGTCATGTTTGGGACAAAATCCTGATCCGGGCAGTTGAAATATTTAGCTTTCCAGGGTGAACGTTAATGGAAGAGTCTGGTGTCTTTGGCGGGCATCATGGGAAATCTGCACCGTGATTCTGAGCTCATGTCTGAGAGACGCAAGACGCAGGGAGGAGGGAGGGTGGGAGGATGGATGGATGGCACTGGAAACGAGGGGGAGTTTGTCAAAAAAAAGAGAGTGCTGGGAGATGGAATAGAGTTCAGACAAACTCAGAGGGAGAGAGGTTAGCAGACGAGTGCAAGAGAAAGAGGAGAGGACAGACTGAGATGTGGATGTGGACAGAAAGAAGGGGGCACAGAGATGAGCGGATAGAGGAAGAGAGAGGGGCAGGGAGAATATCGCTGTGGTAATAGAGTTTGTCATCATGTTGTAGCTGCTGGCTGTCGCCGTGGCGATTCCAGACAGATGGATCATGAATATTGTCTAGACACACTACCTCTGCTCTCCTCTCTTCCCCTCTCTTCTCCTCTCCCCTCTTCCCCTCTCTTCTCCTCTCCGCTCTTCCCCTCTCTTCTCCTCTGCTCTCCTCCATCTCGGCTCTCCCTCTCCTCTCTTCTCTTTTCCTCTCCTCCATCTCTTCTCTCTTCTCCTCTCCCCTCCTCCATCTCGGCTCTCCCTCTCCTCTCTTCTCTTTTCCTCTCCTCCATCTCTTCTCTCTTCTCCTCTCCCCTCCTCCATCTCGCCTCTCCCTTTCCTCTCTTCTCCTTTCCTCTCCTCCATCTCGCCCCTCCCTCTCTTCTCCTCTCCTTTCCGCTCCTCCATCTCGACTCTCCCTCTCCTCTCTTCTCTTTTCCTCTCCTCCATCTCTTCTCTCTTCTCCTCTCCCCTCCTTCATCTCTCCTCCATCTCGGCTCTCCCTCTCCTCTCTTCTCCTTTCCTCTCCTCCATCTCGCCCCTCCCTCTCTTCTCCTCTCCTTTCCGCTCCTCCATCTCTCCTCTATCTCTCCTCTCTTCTGTTTCAGCTCTCCCCTCCTCCTAATGCTGAGTCATGGTTTCCTTATGTTGGTTTATTCCTCTTTTCAACTCTTCATGACCACCATTGCTCATCACGTCTCTCTTTTGTACTTAGATAAACAGATTACACTAAATAATCTGATTACATACATTCTGATTGACCGATTACATCATCGGACTAGAAGGATTAAATATAATCTGAATGATTAGATCAGTAAAGTCACGCTTTCTTGCTAATGTTGGTGTAACACACCCCTTGCTGAGTCTTAGCCTGTGACATGTTCTTGTTTTGCTAAAGTCATGTTTAAACTTCTCTTGGTAGTCTTATTTTTGGGACCAACATCTCGTTGTCGTCTATGGTTTTGCAGACAGGGGGCGCTGTGACGTCGATTCCCGATGAGCTCCGTTTTTTCCGGGGTTGACTGAAACACCATTTAACCTGTCAGAGGGCTTTTCCGGGAGAGCACCTGTGACCACAGCTGAAGCAATGACCTACGTGCGAGCGTTTGACGCTCTGACTGTAGCCGCGGCGGTTAGCTTGGGCTCACTGTGAGGAGGGGACAGGGAAAAAGAGCAGAGGACGGTTGGAATCGATGGTCAACTTTAGCTTAGCCATTGATCCCAGTCCAGTGTGAATGGCACTTCAATAGCATCTAGCATCCAGTGAGCCCTCAGGCTCGCCATTGATTCTGGTCTTGTTGGAGGGTTTTAAAGTCTGCAAAGGTTTATTATCGACTCCTGCTTCATCCAGACTGTCTGAGTGCTTCACACAGCACAACTCGTGGTTTCAGCATTTTTATAATGCCAGAGAAGTTGCCGTTTTTTTCCCCAGACTCAAGTCTCAGCGTTTCTCAGCGATAATCAGCAGGAAGTCCAGTCGACCAGGAAGTCCGGTGCTCGGCTGAGGGCCGCTCTGTTCGCACCGGATTCTGATATAGATCGCGTTTAAAAATAGCGTGAACCCCAGCGAAGTTCTGATCAGCGCCGAACTCAAAGTGGGCGTGAGTGGGAGGTAGCCGTAGCGTGTTCGAAGGCCCAGATATCCCTGCCGCCGTCTGGGAGCGGACCTTTCTCTGAAGTACTTTATGTCGCCGTGGCGACATGGCAAAGCAAATGAGTTGTCAGTGTTTCCCAAGAAGCGGTGACGTAAACCTTTCCACAGGTCCGCACGGCCGCCTTGACTTCAGCTCCGTGCCTGCAGCAGCTGCAGCTGTTCGCTGTGATTGAAACTGAAACTATTTATCAAGCCCGATTGTTGGAGCCAGCCCAGCGGCCGAGCCGCCGCCGTCGCCGCCGCCGCCGTCAGCTTTGCTCCTGCCTCCGTCTCTCCCCTCGCTCACACTCGGAAGCACCTGCGCAGCGTTTCTGGCGGATGTCGACGTCGTCGGCGCTTTTCTTCTTCATCCAATTCTCCCCGACTGTCTCGCTCTCCTCCCTGCTTTCCATCATTTAGTCTAATCTCACGCTTGAACAAGCCTCTGGCCAGCTGTCTTCTCTCCTCCCTCCTTCCTCCTGTCCCACACCCCCTCGTATATTCCTCCTTCTCTCTCTCCCTCCGCCACTTCCGAGCCCAGCCCGTGCGGCAGGAATAGCTGTGTAATTATGGCGTCGATGTTCCAGAGCCTGGCTCGGCGCAGCTGTTGTTGCTCTCTGCTGCAACTCAGAGGTCAATTAGGCAGCAAACGAATGCGGCTGCAGGAAGCTGCTAATTGAACGCTGCCATCTTCAGGCGCGGAGGATGATGAGATTAACGTGGCTGCGATTAGCACCCATGGAGACGAGTTTGACTACCTGTTTGTAACTTCTGGGCTTTGGATTTGTTCACATTTTCCTTCCGATCAGTTTAAAAATGCTTCCTGCTGCAGCAGGACCATTTAAATACGAGCGCAACCCTCCAGCCTTTGGTGCATTTAAACGAGGGGGATTTTTTTACTATGTAAAACAAGTTTATCGGATCAAACCATTTAAAAACAATCCAAATGCTATTTTGGGAGGGGAAAAGAAAACTCATAGCCATATTGAAAAGTTCTTTAAAAGAAGCTTAAAGATGAATATTTAACATTGAGCTAATTGAGGCACGGCTGATCGTTAAGTCCTGCTAGTTAATTACAATCTCCTGACAAAAAATATGTGGTGAATATTCTTCTGATGAGTTAAATGTCCATTCTTCCCTCAGTTGTCCACATTTAAAAAATACATGCCAGCTCTTGAGCTGTGGCATTAACATTTTCAAAACATTCATGCCCTTTAGAAAAATGGTATTTATTAAGCTTTCTTCATTACCGACACTGTTGTGCTACAAGGGCATGGCTTCTGCAGCCATTTGCATTCAGTTTTATGTTAATGAGACAAAGATTGTCTTTGCCGCCGATGTCTGCGTGGAGCTGCTGGTGTCAGACGCCGCCGGAGGACGCGGGGCTCCCCTCGGTCCTCTCTGCTCGCCCTGCAGTCAACTTTGCAGTACACAAACTGCAGCGCTGCTGCAGACAGCTTGAGGATAAATCCGCTTTCTAATCCCAAAAGTAAACCCAGAGGTCTTCTCCTTGAGCGGGAGACAAGAAGGTAGAGGATCAGGCACTGAGCCGGTGAGCTGAGGGTCGATAAACAGATAAACTGATTATTAATTAGGGCTGCAGATGATGAGCCTGGAGAACAGCGTGTCATTTTCATCCCAGTCCTGCTCTCTTTTCCACAAACCCGGGCGGCACCTTTGAAGCCGCTTGAAGAGACTGCTGGCGTCCAGGTCACATGACTCTTTCAAGGCTCCGGTGAGCTCCTCCACACGCTGGACGCAGACGGCTCGGTCTGGCACAAGAGCCATCACCGAGTCCTGTTTCGGCTTGGATTTACATATAAACAGCATCAAAGGGACAGCGGACTGTTTCTGGGAGCACGAGGAGCTCGTACGCTGGCCTGGAATGTGGGAAAGTCCTGGGATTAAACCTGCAGACCCGACCATGTTGTGTTTTTACCCTTTTGATGATCACAAATACTCGGCTCCACCAGAAGCGACCGCGGCTCTTCCGTCGGCGGTACAGAAAGTTTTACAAAGCAAATAAGTCGAATGAGTGATTGGAAGCGAACGTTAGGGCACCTGAGCAGCAGCAACACAGCAGCCTCTGCAGAAGTCTTTACAAGCAAAGAGCTCGTAAAAAGAAAGAAAAGTGTGTTTGTGAAATGTTTGTTTGGAGGAAGGAGCGAATTGGTTCTGCTTCTCTGTCAGGGACGTCTTCAGCCTCGCCCCAGCGCCCCTTTCTCACCTTTCACTCATGGACAGACGTGAGCTGCGGCGCTGCTTTGGATTTGTGTGTGGGTGTGAGGAAGGTGAAACAGAAAGGTGGATGGAAGATCATCTCCCCCCGGCACCCCTCAGCCCCTCGCTGGGGTCTCCAGCTTCGGGCTGTTCTCTTGACGAGTCTCCAGCCTGTGCTCGCTGTCTGCTCCTCCGAAGAAACAACATTCCTCTGCCGTGTTTTCACTCCCACGTTTACATTCCTGTGCACGTGCGGGACGCCGGAGTGTGTCTCCAGCTCCCACTGTAAGAAAACAAAGTGCGGCGCGGCTGCGTGAGCGACCCCCCCGAGCCATTAGCATGCATGACAGGCACACTCCGGTGAGCAGGTCGAGGTTGGAGGTCAAGGGTGAGTGGAGCTAATGCTTTCATGCTCTTGATTCGGCTCCTCTCGGGTGTAATACCCGCCTGTCAATTTGTTTGAGCTGCGGATTTACATAATGAATTTATATTAGCCAGTGTTCTCCACACACTTCTTTACTCTCCTCAGCTCCTCTCTATCCTGCACTCTCACTGCTGCAATTACTCCCCTTGCCTCTCTCTCTCTCTCCCTCTCGCTCTCTCTCGCTCTCTCTCCACTTCTCCTTGTTCTTTCCAGCTCTCCCCTCCGCTCCCCTCGCCCTCCTCCTCTCGTCGAGTTTACCAAGTGCCCGAAGAGCAGAGTGTTTAAATGCAAACAAGCCTAATTTCCACACTGACGCCACGGCCCAAGTATGCCTTCTGCACAACAGCGCCGGCCCCGCTGAGAGGCTCCGACAGGAGATGGATGGATGGAGATGATGAGCAAAGAGAGGGAGTGAGTGATATAAGGGGGGGGGGGGGGGGGAGGGGGGATTCTTGGATGTAACGCAGAGCATAAAATAGGATCCGACGCAGCAGGGTGGCGCAGCTCGTAGGTGTCGGCTCTGGCATTCCTGCCAGAGAAACGGTGATAAACGAGCCGATAGTGAGTTGCTTCTTTTGAGCTTTTCCATCAGAAAGTGACAGAAGCTACCCCAGCTGAACACATTTGGGCTGTTAGCCGCTGACCTTTGCTCCAGCATGAAAAGTGTGTGTAAAATGGGAGATTTCTGCGCTTTGAGATGATTGCTGCCGTCTTTGAGCGGTGAAGTCAGAGCCGTAGTTCAAGGAAAAGGAGACAGTGCACTAGAAGCTTCCCTGCGTGTGCACGTGTGTGCCAGTGTGTGTGTGTGTAAAGTTCACAAATATGCCCTGCGTGCCTGCCCCCCCACCACCACTTCTTTCAATTGGACTTTCAGTTGGCTGTGTATGCAAGGTAATGATGACCCCCCCAACACTTAGTGTGATAGACTTGTCTCCCCGAGTCTATTTGGGCCCAGTGTGTGTGCTAGGTAATGGTGCAGCTGGGCCATTAAATGCGGGGGGCTATTTGACAGCACCCCATGTCTTTCATTCCCTCCTCCCACACACACGCACACATGCACACACAAAGGGCGTGAAAGGACCCAAATGAAGCCCCACAGGAGTAAATGGAGCCCTAATGCCGGGTATTTCTCTAGATGAGGATTGTGCATTTGTTTTCAGAAAGAATAGATGCGGTTGGGGGGTGGGTGGGGTGAGGGGGGGTGAAGTTAAGTCTGCGGCTCTCTGGTAAAACCTCAGACTGCCTTTCTCTCCCCTCTCCGCCGCCCTCCCACTCCGTCTTTTGGAAGTTGTGTATGCGCGTTTGAAGTCCGTCCATTTGTCTTACGGGATTGTGCAGAGCCGGTATTGAATATTGACTCCGTGTGTGTGTGCGTGCGTGCGTGTGTGTTGATCGAGAGGGAGAACTGGAGGTGTTAAAGGCTTGATGTGAATAGCCTTCATCTGTCAGCCGCGGAGGTCAGCAGGGTGTTACTGGGAGTACTGGGTGGTCCAGCTTTTTTCATTTAAAACACCTGCCATTCACAAACACATTTGTCTACTGTAAGAGATGGGTGGGCCAGTGTGTGTGTGTGTGTGTGTGTGTGTGTGTGTGTGTGTGTGTTCACACACACTCGAGGAGGCTGCGGTGGTCAGGAGATTTAAAACCAGCTCGGCAGATGCAGCGCGCGTTTCAACCGGTTTATTCTGAGTTACCTGACAGTTAAGGTGCTCGGGGTCGTAGCTGGATGGTAAACAGGCAGTAGGAATCTCTCCGGGGGCCAATCTTTCCATTACCATAGTGATTATGTTGAAAGGAGAAGTGACTCCTTACAGTGAATTACTTCATCCATGCATTTACATGCATTACTGTTTGTTTGCGTCAGCTGGAATGTGAGGGGAAACAGTCTGGGCGCCTGTGAAACTGCTGAACAAGTTTCTCTGCCGGTTGTCGTAGCAACGTCAAAGCTCAGTGTCCGTCCGTCAGCGCGGCTGAACGCAAACTTTTTTGCGCTGAAACGCAGGTGAACGTGTCGCCCGTTCGGCGAGGATGAGCACGCAACGCTGTCGCTCCGCCGACAGGTGGCGCTGCCGAGCGGAGGGAAAAACGCAAAGGCCTCCATTTTGAACTGGTAATCATCCAGTACTGGTGCCTGTGTGTGTGTGTGTGTGTGTGATCCAAGTGATAATTATAACTGTCTAACACCTCAGGGGTCTCAGGCTGGGGGCCCTCACAGAACAGCAGTCAGTCAGCCAAGCGTGTGCGTGTGTGTGTGTGTGTGTCTGTGTGTGTGTGTGCGCTGCCATTTGCGTCCTGCATCGCCACAGAGACAGCGAGATCGTCCCCGTGGACGCGCTCATCCTCACAGTGTGTTTTTCCCCGTCCCTCCTCGCTCCTCCGCCCTCTGATGCTCAGCATGTTTGCACGCCACGAGTCCAAAGCTCTTCTGGGTCTCCGGGAGGCGGCGGTGACGAGCGGGGAGGTGAGGGAGCGGCAGAGATGTGACACGTTGTTAGTTACCGTGTTTTTGTATGAAGTGGTGACCCCCCCCGCTGCTGGAAGTCATCTGTCACGCAGGCGGCGGCTGGATCTGGCGCTCAGCGGCGTGTTTGTGTGGACCCGTCAGAAATGCAGCAGATCAGAGGGTGATGGGCCGTTACTGCACTCCTGATCGGCTCCTTTGTCCCGCAGCCGCCGGCTCTCACCGGGCCTTTTTGACTGAAGCCGTTGAGGCAGGAAATGGCAGCGTCAGTGGCGGGCGATGCCTCTGAAGGTGTTCATTTCAGTCAGGTGAGCTTCTGGGTTCAGTTTTATGTCCCGGGTGTGTCCCCACCCCCTCCCAGGTGACTTCTGGGACGAGCCTTTTGTTCAAAAGCAGGTTTGTTACACCTCCTGACCCGTAATCGATGACAATTTCAAGCTAGCAACCTTCCAAAAGGAGTCAGAGCAGCTTCTCCGGCTTCCAGTCCGCAGGTCTGAAGGAGATTTGCTGCATTGCAGCACCAAACGAGTGTCTGTGAGCCGGCTGCCAGACGATTCGCTGTGTTTTTTGGCAGCAGGAAGACAATAAAATGATTAGTATGTGAACAGGTTGAGCAGCAGCGGAGCCGCGGGCTGATGTTACGGCACAAAAGGATCAACGGGAGCGATTAGACTGACACCTGAAATAAAAACACGGATTCTTCTGTCCTCCGTGTCTGCTCATCCTGGCTGTTGGCTGTTACATCTTATTGCACACAGAAAGACAGAGTGATGTTTAGAAACACAGATAAAACTTGCTGACAGGATGTTAGCAACTATGCTAGTCGCTGACAGGATGTTAGCGACTAGCATAGTCAACGTATCTGGTTTTCTGTTTGAAACTCAAAAAAATTTGGTCAAAAAGTTTGTATTATTGATAGAAAACTGCAAAAACAGGCATCACACACTCACACACACACATACACACACCTTCTGTCAGACTAATGTGTTATTATCATTGTAATTATAAAGAACAAAAAGTCCAAGTGAAGTTACACCTGACGTTCTCGTAATGCTGTCAGTTCCCTTTGGATTACACACACACACACACACACACACACACACACACACACACACACACACACACACTTTTTCTTTTTCTTGGACAGAGTTCCGTTGCCCTTTTCAAAGTTATTTTCCAATGCCTCCAGACTCCATTAGTATTCATCTTTAGACCGTCTTTGTTTCAAGGAGAAATTATTAACATTTAGTGTAAAATTTGCAATAAGACACAAAGTAAATGGTCTCCAGCTCAGGCAGTGAAAAGATTCACCTGGACACACCTCTTTAGCTCTTTTTTTTCTCTTTCGCTGTTGAGCCTGTTGAGCTAACTATTGTTAGCCGCTGTTGTGAGGTGCTGCTCACAATAGTTTCCTCCTTAAATTGGATTTTAGTCCACAAATTCTTCACAGTCAGACAATCTGCAGGTTTGCAGGGTGTCTCGTGTTGGACTCCAGCGTTGAGATTCCATCCCAACGGGATGGTGGACGCTTCGCAGCAAAATGTGAACATGACCCAGTACAAACGGTCTGAGGTGATCTGGGAGGTGCCAGACTGAGATGAAGGGAGCAGGCCATCCCGGCGTGGACAGGAAGTCCGTCTGTTGCATATCCGCGGCGTCAGCGTGCACGTGAGCAGATTGAGAGATTCAGATGAGCAACAGCGACGACGGAAAGTTGCCGAAGTTTTTAATTCACTCCATACAGCAATCACAAAGACAATTAGTCTTCATTTCATTATTCTTACACAGCTTTGCACAAAATTGTAATTTAATGTGTTATTAGCGTCGGCGCGGCGACCGACTGCGGCTAATTGCCTCAAAGATAATGATCGTGACGCTATGAGAGGCCTTTCCATTTATTTACATGAACGCTCTGACAGCGGGAGGCGTCGTGTGGCAAAGTTTACTCTGGCTGTTTGTGAGCGCGCGTTCCTCCGTCTCCCTGAGAATCACACCTTGGCGACAGCAGCGTGGGCGGTGACAGCGTGCAGTTTCCATGGCGACAGACAGATGATTATGGGCTGTGGGACACCATTAAATCCTCTTTATGATCCAGATGTTTGTCGGCGATGAGGAGAGCACGGAGGGTGAGCGTGAGCGCGCGCGCGTGTGTGTGTGTGAGTGTGTGCTCACGTCTTCAGGTCTGTATTTTCCATGGCTTTCTTTGTGTTTTCCGACTGGGATGTGGATCTGATCCCTGTACGCCTCCATTCGTGCTGTATTTGGCCTGGAGAACATCCAACGGGAGCTCAGACACGTCAAACACGACCACCGCCGGAGGGTCGATGCACACAAACAGAAGCTTTACTGCACCCTCGCCGCCCCTTCGCGGGGCTGCATCTTTACCGCCGCCCCCTGCTGGGCAGAACTGATACGGATGACCTTGCAGTAATGCAGTGCCCGTCCACGTTGACTCGCAGGTTCATCCTAACTGAAGCCAAACAAGCGGTTCTATTGTTTGAGTTGTTCCCTTATCGCAGCATAAAACCCCCCAAACCAGAAAGCGGCCATGCTGGAACAGCGTGACATTAGCAGTGACCACGAATGTTGACTCATCAGTGAGATATGCAGAGAAATCAACGCTCGCAGTGTTTAACACACCAAAAAAAAGGGTTTTGGGTTGTTCTCTGTGGCCGATTGTGCGTCCTGGCTCTGAGAAAAGCCTCCACGGAAGGCTGTTTTTCTGATCCGGATCTGGGCAATTTGGAGGTCACGTCCGCGCTCACTGGGCTCCGTCGCGCTCCTCCGGCTCTTCCAGAACGGTTTATGTGGAGTTCAGCACGCAGAATTCCTGCTTGAGGGATGGACGCCGTCAGGGCTGGCCGCCGCCATGGGGGTTTGTTTAGTCTGCAGACGTGTTTGGAGCAGATGGTTTGTGTCAAGTGGCATCCACAAGATCGGCTGAATCAAGGATTCTCCCAACTAAACACCAAACCTTCTGTTAGTCACACTGTTGGATTTATTCCCGCTTCTAGTCTCACTCGGAAAAAAACTCGCGCCGTGTCTAATAAGAGCAGGGTTAACCCCTCGTTTGGAGCAAAAGTCAAACTATTCCAATCATTTTATGTCATTTTACAGCGCATTAGCTGTAATTAAACTACGCTGCCGGGGCCTGGTGATTTGTGGACGGCTTTTGCCCCAGATTTCCTCTGTCAGGTTGCATAAATTCTACCTCTGAACTGTTTAATTGCGCTCTCTGCCCAAGGGCAGCAGCCGCAGACCGTCCGCAGGGCTGTTAAATCATCTGCAAGATTTTAAGGTTAGAAAAATGTCAAGGCGGGGCTGCTGGCGAAGGAGAAACTCAAACATTTATCCGGAGTCTGAAGCCGAGTCTACTGTACTGTCGGCCGCGGTTTGACAAACAGTGAGATAGTCATCTGCATTTCCATTTATCTGCATTAGCGCACAATAGGTGTCAGGTGTAACTGCTCACACGCCATCATTCACTTGTTTGAACTCTGGCCTCTGCACGGTCTGTCTGCTTCCCTGCCTCACCACCTGTTATCCTTTTGTGCTCTGCATGAGGGATGTGCCACTGCTCATAGAAAACGGATGAAAGGCGCAGCCTAGGTGGTTGCGTGTGCACGTCTCGCCCTCCCTCCCTCTCTTTCCCTCCCTCGGCCATCGTGCCTGCACGCCTGAACCTGCTGATTATTTCCATGAACCTGTTGCTCCTCGCTGTTGTTTTGCAGCACTTTTCCTCTTCTGGGTTCCCATCCTCATGTTGCTCTGCGCTCAGCGCGAGGTCGTGCTCCTCCCTCCACCTCAGAGGTCACAGGGCCGGAGGCCGCGCGTCCAGGCCAGATTTCTCGCTCCTTGTTTCTTTAACGGCTTAACGTTGAGGCGAAACCTTCTACCCCGTTTCTGTTCCCAGGCTTTGATCTGGATAACAGCAGCTCTTTTATCTGACCTGGTTGACTGTTGTGACCAGCATACCTGTCGCTCTCCAGCTCTCAGCGCTGCTCCAGTTAGCTGCTCATCTCGCTGCTGCATCTGCCGCAGTTAGAGCGCCTGCAATCAGCAGGACTGCACCTCTGCTGCGGAAGGACGGAAACTCCCAGGAAAGCAACAGGCAATCCCCACATGTTAATGGGAGGGTTTGGATCTGAGCACAAATCTGCAGATGTGGAACTCTAAAGAGGCCTGGCCACGCTAGCGAAGGCGCAGAATGGAAAAAAAAAAAAAAAAAACGGCCCGCGAAATAACACAGAAAGCAGGGGGCGGGAGTCTGGCACTTCCTTTCTCTGCATCTATTTGTGTTTTATGGAGAATTAAATTGAAGTGGAGGGCAAAAAGAGGAAGAGTCTGACATGTAGAGAGAGGAGGAAAGGCGGACAGAAGAGAGCGATAAGGGCTGAGAGGCTTAGAGGCAGGAAGACAGCAGAAAGAGGAGGAAGCACGGAGGCTGGGAAAGTGGCGCAGGGATGCTGAATCAGAGAGGAGAGAGATGCCGCGATAAGTAGCGTGCACAGGAAGTGGGCCTGCGGAGATAAAGACAAACTCAGAGGCAGACGCAGATTAGAGGCCAGAGCGGCAATTTTGAGGAACGAGGGAGGAAGGAGGAGGAGCAAACCGAGTGATGAAGAACAAGAGTGACGGAGAGAGAGAGGCCACAGAAGTGTGCTCACGGTGCCAAGCCGGAGGAAGTGCCAGCCGTCGTCATGGGAACCAGCAAAGCCAAAAATAAAGGAGCCCGGTCATGAAGGCCAAGCTGACTTGAGGAAATAATATCTGAAACACTGCTCGCCCTTAGCAACAACATCCGTCAGGTGTTCTTCCTTCCTAAATCCCACTTGTGAGCGAGATTAGGGGGAAAAAACACCATTAAGGAAATACAACCTGTAGTGCACGTCCGCTCTGTTGCCGATTGCCCTGACATTTCAGGGACAGATGGCGGAAGCGCCGCTGTAGCAGTAGGTCAACGACTAGAGCGAGAGGGTCAGCTCGCTAAAGTGCTGACTAAAACGGTGGCACTCAGCGCACTTTATTCTAACGTTAAAACCGGTTCAAACTGCCCTTTCTTTCTGTTGCTTCCAGGTTTTAGGAGCTGGAAATTGCTAGGCGCCCGTCCAGCTTTTGCCTGCGCCGGTACAGTACTTGCTTTGATGTGGCGCTTTGATGTGCAGGAGGACTGTAGGGACTACCAGCTGCAGAAGTACGCTACAGCGTCAGCGTTACTCCTGATGGAAGGAGGTTCGGGGGACTGAGAGGTCGGTCCCCTGCGCTCGGCGTGCTGAGTGGCCTCAGGAACAGAAGCTGGAAGCTTCCTGTAGCTTCAGCCGCGAGTGTGTGAGTGAAAGAGTCTGGGAGTAGGTGCTGCTAGGTAGTTTGAGCCGTCAGCGCCTGAATGTGGTAAACAGTGTAAAGTGCCCTGAGGACTCAGACAAGAAAGGCTCCACTTATCCGCGGCTCCATTTACAAGTCCATTTAGCCGCCTGAATGTCCGAGCCGTCGGTGCAAATATGGGCGCTAAAACCTGCTGCACACAAAGACGCGTCGTCTCTCTGAGAACACCTGAAGGTCTTTGTAGCATTGTAGCACTTGAACCGGGCTCCTTTGGAATCCAGCTAATGTTTGCTGGCTAAAACATCCTTTGGTGGCGGCACAGAGAAACGAAGCGGCGCTGTGAAGAGATCAGGGCCACAGACATACAGAGTTGGTTGGCTCTGAAGCTAACGCTCTGGGAAACAGAAAAAGCGTCCAGCGAGCGGCTGGAGGGATGCTTGCTAAGGTCCGGTTGGACCCAGACGTCCCGGCCGTGTCCATCGGCTGTATCGATACGGCGCCGGCTCATTAGTTAGCATTTACAACGCTGCCATCACCGAGGATCGATTAGGCCGACCCAGGGAATAAGTGAGGAAAGTGACAGCAAAATGAGTCGTTAAGGAGAATCAATTAGGAGGAAAAAAGGGATGTGAGGCAGCAATTCCTACTTTTATCCTGCTCATTATGGTCTGTCGCTCATGTCGAACATCAGCCACTTGATCACAAAGTCAAGTAGGACTCTCATACACGCGCGCGTGTGTGTGTGTGTGTGTGTGTGTGTGTGTGTGTGTGTGCAGCAAAGGAGATGCAGGAAAAGAGAATGAGGCGTTCTCTCATGCTGCGACTTGTCCTGCTCAGATTCAGACAGCAGTCAGGGACCCTGTGGTCTCCCAGCAGTGCAGCATGACGCAGCTACTACCTCCACACACACACACACACACACACACACACACACACTGGCACAGTCATCTTCAGCCCAGTGGGTTCTCACCAGAAGTAGGGCAGATAAAAGAGAAAGAGGGCAAACATTTTAGAAAAAGTGGGGGGAAACTCACAAGCAAAAAAAAAGGGGGGGTGGCAGATGAAAGGATGAAAGAAGTAAAGAGTGAAGAAAACAAAAACAGGATGAACAGAGAGGAGCAGGCACAGATTTGGGAGGCAGCACACATTGCGTGATCCGTTCTCCGCTGTGGTGCTGGTGGAGCTGCTGAGTATTTTTTGGAAACTAGGTCATTGTTCCTCCCACTCAGCCTGTCTGATCCGGCACATAGCCCAGCTTTTCCCTCTTTCTTTCTTTCTTTCTTTTTTTTTTTTTAACCAACTAAGCACCTCTCTCGTCTCATCATTCTGGGGAGGCGAGCAGGGAGGTGGGAGCCGCTCAAAGTCAGACGCTCTCTAAACGCCGCCACACACGTACGCAGACACGTATGACCGGAGACGTGTAAGCCGCTGCTGAACCAACCGGAGACGTGTCCAGTATGTCCAGCAGCGCTCCTCCTCCTCCTCCTCCTCCTCCTCCTCCCCCTCCTCCTCCTGCTAATGGCCTCGCACCGACAGATGAGCTTAGAGGCTTTTAAATATTCAGCCTGTGCATATTGACCGGACTGATTGAATTATACAGTCATTTATTCATCACTCATTTCACACAAGAAGGCGTGACGAGCTGCCCTTGTACCAGCCTGTGTCTCTCTCTCTCTCACACACACACACACACACACACACACACACACACGAGCTGCAGGTAGAGCAGACAGCGGGGCAGGAACTGAGACTCTGCTATCCAGGATGACTAATCATTCCTCAGCAGAGGAGCAGCCCGAGGAGATGAGATGTCGGGTCCCGCTCAGGGTTTCTCCCTGTTCAAAGGCGAAACTTTCTTTGGGGGGGGTTTTCTCTCCGGTTTTGTCTTTGGGTGCTGAACTCGTCCACTGGAGTCACGCTTCCGTCAGCCCCAGTAAATCCACACCTGTCTCCACGCCGATTACTGGTGATACCTGCTGATCCCAGTCCCGGTAGCTGGGACCTGGTGTGGAAATCTTCCAAAATGGTGCTAGAGTCCTTCCAAGCCAGATGTGGATGAAAAACCATCAAGAAAGAGGAGGTTCTGGGCAGGGACAGATGGAAACATGAAGACGGAGATGAGCAGAAGTGAGTCACCTTCCCGAGTCATCCCGTCTGACGGGGTTGGGGTTGGGGGCGGGGTCTGGAAGCCTTCAGCTCAGAGCGCTCAGACGCCTGCTCGCAGCGTTCACCCGCTGTAACGAGGCCAGCTCAGACGTCCGGCCCTGCCTCGTTAAGGCAGCGCCACGCGTGATGCTTCGGCGCTGAGTCACAGCGTCCACTTCACTCGCTTCATCTCAGTGAGATCGCCGCCATTACTCTAATTGCTGCGTTGCTTTAAAAGCGGCGTATGGGCGCAGGAGTGGAGATGGTTTAAGGAGCCCTTTCACATCCTGATTTGTGATGATTTCAAGCCCAAACATTCTTTTTCTATTTCAGCTTACTCAGAGCTCCAGATCTCCTCCTTTGTGTGGAACGTCACAGTTCCGAGAACGTCCCCTTTGACCCTCACCTGACCCTGACCTAGACCCGAGGTGTTCCTCACTACCAAGCACACAAGTACTTGTGGACTTGATGAAGTGCGCGGGGGCAGTTGTTGACCAACTGGAACAGCCGCGGAGGTGAAAAGCATCGTGGGACAGCCAGCAGCGGATGATGGAGCCGAGAGAAAAGATCAAAGCAGGGAAAAAAGAAAAGAAAGGAATGAAAAGGTGGCAGATAAATAAGACAAGTGAGAGGTGTGTTCATCTGTCAGGCTAATTTCACGCAAAACGTGTGGAAGAATGAGGAGCAGTTTCCATCAGTCAGTTTGAGGCGGATCAATAGCGTTCCTTAATAGATTCAGCAGAAAACCGGGAAGGAGCCTTTCAGCGATTGTCCGAGCGCCGTCGGGTGAGTTGTTGTCCTGTAGCTCCGGATAATGCTGGTGATATTTCATGCTTTCATCTAAAAATGAGGCAAAGAAATGCAGCCCTCACATTTGCGCCTGTCTCAATAATGGACATAAAACCTCAGTAGGAGCCTCGTGTGCGGGCATCATTAGAGGTTCAGCATTTCTGGGAAGACGCGATGAGCTGATATTCCCAGAAACACTTAACAAACTTTTGAACCGTACGCTGCGTCAGTGATAGCAGCCTTCCGACATTATTGACTAAATGTGTTTTTGTTATTATTCGCTAGGATTTAGATGTTTCTCCTGCTTCATCTAAGCTAGCACAGGATTAGCCAATCAAAATAACCTTTTTGTTTAAGATGGACTTCCTTAATGTTTGATTAAAGAAGTGGTTTAATTACATAATCCATTATGACAGTGGTAGAGCAGACTTGACTGTATCATTTATTGTTTTAATGATGGCTCAGCTTTAGCCGCATCAAAGCTGCTTCTTTGGAATGAAACAGGGGTTTTCAAACCTTTTTCATCTGTATATAATGGCTTCAATCATGGCACATCTGTGTTTTGCCCTTTTTCTGCCCTTGAATGTGACCCAGGAAGTTTGAGATTAAATCTGAAATGAAAAGAAAAACAAAACAAACAAAAATCCACTTCCATTATCTTCAAATGTGTGACCTTTGTTCAAATGAGAATTGTTCATCAACGTTAGCTTGAATGTGGTTACGACACCGTTTGCCCCCCCAGCTGGGCCACAGAAAGCTTTTACCACTTCTCCCATTATTGACAAACCATTGAAGAACTCGATTAGCTTCATCCAATCTGCTGAGTGCACGTGCAGCGCACGTACAGCATTGTTGGCTGCAGGCACCTGGATGCTAATGGAGTCTTCCTGCTTCAGAACACCTGTTGCATTACCAAGCTTAATTATTTCCACTTAACAATTCAATACTTCATTATTGTGTGTGTGTGTGTGTGTGTGTGTGTGTGTGTGTGTGTGTGTGTGTGTGTGTGCGCGCGCGCGCAGGCGTGTATACGAAGCAGAACTGGAATAGAGACGCAAACAAAAGATTCACAGAATTTTTCTGAGTTACTGCAAGAGGACAGCAAAAAAAAAAAAAGAATATGGAGCAAATTGATGCTAGTTGGACAGCACACACACACGCACACACACACACACACACGCACACACACACATCACACGAATGCTAATCTGTCAGAGCAACAAAGGGAGCCAAGCCAGGGCTGCATTTGCATGACAAACTGGCCCCGCTAGGTTGATTGAAGAGAAAACAATTTTAGGAGACAGGCTGGCTGTGTGGTACGGTGCCCGCCACCTCTGGGTGGGCCTCAGGACCCATAATATGTGTGTGTGTGTGTGCGTGTGTGTGTGTGTAGGTGCCTGGCTGGTTTGGGGAAGGCAGCATTTGGTGGAAGAAGAAACGGACTTCATCTGGTTATTGTGTGGGCGTTGTGTTATATGTCTTCCTTTACAGGGTGTGCATGTGTGTGTGTGTGTGTGTGTGTGTGTGCGTGTGTGTGCACACGTGTGTGTCATTAGGTGAGGGCTGGGAGTCCTGCTGGTGACAGGTTTATTAAATACGTATCTCCGGGCCCACAGTGGACGTGGCACAGAGGGAAACCCCCACTGCTCATGTAATTAATGTGGCCTCTCAATGATGGTGTGAGTGTGTGTGTGTGTGTGTGTGTGTGTGTGTGTGTGTGGGGAGGGACAAGGTGATGTTCTCAGGAGGGTGACGGGACCAAACCTTCCCGCTGAGTGAGAGAAAAGACAGAGAGACAAATGAGAGATGATGATGGACAGAAAGGGGGAGGAGCTTAAAGAAGCTTCTAAAGCCTCAAAAACAAAGCGTCTTTGATCGATGAGCCGAGTCTTTACAGGAAATCAAACTGATCGATGACAGGAAGGTTCTAAAGGGCTCGCCGGCATCAATTACAGCAAATGAAATGGTTCCACAGAAGAACGTCGTCACTCCATCGCTGAACATTTTACCGTTAATCCGTTAATCAATAACGCTTCTAAGCGCGCAGGTGTGCGCCATATATCGAGGGGCGGAGCTTCCAGACGGGAGAAACGGAGCTTTGTCTGCACATGTGGTCATTAAAACAACATCAGGACTTCCATCCAGCTCTGCTTTAATCGTCTTCCGGATGAGTTTTTCACACATTTGTCACTAAATTCCTTCTTTTGTCTAATTTGGTGGTAAACAACGGTGATTAAAGGCCGCAGCTCTGGGCTTTGGAGGTTTAGTGACGCTGGAAAAATGTCTCAGGCCGGGACTTTTTTCCCTCAGAATGTGTCTGGACCAGATCGTGGACGGATTTCAGCAGAACTCAGATTCTGCCTCAGATCCAAACTGCGGCGCTCCTGTTGCTTTCGGTTCCCGAAGCTGCTGGAAATGGAAAGAAAAGCGTCTGCAGCTGAACCGGGAGCAGAACACAGCCCTGCCTCCAACTCAGGATCAGAACTAAGCAGCAGGAATTAATTATTCCTGTAGTTCAGTTAAAAAAAACCTGCGTTGATCGAGAAGTTCAAGGTTATTTATTGGATGTGGATGATCTCAGTCTGGCTGAACAAACACTCTCTGGGGTTTATTTCAGCATATAAACATGCTGGGGGACAGAGACCTGTCCTCAGTGGAGACCTGAAACACGGAGCTGACGGAGGGGAGAGCTCCATAGCTGCTCGGAAAATTGCAAATGACAGGAAGTGGATGCAGGGAACGCTCTCCCACCTGCACAGGCAGACCGTCTCGCCTCAAACCAATCACTCTCTGAGGAAGCAGCCTCTTACTGGGTGTCACTGGGCAGACAACAGGCGCACGCGCACACACACACACACACACACACACACACTCTCTCTCAGGGTTCTTCTCTCAGGATTAAATCAGCTTTCAAATCATTTTCCAGAACACTGGCAGGTTTCTCCAGTTGTGTGATGGTGGCGGGCCTCTGAGCAGATCCGCTCCACCTCCTCTACGTCCGGGTTCTGATGTGGAAAACAGGAAAAGGCGCCGTGGCAGCGCTGATGGCGGCCTTGGGTCAGCGTGCTCCTGAAGTCACGGGTCAGAACACAAAAACAACACGAGGGAATGAAAAGCCACCGGTGTTCGTCTCGCTTGCCGCAGGAGGGGAAGTGTTTGCTCCCAGGAGACTCATCTGATAATGCCTCACTGAGTTTAAACCGCAGCGGCGAGCTTCTGAGCGTGACTTGGCGTTCAGACGGGCAGTGAGTCAGCAGGAGCAGCGTCAGACAGCTGCAGGTTCAAAGCCTCCTGCTGCGGTGTTTCACTCCTGAGTCCAGATGTTAGCGTTGCTGCACACATGCTGGACAGGTATGTGCTAGCCTGGGTTAGCAGTCGCCGCTGTGTCATGTGATCGTACGTGATCGCACAGCGCGTCAGCGGATCATCTGCAGGTTCTGGCCTGACGTGTTAGCATCTGTCATTCCTGCAGATACGGATCGCCTAATCTCCCGCTTTGCCACCCTGTCGGATATTTCATCCAGCGCGAGTCACATGACTCCTGACTGATGCCGTGCTAATGTCGCCGTGGAGCCTAGCCTTCGCTTTTAGCACCTCAGCAGTGAACGTCATGGTTACAAGCTGTTGTGGGGCGAGCGCCTGTAGTTCTGCTTCCCAGTCCTGTCAGAGGGAGGAGGCGGGATCTGCTGTGAGCAGGGACCTCTGCTGGCTCCGCTCCACCGTCTGGCTGCACCGTCGTGGAATTGCGATGAGGCAGAGTGTTGGGAGCGCTGGGCGAGTTGGCGCGACCTGTTACAGGAAGCTAGAGGCGCTATGATAACCTATAAGTTCATGAATTCATGCAAGCATTGGCTCGCCAGCCACGCTAACCTGGAGTTTGCTCTGATGTGCCAGGGTGTTAGCAAGTCCAGAGCGCAGCAACATGTTCCCGCCACCGTCCATCTGTCAGCTCCTGCTCTCGGCGCAGCGTCCCTCAACCGACGTGATGTTTTTATCATATTTCACGATGTGGGAGCTCCACGGTTTTATCTGACGTAGCGTGTGTGACGGAGAGGGAGAGCACGTCTTGATGAGAGCCTCCACCTGCTCCAGACGGATTCACCCTACGTTTTTCGGCCTCGACACTCCTGACGGAGGCTGAAATGCTAATCCAGAGTGCGTGAGTGTCGGCAGATCATGTGAGAGATGATTGCAGGTGGATAAACATGTGACTAATGACTGTAAATACCACGTACACACTTCAGGTGACAGTCAGGTGACACACTTCCTGGTTCAGAGCATCTCAGCTCCTTCCTGTTAGCTGGAACATCATCAGGACATCCTTATTCTTGTTTGTACATTTAAAGAACAGATGATTTAAAATGTACATTTTAATGAGCGTGCGAAAGAAAGCCTGCATAAGTGCTGTAATTAAGTCCAATTATGCGGGTGTTGTGTACGGCAGCTCGTTTCCTCACCAAAGCGCTGCTGCTTAAAGATGCTGCTGTTAGCTACACACACCACCTGCGAGTACGACGCCCGCCTGCGGACAGAACCAGAATCAGTAAACGGCATCCTCGTGGTCACAGCTCCACTTCCTGGTTGCTCACATGACGGTGGTGCCCGGGCCGTTATCAAAAGTTTAATATTTAAATCTTAAATGTCAGTCTGGGGCGGGGGGTCGTGGAAAGTCTTCAGTGTTCCCGGACAAGCGCTGCAGGAGCCCCGGAGGGACACGAAACAGCAGAAAGAAGCTACCTGTCAGTCTGTGAAGACTCCACTTTCTCCTGCATACGTGTGTGTGTGTGTGTGTGTGTGTGTGTGTGTGTGTGCGTGCGTGTGCGTGTGCGTGCGTGTGTGTGTGTTCTTGTACTAGCGGCATACTCAGTTCCAAAATATGTGTGTGTTTAACAGGAGGCTGTAACCTGCACCCAACACTCTAATCAGTGTGTTTTATTAGTGTGTAAACTATCTCTCTCTCTCTCTGTCTCGCTTTCATTCTATCTTTCCTTCTCTTTTACACACACATTTACAGCCTGCCTGTCTGAATGGCTGTACGGTTATTGCTGTCTGGTTTAGTGCTCTTATCGTTGTTGTGACGGAAATACCTGACAGAACACACACACACAGACACACACACCTTTGCTCTCCTATCTGCGTTCTCTCTCCTTCCTTCACCTCCTCTCTCCGCTGTGCTCCGTCCTTCCTCTGACTGCGTCGGGGTGTCGGTGTTGCGTCTGCGGCTCGCCGCGCTGTGTGCCAGTTCAGGAGATTGGCATTAAAGCCAGACATGAGCTCATCGGCCCAGCTGGGCAGACAGCCCATTACAATGCTCAGCAGGGCCCTACCGCAGGGGTGAAAAGAGCTCAATACCTGCTGATTATCCAGTCTAGTCTGTCCCTCTCCCTCTGAGTCACTTGCTTTTTCTTTTCGCTCCGCTCTTCCTTCTTCTTTGCGCTTTTCTTCTTCTGCCGTCTGCTCACATTCATTCAGTCAGCCAGGTATTCTCCACCTCGGGCTCCCTCTATCTCCCCCTTCATCTGTCATATTTAATCTGTATTCCCTTCATTCAAGCTTAAACTCTTGCTACTCTCTGCTATCCTTTATCTCCCTCTCCAGCACACACACACACACACACACACACACACCTTCTTTTTCCCATTTCTTTTCTAAAATCACACCCCCCGCACTCTTACTGCCGCAGGCACCGCTGCAATGACACCGTAGCGCTCATTGTAAAGTTGTGTGTGTGCGTGTGTGTGTGTGTGTGTGAGTCTAAATGAGAGGAATGGGAAACCAGACGGCTGGGTGGTGCACCTGCGCGGACAGGATGTGACACGGCGCTGCAGCCAGACAAGGGCAGCGCGCCGCAGCCGTGATGTGGCTCGCCAGGCGCGTTGCTGAATGCAGCTGTGCAATCCCACTGTCTGGAGCGGCCGCTTGTGTTGCGTCGCACTCAGCCGAGGGTGCAGAGCCGCTGTTGATGCCTGAGCAAACACACACACACACACACACACACTTTCTCTGTCCCGCTCCCTGGCGTTGTCAGCTGGTGAGGTGCATTGTGGTTAAACTCCTGGGTCCATTCATCCTTGAGTCATATCCTTCCTTTGTTTGGACATTTGGAATTCAGCGGCGGCGGCTCGGGGGAGTCAGCCAGCGTTTGAAGTTAATAGTCCAACTGAAAATGTTTTGCAGAGTCAAAATAGATCTTTGCGTGCCAGAATCCTGCGGTGGAGACTGACCCTGCAGGAGGATGTGACCTGGGCGCTTCAACCTCTACCTCTGACTCAACCTGACAGTAACAAGCCCGTTAGCATAGTCGCATCAGAACCTGCATCATTTGGGATAGTCATGACCCTCACCAGTACAAGAGGCTGTCCAGGAACCCCGCGTCTGTGGCTTGTGTGGGCGTGGCTTAACGGCTGGACTCAGGAAATGTGAGCCGAGCTTTTGTACGATGGCTGGAAGCGACGCGTCACCGGGCTGTAATTAGATCTGCAGCCAGGATAACTCCTGGTCGGGTGTTCTGCGCCAGCTTAGACTGGTCTGCAGGAAACACACACGGCTGGACCGTCATTCTGTTACCGGGCAGACTGGTGCCTGAATGAGTGTTGATGGTTTTGAACACTTATTTACGGCTGATGATCAGTAACGAGGAGTAAATGAGGAACTGTGATTGAGGGCAGGTCATGGTTGGGATTTTTGTTGTTGTTGAATTAATCACAAGAGACATCAGACGGCAGAACCACGCCATGTTCAGATGACTTTGAGTTATTCACCGATGCAGAATTGCACTTCCATAAAGCCCCGAAAGGACAAATTAATAACAAGACTGACAAAGTAGACGCACCGAAAGATATCTGGGCTTTTGTTGTTAGGCTGTTCTTGCTCCCGAGACAGTTTATTAAATCCAAGTCTGCATAATAATGATGAATTCATCTGGGTGGTGTTTAGATTTAGAAAAAAAAAGTCCAGAATAGGATCTCTTGTGATCTTCCAAGTCAAATTAATGAGTAAAATAGAAGATGCTCATTTAAATATGCTGTTTTCCCACATTTCATTGCAGAGATGTTGCATGTCATCCTTGAAAAACCAAAATATTACAGATGTGCAGGACCACAAAGACGCGTGTACGCATGTACAGATGCATTCATTACATTCATTTTTTTTTAATTAAATTAATCTTTTGAAGGCTTCTCGTTTTCACACAAGTGTGAAAACTCTCTGCGTTGTCGTCCTTGTTCTATTGAAATGAAGTTGAGCTGCAGCTGAACTTTAAACCTTTTCAGAAACTATAAAGCATCCAAGGAAAGCGTGCAGCTGACCTCAGAGGAGCCTGGGATTTTCACATCCATGTTTGGGCTGGCGCATGAAGGAGGTCCGTTCCCGGCTGCACCACAAGATGGCGCTATGAAGTAGCGTCTCCCAGCAGAATCCGAGCTCAGACGGTGCAGCTCTGGGGTGTTCAGGGAGGGGAGGGAGGGAGGGCCGGACCTGTCTTCCTCTGAGGTCTGAGCCATTCTGCCTGTTTCAGTCTGGGCCTGATTGCATCGGTGATGCATTTATGGTCCAACCCCAACCGTCTGATTATTGATTCATCATCATTTGCGAGTTCTGTTGACACATGCAGGAGTAGCTTCCTGCAGCTCTAAATAGAGAACAATTACATCACCTGTGCAGAGGAGGCAATGTCCTGTGGTGATCTGCCCTCCTCCTTTACATTCTCAGTCTGTCAGGTCTTTGAGATGCAGCACGAATGCATCGCGACTCCTTGGACTCCGGATCGGGCGCGAAAGCCCTGAGTAAGCAGGAAAGCCCGTGAAAAGTTCCTAAAATAGACGTGCGCACACGTGCCAAGTGTGATAAACCTATCAACCTAAAGTTAGTATTCCTCAAATACGCGATGAAGCAGACTCTCCCCAAGAGAGACAGACTGTGTGTGTGTGTGTGTGTGTGTGTGTGTGTGTGCGCACTGCAGTCATGGGGGGGATGGTACGATAGCTAGTAGAGTGCATTTGATATTCAGCCGTGCCTAGTATTTATCTGTCTGCTGGCTGTCTAGTCTGGTCTGGCCTGTTAGTGGTGTCACCCTGCGCTCCCTGGGGGACTGAATTGATGCTCCAGACAGACTGTGTGTGTGTGTGTGTGTGTGTGTGTGTGTATGGAGGTGTGTGAGAATCAATGTTGGTTTGGGTCCGTGTGAATATGAGAGCTTGTCTAGGGTCTGCAAGCCTGTCTGGAGTGTATTTATGTAGGCGTGAGGACATCAGAAAAGCCTCGCAGCGCCGTGGCGAGGACCTCTCCTCAGCCCCTCCATCGATATCAAGGCTTCGGGTTGATGAGGCGACCGCCAACGCCTCGATTTGTTGCTACAATAAAATGATGACAGCTGCCTGGCGTTTGTCAGAAGCGTCAGTCATGCGTCTGGACGCCGTCATGGAAAATAGCTTCTGCATGCGTGGACGTGGTACCTCGGACTGAAGTCGCATTTCCACTCACGGTTCAGTCGGATGGATGGTGATTACTACTGATATTCTTGACAATGTGAGACTGAAAAGAATGAAAAGTTATTCTTTTTTTGTTTCCAAAAATGAGGTTAGAGCCCCCTGGTGGTGGGCTGCTGTAAAGAAACCAACCTCTGACCTCCGCTTGGCCGCCGTAGGGTGAGAACCCGACACAGTTGCTCCACTTCCCGGCTGAGGTGGCGCAGACTCTGACTGGGAATCAAGCAATTGCAACACTTTCAAGAGAACCTGACCCCCCCCCCGACTGTCTGCTGGTTCCTGGGCTACAGTCTGGAAAGCTGCTGGTTTAGAGTGACATTCAGAGCTTCTCTCAGAACTGAACACCCTAGTTTATTTATAGACCGCAGACGGCCCTGTGTGTGTGTGTGTGTGTGTGTGTGTGTGTGTTGGGGGGTTGCACTGTTGGTTGGAGGAGGCATGTGTTCTGGCTGGGGGGGGATGCTTCTCTGCTACACATTAACCTCTCAGCACAAGACTGGTGCAGAGGGTCACCTCAAGGTTAGCCCCTTCAAAAAGCTCTCTCCATTGGCTGTGGCCAACTGTAAAAAGGGAGTGAAGCTCAAAGCGCTCTCCCCACCCTCCCCAGATATCACAGCAGACCGACCAACCCCGTCCCTGCCTGCCTCCCTCCCTTGCTCTGGTCTCCCACAGCCATTGTCAACCACGACCCGACCGTCTGCTAGCTTTCTGAGTCAGGTCAGCAGCTCCCCCACCTCCCAGCCTCTGTAACCCAGACGCTCTTACACATCCAGACTCGAACCAGCAACTCACATCTTCAGTGCTGCTTTCAGGCGTCTGCACACGTTGAGAGACCCACTCTCTTATTCTCGTTACAGCTTTTCATGTTGTATTGTAGGGCAAATAATAGGTGTACAGGTGAAGACTTTTATGGTTTTACAAGTGTTTATTTGATCATTTTAGTTGAGATACCGATAAAATATGTAGTCGGGCAAAACAGGTGCAGCAGTCAAAGCTGTATAAATTGCAGCATTTAGGAATAGTCAGACAATTAAATCATTTGCATCTAATATATGCAAGAGCCTTCATGAATATTAACCACTGATACCAGACAGCACCGCGCCTATGAGACTGGAACAAGAGGCCTGCATAAATAATGCCGTCTGCTAATAAAGTAAACACTTGTTTTTTGTTACTTTAACTTTTTATTACATAGCCTCTTGGAAAGTGTGGGGTTTATAAGCTTTGAAGAGATAAGAGATTTCCCTAAATGTGTCAAACTAAGGCCATCCTTCCCACTGCGCATTTTACCGGAAGGTTTAAAAATCGTAATGTTTATCAGTTGTGTCGGATATATAAAAGTTTTTTTTTCTGTCGGCTCCTGAAGGCACCGTTTATATTTCCCTGTCTGGTCCTCCCCTGGTGCGCCCTGATTGGCTGCTGCGGCTGTCAGTCCGTGCGGGGCGGGGCTTGAGCCCGCTGTGTCTGCCCTGCTCCGGCAGAGGAAGGACAGCTGCTCTCGGCGGCGAAGGAAGGAGCGGAAAAAAAGCCGTAGACCGCTTCAGGCGCTGGCGATGGCTGGTCCCCGAACCTCTGCTTAATTCGCTGTCCGAGCCGCTTCGAGACAAACATGGCGTGAGAAAAGAAACAAGAAATACGCTGTGGAGAAATAAGTGCGAAACTGTCGGGAGTTACTCGTAGCGGTGGACTCAGCTGCCGCTGCCTGGAAGTTTTTCGTTGTTTTCCCGTCGTGGGGCCCCGACGGAGGCGGCGGCTCTCTCCACGGAGCGGTGTCCCGGTCTGCCCAGCCCCATGCAAAACCTAACGGCCCCTGGCGGCCCCAGCAACTCCAATGTCACCTGCTCCTGCAACTGCACCGCTTCCCAGCCACAGGGAATGGAGATATGTGAGTATCAGCCCGACTTTAGCGCCTAATAAGCGGTTTTGTGTGCGACGGAGAAACGACGGACAAGTCAGACAAGTCTTAATCGGAGACAGTCGAGCAGTAACTCAGCACCGGCCGTGTCCTTCACGCCTCCCATGTTAACGTCGCGATCCTTTATTTGACCTATATTGCCCATATTTCTGCTGTCTTTCGCTAACTTTGCGCTGTGCTGGCAGCGCTTCCATGGCTGGTGATTCTAAGCTTTTTGTTGTTTTTCTTGGACTGAGAGTTTGTTTGAAGCAGACAGGATTAAATTGAGTGATTGTGAGTCTCCAGATTGTGTCTGGGCTTTTTACAGCCTGTAAATGAGTTAAAATCATCGCCTGAAATGACATTTTCCTGCACGTTCTATCAAAATCTCCAAACACAGGTTGTGAACAGATTCATGAAGTTGTTTGTTTGTGAGCTGTTCCGCTTTATTCTTCAGTCCATAAAGTCGGCTGGAAGGCCCAGACGGTGCCTTGCTCAGAGGGATCACCACAGAGGGTTAAATAGTTTGCCTGTCAGCATAGACAGGAAACGCTTGAATGGTATGTTATGTCTGTCTGCCTTCTGAGCAGCCCAGAAAGAAGCTATCATTATCAGCCCCGCCGAAACACTGCTGCCTGCTAGATCCTCTGCAGATGTTCCTTTTTGTACGACACAGACGGGCAGATAGGCTGCTGGAAACGCACAGGGCGTCCAGACAGAGCAGGAGACATCTGCAGACGCACAGACCAAGACAAATAAACAGAGCAGACGGGCGGCTGAGCAGCAGACAGGAAGACAAGTAGTGACGGATAAACAAACAGAAAAGCAGACAGACTCTGACCCGGGCAGCTTCAGGTACTGCGTCAGGTTCGGTTCTGCTGACGCCACCTCGTAAACCAAGAAGTGCGTGGAAGCGTTTGTCTGGATGGGTGTTCCGCCATCGCTTTCTGTGGAATCAGAAACACTTAGTCAGACATGAAGTGCTGCATCTACAGAGCTGGTGAGCCAGCACAGCCTAATTAGATAATCCAGTAACACCGCCTCAGACTTCTGAACCCAGCTGGCAAACTGAGCCACCAAAGAAAGTTGGCGTAATTGCGCGGCTTGGCGTGCCTGGCTGAGTTTGCTGCAGAGGAAACGCTGGCCCGGTGTTTTCCAGCAGACCTCTGCTCTTCTGAGAGTCTCAGAGATCCATTGAGCAGGCCTGAAACAGCCGTGTCTCACTGTAGTGGCTGTCTGGGTTGAAAAGAGCTCTTGTTTGTTGCCTGTGTTGTCATGCAGACCCGGCAAGACTGAATAATGTCGCCCAAGCTTTGATGATTTCTCTGGCTGAAGAAAAGAGCTGCCTGCCCCCCCCCCCCTCTCTCTCTCCCCCCCTCTCTCTCTCTCTCTCTCTCTCTCTCTCTCTCTCTCTCTCTCTCTCTCTCGGAGCGGGCGGTTGCGCTGGTGTGTTTCCTCTTTATGCAGACATGGAGGAAGGCTGAAAGGGAGCGTGAACGTGCAGACAGCGTGTCATGGCCAGGAATCGAACCTCTGCCCACACGCTGGGATTCACGTGTACGTGTGAAAGGCGCAGACCTGCTGTGGCAGCACCGGCCTCTTGATTCTAGCGGGGCGCTAAAACAAAACGCTCCTCAGGTCAAACAGCACGGGCGTTCTGTTGGGCTACTCCGGGTTCAGCGAGTCCGTTTGGCGCTCTGGTGTTTGATTAAACTTGAGAATCCAGTGTTGACTCCAGAGCGAATGATCCTCTGGCGATGTGTTGAAGCTACAGCGGTTAGGCTAAACAGGTTCTCTGCAAACACCTTCCTTTTGCTGTCTTTTTAAATTATTTATTCTTTTATTCTAATATTGACACGTTCCGCCATCAGGCCTGCTTTTCTTAAACAAGCAGGACGTCCCTCAGACCTTTTCATCGTCGTCTTGACGTGTGTTTCGGCACAGTGAAGGAAACAAGGGAGGGAAGGTTGACGATTCAGAGCGGCATTGAATTACTTTTATTGTTGGGGAACCAAAAAAACGGTGCGGAGAGGAAAGCCGGGCTGAAAGACAAACATTAGGAAACTTTAGGAAACTTCTGGTGCAGATGATGATGGCAAAACTTTCGCTGTTTCACAATAAAAGCACCGTAGGAAGCGTTCCCGGCTGCCTGTTTCAAACGCAGGAAGTGTGGATTTGCATTTACAGTGTCACGCCGGGCTGCTCCTAAGAATGCAGGAGGCAGGCTGCCGATACGATCTGTCTGCCTGCTGTCAGTGGGTCAGATCAGTTCTGCTGGTTTAGGCTCAGGCACAGCAACAGTAAACCAGTCCACCCATTACCGACCCCTCACCTGTAGACAGAGCTTCTCTGATGTTTCAGCTCGCTGTTCTGACAGAAAAGCAGGCCTGAAGTTCATCTTTTCAAGCAGATCCAGCAGCATTAAAGTTAACAGGTGGCGTTTATTCGAAAGCGTCGGGGTAATATTTGCAGCCTGTAAATGAAGCAGCTTCCCTAGCTGAAGCCCGGGAAGTGTTGTTCTTCCTCTGGCGTGAGACGGACGGAGCCCAGCTCCAAGGTGCTTCTCATCCAGCCGGCCCTCAGATGTACATCTGACAGTACACATGCACTCGCCCCCTGGGAAGCAGCGTGTCTGAGTGTCTGTGCGTCTGTGCGTGTGGCTGTGTGTGTGTCTGCGTGTGTGTGTGCAGCTGTGCACCTGCCTTCCACACGGATGTAAACGGCCTGATCCGTAATCCCGACCGCGCGCGGCGTTAGCGTGTAGGTGGCAGCGGGGTCATCCGTCAGCTACCTCAGACGCACACTTGTTGACTCGCCCTCAGACTCTGGCGCGCACACGCGCTCGGACAGTTGCGCCTCAATGTGCGGCGAGTCGGCGACGGGCGCGCTCGGCCAATATTTACCCTGCCGCTTCCAGCCTCTTACCGGGGTCTCTGTCTGTTCGGAGGCTGTTTTCCTCTTTGCTTTTGTACGTTTGCGCGCTGTTGAATTGGAATGAATGTGTTTTATTACTGGTGTTTGTTGATGGTGAAAGACTGGGTGAATTCTGAGACCTTGGGGACGGGAGTGGCTGAGATAATCAAACAGCAGCATCCATTTCTTGCTCTCTCCTAGACAGATTTCTTTTGTGATCACTGCTCCTGTAATTAATTTCACAGGGAATTTCTACACTTGGTTAGTGTTTCTCAGCGGAGTCGTATTTAGTCTGCCACCTCTCCTTGGCTAACGAGTTGTATCCGTGAATAGCGGCGCTCAGCTTGCAGAGGTTAAGAAAGAGCTCCTTGTTTCACGTGGGGTCCAGGCCCAGACTGTTTTTACACCCTGGCGTTGACCTGCAGCCGCCCTCTGCCAGCCTACAACCACAAAAATATCCCAGTGTGGCGTTGTTGGGAAGCTCGGGGCGGGAATCACAGGACACCTCATGACTCTTCCACAATGTGTCGATTCTGCTTTAAAACCTGTCTGAAAACCTGTCTTTGAAGAAGAGCTGCAGCGAGCGTGCTCCTCTGAACCGTGCAATCACAGACCTATTAACAACAGACAGTCTGTCAACAGGAAGAGCCTGATGTGCACGTGGGTTCACGTGTTTGTTTCTATGCCTGCCCTTGAGTTTACCCAGACTGCAGGTTTTTTTTTGTTGTTGTCAGGGTTACAGAAGTCAAAGTAGGTGTGAATGTTGGGTTTAAACTCAGTAGTTGTGTTTTATGGTCTGTTTTTCCCTCTGAAAACCTTTCAAAATAAAAGCACAGAAGTTTGTTTTTATGGTATTCCCACAGGCCGGGGAAGTGAAGTGACCTTGAGTGAGAAAGCGCTGCCGGTAAGAGATAAGATGTCTGCAAATAGTCAAATTTGCATTTCTCAGAGTTAATCCTGAAGTTAAACAAAGCGTGAGAAAGAACCTGATGAGGTGTTCTCTCAGAGCTTCAGAGAACAATGTTTCTGCATTCGTACAGTGTTTCCGTCACAGGCGCGTGGCGTGTTCTGCAGGGCGGCGCCACGCAGATCTAAAAGTGCAACATTTTGTGCAGGCTGGTTGCTGGCTGATGTCTGTCTGCACCCGCCGTCTTTGTCTCGCTGGCGTCTTTAACGATAGCGCAGTTAGCGCAGCCCAGTGGGGATGTGTCACCCATCATTTGGGATGTTCTTTCCCGTCATTTTGTGTTTTCCTTCTCAGTGGCGGCGCAGCTGTGCCACCGTGTATTTTGAGAATGGCGTGGACAAACCTCGATGCGACAAATGAAACGAGCTGGGGCGATCTCCTTCCAGTGCAGAGTGGGGAGAAGGTGGATCCTTGTTCTGGCCCTGCAGCACCCTCACCCCCAGCCCCGGCGCTGACTGCTGGGACTCCCTTTGTGTCTAGTTTCTGCACCCCCAACCCCACACGCAGACGCAGCAGACCTCCTCCTTTAGTTCCCAAAATGCCCTTGGGACCAGGGCAGATTTGTAGTCTGTGTGTGCTTGAAAACAGGACATCCGTCAAGTGCACGCACGCACGCTCGCGCGCGCGCGTGTGTGTGTGTTAGCCGTGGTGGCGGTGGGGGATGTCAGAGTCTGCTGTCTCGGTTAACATCTATTTGCACACAGTTGGGACAGTCTGAGATGCTAAAGAGTGAATGAATCAGCCTCTCTGTCTGCTCCGTGTCACATGACTCCAGGTCCGTGCATGTGCAACCGAGATATTGCAGTCAATCAAAGTGCTGCTACAGAAACACGTAAACACGCGTTTTTCCGGCCGGTGTGTTTGTTACCCTTCGCAGACCCAGTCTCGCTGCATGTCTGGATCTTTTTTTTATGTACATAACAAAAAGCGGCGATTATTGCTTTGGAAAAAAAGCCAGCGTTCCGTATCACACAGAGCAGGGAAAAAGGAATCTGGCTGAGAGAAAAGCTGTACTGCCCGCTGTTTTGTCAGATTTTGGGTAATCCGTTTGTTTGTGTACGGAGGAACGCCCAGACAGGGAAATAATGACATGTCTCATGTAGTAGCTTGCAGGATTTTTCCTGGATTTTGAAGAGATTTGTGTTCTAAAGTTTCCTCATGGCTGCTTTAAAAGACAAAATCATTTCCTTCAGAGACCAGGCAGCGTTCCCTCGCCCTTTATTTCACGGTTTCAAGCTGAAATAAAGTTTTTCAGCAATTTTTCAGCAGTCTTTGTTTAAAACGGCTCACGAGAGGGGCGTTTTCTAACCGCAGCCTTTGTGTAGAATGCGATTTAGGCGGTTTCGTATTGAGAAATCATAACATTTTCTTTGTTTAATGATTAGATGTAGGTAAATAAAGGACATTAGCTATCTGCTTCAGCCTTCACTGCCTTTACACGCTCGTCTAGAAGCAGGAAATTCTCCCATTTCTCCTGTGCGAGAGCACAAATGAGCTCATTCATGTAATATTGGAGGTCTTTTATTACCGTTTGTATCTACCTGGAAAATTGTAGGTCAAACAGATTAAAATGCACGTGAACAAACCTTGTGAAAGGTAGTTCTTCATTCATTTGACTGTGTTTAGCCCTGTAGCTGTCCATGAGGGGCAAAAAGAGACAATTTGCCTAAAATGTTCCAAGAATCAGTTAATAAAACATAAAACAAACAGAGGAAGAAATGCCTCCACTGGAGGCTACGCTGAGAAAACGCTAGGGAAAATTTATACTGAATTAGAAAGCCAGCGTCTCCGTGGGTTTGCTAACACCCAGAGGAAGGTTGACATGTCCTGTACATGGAGAGGACGCACCAAGAAATCAGCATAATGGCAACAGTAGCTTCTTTTCCGACCTGCTTGAACACTGTTGACTCTAAACTGTCACATATTGGCCTAATAAAATGTCCAGTCCACTCCCCTGAGGGGGACGTCCAGCAGGGTTCTGACTGTAGACTCCAGCTGTACATTAGCCTGCGTGAGTGTGTGCACACGTCCTTACGGTGTCTTTTCATGCGTGAATGTTCCTAACACGTTAGTCCTCCTACACCTAAGCTCTGCAAACATTCCCTCCTGTCTTCTACGTTCCCACCCTCTCGGACATTACTGCTACCTTTCCTGTGTGTGTGTGTGTGTGTGTGTGTGTGTGTGTGTGTGTGTGTGTGTGTCCAGGCCAGCTGTTCTGTACCCTAAACGGGGCCTTGCTCTGGATCTGACCTTCTCACAGGAAATTACAGGGATTACAGTACAATAAGAGAGAAATAATCAGTGAATCGGTGTTTCAAAGAAGCACCACCACTGTGGCGCCGTTCCAGCCGCAGGCGGGAGCGACCTTCGCGCTCCTCCTCCTAGGATCTCCGCTCAGGTGGGGGCAGGTGAATGACCTCAGCCAGGTAATGGCTGATATATGCACTTTACACAGCTGCGGATTCCCCAGACCAACACTCTTTCGTGTGCAGGTCACCTCTCCGTTTGTCCGTTTGGACGTTTATTGTGTCCTTTTTTTTTTTTTTTTTTTAACATTTTAACCTGGTTTAACCTCAGCTGGGAGTAAAGTCGTGAGGAAAGTGCACGAGTCAGGACAGGTTAGCTGTTAGCTGCAGCGCTAGCCTCCTCCAGTCTTTGGGAGCCAGACAGCTGCCTGTGGTTTTGTTTTTTGTTTTTTTTTTGTTTTTTTTTTTTGAGTCAGTCTCTCTCTTCCTATCCAGACACACAAGTCAGACAGCGGTGTCTGATACCTACCACCCCCACTTCTGTTGCCCCCCCCCCCCCCCCCCCGGCTGCCACCAGCTGACCCCAATCAGGCACAGGGCCTGCTCTATTGTCTGACTGGGGAGAGGGGACAGACACACACACACACACACACACACACACACACACACAGGGAGATGGAGGCTGTCTGGTCTGGCCTGACTCCCGACTCCCCACCCCCCAACCATAACACAGTTTGTCTCCTCAGATGCATCTGACACTTGTTATGCAAAGTGTTTTGGATCTGCGCTGCCGTGCTCGCTCGTCATTAGCCTAAATGGACGGCGGAGGTCTCGTATGCAAAACCCAGCTTTGGAGACGGGAAATAGTACAATGAGCTGAGGGGGGGTCAGAGTGCACCCACTCACTAAAACACCAAATCACAATTATTCTGCATGCATTACTTCAATGCATCGCTTGTTTTCTGGTTGTTGTTGTTGTTGTTGTTGTTGTTGTTTTGAACCCGCGTGTTTTCCACACAGCACCTAGAGAGGTTATCAGCACAGTAAGGACACTAAACCTAAAGTTCAGATAATGCAGAGTTATGCAGCTGTTGTTCAGAGAACAGTTGTCATGGAAATAATCTACCTAGAGGAGAAAGGGGATGCAGAGAAAAATGCAAACCTGTTTGATAAATGAGGCTCCTGGAGCCTTAAAGACATTTTGAAGTTTGACCTCACTTAAACCTTTTTTTTTTTTTTTTTTTTTTTTCGTTTGAACTGAGACACAGAATGTGGAGTAGAAGTGGAGGAAGTCGGGGAGGGAGCGCCGTCCTCCTCTTCCCGTCCCGTGTCTTGGCATTGGGCTGAGAGCTAACACGGCCTCTGGCTAGCGTTGCTAATGATGATTAGCGCTCGGGCTCTGTGCAGCGAGGAGCTCCTGTGTGTGAATTATTAATATAGGTCAGAGTCACAGCATCCGGCTTGGCCCAGCCCAGCGCCGTCCCGGCACTATTGCAATACACAGCCCCCGCCTACCCACAGCCTGCCCCATCTGTCAGCCAGATTAACCCAGCAGATCTCTTACACCGAGGTCTCCACCAGGCTCCACTTCAGAAAAGAGCCCCTCCGCACAAGTTCCACCAGTAAGAAAGCATCTACGGAATCCACCAGAGTCGCACGCTGTAATAATTATCAATAATTGTGGTAACAATTCTTTCTATAAACACTTAAACCCCTGCTGGTGGAGCCGCACCCGAGTCGTCTTCTACAGCAATTATATTTTTATGAGGCAGGAATTTTAATGGGAAGAGTTTAGGTTCCTCGAAAGATGCTCGCTTGCCGTGATGAATTGCATCTGTGTGAGAGTGGGTGGATGGGGCTGCTCACACTCTCATTTCAACAGCCAAATTGCCTTCCCCTCCTTTAATAGGTGCCTGTTGCTGGTTGAATGTGTACCAGTGTGGCTGCAGGTCTGCAGGCGCAGAGCTGCTAGCGTTCAGACGTGCCCCCTCAGCTGTTTCTGTCTGCACAGCCTGAGCCACATGTAGCTCCGCGCTAACAGAGCAGCCTCAATCCCACTTTGGGAAAAAAAAGACAAAGTTTTTCAAATGAAACAACACCTCACACTTTCCAAAGTGGCAGCTTTGACCCGACTTCTGCCATCTGGAGCGAAAACGAGAGCCAGCAGCGCCAGAACAGCCAGATCTGAAAAGATTACTATAAAGATCCAAAAGTGTGTGTAGGTGTGTGGCTGTTGCTAAGCTGTTGATATCTCTGGTTACACTCCGTTTGTGCTGCCCAAAAGAGATTTACCTCGTTGAGTCAGGAGTTTCTTTTCATTCCGCGATATTCGCCGCGAGCTGAACTCCCCGAGTGCTGCTGCTTTAGAGAACGACAGAAGAGGCTGGTGTGGGTGGAGGAGAAGGAGTGTGAGGGTGAAGGCACGAAAGACAGGACGAGATGGAAGAACCACAGACAGAGGAAGACATGTGACCAACCTCGGTTCCAGTTCCGATTCGAAGAACCGGGCTTCCCGGGGTTGGAAGGCCGCTGACACTGGTACCAGTTGACCAGCTGGTCACGGTTGCTGGTAACCCGCAGCAATAGATCCTTCAGATATTTGCTCTGTATGCTAACCTATGCTAACCTTAGTGTGTTTGCCGCACTCCTTTGCCTGGCGGCCTTCCGCACCTTAGCAAAGAAAAGCGGAGTTAAACATACGCGCTGGAACGCTAATTACGGAATGTTTGTTTAGTAAAAACATTCCTCCATCGCGGCCTAATTTAGTCGGAGTGCAGCTCTGTAGAAGGACGCTCGACGCAGTCCTGGAGCGCCGACGGGTTGGGCCTGATTGCAGACACCTGGTGGAGAGTGTTTGAAGCGTTTAGCATCCGCTGGTGTTAGCATCCGCTGGTCTGAGTCCGGTTCACGCCCGGAAGAGCTGAGCGTCTCTTCCCCGCTCACTCAGCTGTCCTCCCCTCTGTTTGAACCCCTTCAATCCACCACCACCTGGGGCTATTTATACCTCTCTCAAACATCCGCGCCATCTCCAAACCACCCCCATTATTTCTCAGTGCCCCCCCCCCGCCGCCGCCGCCGCCTCCTGCCTGCGTGTTCCATCTTCAGCACTTTTCCTCCTTTTCTTCTGAAAAACTTTCCTCTGCTGGCAGCTGTTGCTCAGCGCTGCGCCGAGGTTCAGCCCGCGGTCAGGGCCGCGTTCTCTTTCAGGAGGGAAAAAGTCTACCTCACGTACACATGCGCCACTGGGCCCCCACCACCACCGCCGCCGCCACTTCCACCCTGACACTGCGTCCCTCTCCCCTTTTTTCTCTTTATCCCTGTCTCACTTTCACTGTCTTTATCTCTCTTTTCAGCGTCTCACCCTTTTCCTTCCTCTCTTTTTCTGCCTCTGTCTCCCTCTCTCCTAATCCTGCCTGCCAGGCATGGCTTCATGGTTGTTAAGCATCTCAACCCAAAGGGGGGGGGGGGCGCTGGCGAAGGAGCGGAGGGGGGAGGCGCTAGTCATCTGCTGGAACCTATTGAGCAACTTAAGCGTGGTTGTTTTGCTCTGTTGGCTCGGTACAATGAGACCGCATGTGGAAGACATGTTTACAGTCAGAAAGAGTGGGAGAAGAGGAAGAAGTGGGAGGGAAAGTAAGAGACGGAGAGGAGGTGGGAGAAAAGAGACGGTGGGAGAGATGACGACAAGAGTGTGTGTTTATAGAGTGAAAATGAGGAGGTAGGATCCCAAAACGGAGGCTCGGAGAGAGAGAAGGCGGTAAATGATGAAAGGAAGCGGGTAGGTGGATTAGAGACGACAAAAAACGGACCAATAGATAATGGAAAAAGTGAGAGAGAGACAGACTGGTCCATCTCGGTGGAGAGACGGTGAGTCATAGCGGAATTGAAGGCCCCGTGGTGGAGGAGCCCTCTTTCCAAAATGGAAACCAGTTGTGAAGAGAACAACTTTTTCAAACTGGCCGGATTAATGATGCACCAGAGGAGGAGCCGCTTCCCCACCAGCGCTCAGTCCTTAGCTGCAGTCGTGGGTTCCCCTAGTGGCTGGCTGTGGTATTTCCACCTTTAAACTACACAACTCCCCGTCTTTGATGCTTTGGTTCTGTTTCTTTGTTCTTCGTCTTGTGCTCTGATTTGTTACCAAGGCAGCCAATCAGAAACCTGGAAGTTAAATTCAAGCATAACCTGCAAAGAAAACATGACTAATTGTAGGCCATCACAGGTGGGCATCCATAGCTATTCCCACCTAGCATTAGCATTAGCTTAAATAGTTTCAACTCCCACCAGAGCAGTCAGAGCTGAAGAAGCCTTTCGGAGGAGAAACGTCTTCCAGCTGCTTTCAGCAGTCCAGTTGACTCTTTGCCTGATTTTTTGCATAGCAGCCGACCCACAACTGGGCAACGAGACCTAGCACAGCATGTTTTATTGACAAGCGCAGAGATAAAATCCCAAACCTGGTAACAGATGTTTTCCTTTAACTGTCAGCAGCCGCTGTCCACCGGTTGCCGTTATTTTGTTTGTCGACCAGCATCATATTAGCACATTTCTGCGGTCAATTATCGGCTCGCAAACGTGTGCTCGAGTGTACAACCAGCTGTGGATGCTAGCATATGTGGCTAAAGTCGTCAGCGCTGCCGTCAGTCTGCCTTTGTGGCTGAGGAGGATCCCGACGTCTGAGATTATGCAGATGTTAGCAACGAGGCTAACAGGGCCTGCGGCGGGTCACCACAGTCTGGCTGGTGCTCCACCCCCCACCCCACGCGAACCCCGCCCCACACCCGTCAGCTCGTCCGTTTCATTTCCTGTCTGGTCGTGTTGCAGAGCGCTCGCCGGCGCTCGGGCGTTCCTGATCCGAGCAACAGCCGCTCACCTACTCGCACACAGACCCTGGTTGACCCCGGTCCATGTCTCCCAGCACCCTTGCGCACACACACACACACACTTTAACCCTGACATTTCTGTGACCCTCCAGTCTGGTTCAATTACTCAGGGAGAGTGTAGTCAGTCTGGCTTTATGACAGGGGGTTGGGGTGCAGGGTGTCTAGACGTTATCCTGTCTGTCTGGCTCTGATAATGTACACACACACACACGCTCGCACACGCTCGGACAAGCTCCTGCTGTCAGAGCTGGCCCTCAGTCTCTCAGGTGTGTAACGTGACAACCCAGCTAGCGTGGCTCCGCCGTCTCAGCGCAGGATGAATAGTTTAGCTCTTCTCTGCGTTACTGTTCTTCATGAATATTGCATCATTGGAATATTGATAATACCAGGGCCACATTGTAATATTCATGGTGTGTTATCGCCCGTCCTGTGATTCTTCCATCGTTGTTCATGTTCTATTCATGGGGAAGGAGGTGAGCTTCAATAATGCTTCTTTTCAGGAACCAAAAGTGCAGTTTTATTGCCGGCTCAGCATCAGATCGTGTCATTATTGTCTGCATCAGCAGTACCGAAAGTCTGCCGTGCGCGCACGCGCTCGTGCGTGTTTGTGAAGAGAACAGTCAGCAGTGGGGCGAATAAGAGGAAGTACACGTGGCGCTAACAAACAGGGCGGTGTTAAATATATGGGATTTAAAGTTGCGCCACATTCCTGCACGGTGAACGGTGATTGGCTGTCAGGGTTTAACCTGTGAATAAACTCGGTGACGGATGACGCGCCGTTGCTACTTCCTGTTCCCACGCAGGCGGGGCTTGTTGCATACAGCAACCTACCACTAGGGGGGGAGGTCTACCACTTTTCTTTCCTCATCATTTCTTTGTTGTGGTATCAGAGCTGGGAGCCGATTGTTGTTTAGAAAAGCAGGATCCAGATGCGCGCGGGCACGGCGGCGTCTTTTTAATCCCGAGTGTCGCTGAGACGAGCTGCCTCTTCCTCCCTCTGCTGTGTGACAGAAGAAGAGGGAGATGGAGAGGAAGGAGGGAGAGGAGCGAAAACAGACAGAGCTGTAATTGTTTTTCTCTCTTGTTGCTCTTAGTCCCTTCAGCATGTCTGGCACCTTTTCTCTCTCTCTGTCACTCTCTCTTCGTCTGCATCTGCGTCTCTCTGCCTCTCCCTCCATCCCTGATACACTTACAGCCTCCTCTTCTCATCTTCCACCTTTGATGGTCTACTCGTTCTTTCTCAGCCTCCCTCTCTCTTCTCTGACCCAGACATACCTGTTTAATGGGCCTATAGTGCCAGACACACACTCGCACACACACACGCACCCACACACACACACGCACCCACACACACACACACACATACACACACACTCCTCAGGGTTAAGCAGCTCTAAACTAGTTCATTTATTTCCATGGAGAGACTGATTGTTGTAAAGGAGGGATGCGGTAACTAGGCTCATAACTACATTCAAGCCCTCTCTCTCGCTCGCTTGCACTTTCTCACTCACACACACACACATGCACACACACACACACACACACACACACAAACATGCAGCAACTGGGAAAAGCAAGCTGTTGCTGCCAGGCTGATATTAGCTGTCTAGACATTAGCGTGCACGTGTGTAAAAAGAGGTTGTGTGTGTGTGTGTGTGAGTGTGTGTGTGTTATTGCCTCCATCATCTTCCCTGGCTCTTTCTGTCCCTTCATTGCTGAAGTCTCTCTCTCTCTCCCTCTCTCTCGTTTGTGTGTGCACGTGTGCGTGCCAGTCAGGTCGCTACCATGGTGCCCCAGCAGCTTCGGGCCTTGTTGATCACGGCACCGTGCCCAAGGGTTACCATGGCAACGGCAGTGGCAGGAGACAGAGCTGTGTGCGCTAGTGTGTGTCAAAGGAGAACTCTGTGTGTGTGTGTGTGTGTGTGTGTGTGTGTGTGTGTGTGTGTGTGTGTGTGTGTGGGCCCAGTGCAGCGGGCAGCAGTCTGTGAACTCAGCAGGCCTCTAGCTGGGCTGAAACTCTGGACAGCAGGAGAACGATGAGCGAGTCTGTGCAGGGAAAAAGTCTCCCTCTTTCCCTCTTTTCTGCCCGTGTTGTTTTTTTTTCCCCTCCAGGTGTGTCAATCCTCGTTTTTTTTTTTTTTTTGTGATCCCAAATCCAGATTTATTCCAGCCCTTTTTGCCAAACGCGCCCGTCTGTCGCTGCTCCCAAATGTCCTAAATTCGCCATGCTCGTGTGTGCATCCACGCAGGTGTTGAGCCTTTTCTGCGCCTCTGCTGCAGCAGGAAGTTGGCAGGTCCACCCCGGTCTGTGGAGCCGGGGGTGGCCCGGCAGACGTGGCAAATGTTCGGGGGTAGCTTGACGCGTGTGCAGCATATCTGCTATATCTGGTTCCAGAAGATCAGTGTGAGGGATCCCTTTTAGCGAGCCGTTACCAGCATGTTGACCGTGCGCGAGTATCACCTTTCCAAACTGTAATCATGGAACGTACACCCCGTCTGCGGGCAAGAACCAAGCTGCTTCTCTGTCTGAGGTCACCTGAGCTCAGATGTTACATTTATTGAGCGATCGGAACGTTGGAGGCCTCAGCTGAATGCGAGCAGACTCTATAGATAGCCATTAGCCTGATTTTCGTTTCAAGGCCAAGCGAGGTCAGCGTGCACGGCCTCATTAGATCCGTTTGGAAGTTGCCGTCTCCTGTTGCCAGTAGAAATGATTTTTGCAGTAGAGTTGCTCAGTTATGGAGAACGGCGCATTGAAAACGCTGCTGCAGCTGCACGTGATCAGCAGACAGCTAATTGCTCGTTTGAGAGGACGCACAACTAAAGCCCCGCCTCCTGTCACGCCCACCAATCAGAGAGCTTCACCGGACCACAGACACTGGCCTCCCCTCTCACCTAAACACGACAGCAGTGTGATCGCTAAGCTAACTTTACCTCTGAAAATTCCTATAGACTTATGCTAATAGCGTTAGCATTGGAGCCGCGTCTTCAAGTCTTTATTTAATTTAATCAACTAAAAGCCGTGTACACGCGCCCCTCTGACGTGTTTACCCTGAAGCTGGGGTTGACGTTTCCTCAGAATACCACGCTGGAAGCTGATTGGCTGAGCGGGACTCACACGTTTGCCCGTCCCGGCGTGGTCGGCCGTGCACCCTGGCAGCACCTGCTGTTGTCTCTTTGTTTGCTGTGTGTCTGACAGCTTCTTTTCTGACCCATCACACGAGCACACGCTACCGCGCAACGCAAAGGTCAAAGAGGCGTCATCGGGTCAGCGTGTGCGTGCTCGCGCCGCTGTGTTTACTGTCTGTTTTCATGTTTGGCTGCTGAATGGACGCTGGCGTTTAGCCGCCGCGGAGCTAAACTTTCACGGTGATAAACGCGTTAGCCTTTTAGCGCAGCGTCGCAACTTTGACGAAAGGAAGCCCGGAGGTTTTTCTGGTTATTCCACTTTACCGTCTGGCTCAGGGGGAAAAAAAAAAAAAAGCCTGACAGGATGGCTGATGGCTGGCAGGGCAGATTATTCAACTGGAGGAATAAGGGTGCTGCAGACGCCGGGCTCATATTGTTTTGACAAGTGGATTAGCGCTGTAATAACATCAGGCTGGTGTCGTTAATGCAGACTGCCTGCACACACTGATCTCTGGCCCGAGTCTGAGTCAGAGCTGAACACTCTGTTCTGCTGGCTGAACTGGGTGGGTACTGCAGCCAGGCCTCCCGTCTGCTCTCCCTCTCGCTTTTATTCCATCCCGTCAGTGCTTCCTTCCTCTTTCTGGACCCCTCCTAGCTTCCTTCCTCCCCAGCGTCCAGGGGAGAGGTCACAAACCGCAGCTGCTTGCTTTTTGGTGTGAATTAGAAGAGTGTGTGAAAGACTTTTAGTTTTAAAACCGTATCGGTCTGATTACCGCCAGGAAGTGTGGGTGCACTACAGCAGTTTAGCCTGCAGGTGGCAGTAAAGGTTAGTTGGATCAAGGTTGCATCAGGACTGGGTTTCTGCAGCTGCAGCTGAAACCGTTTATGGGAACCTCAAGTGCACAAGCGAAACTTTCTGATGTGTCGACTGGAACGTAGGCTCTTCCTGTCTGCAGGCGCCTGTGCAGAACAGTTGTCCCCACGCTGAACTTGTGATGCACTCGCTTCCTTTTAAGGGAACACGCAGCAGTTAACTGCTTGTTCTTTGTTTTTTAATTTATTTTATTGGTTAACTGCCAACAGAGGGCAGGAACTGTCGATAGGACTCAAAATGGGCTCCAAAAAGCCCAGATGTGGGCGGTTGTGTCCGTTTGTGTGAACGTAACTGTACCTGGGCCGCGTCCCTCGTGGCTTGTTAGGAGAAGTGTGCTGGGCCCCCCCACCGCTTCCTCTTGTTTAATGTCATCCGACGGTTGATTAGCAAAGATTGCTTGTGAAACTTGACACTCTGGACCTTGTTCCACCGTGATTAACAATGTCAGTGCCCCTTTTGTCTGTTCTTTACTTGTTGCCACATCCAGCTTTGGAAGCCGGTTGTTTCCCTCAGAACTGAGCTGATTTGTGACGTTTTGCACTGAGCTCTTCATTCCTGCACTCCTCGGTGGTTAGCGTAGCGTCTGTTGGGTGCAGTGGCTTCGGTTTCGCTCTTGAGGGGTTTTTGTCTTCCTCCCTCCATGTGGTTTTCGCTAGCTGGCCTCCTTTTTCTCAGCCCTGCCCCACCCGTCCCCTGTGGCTGCTGTGGTGGGGCTGAAGCAGGTTTGGGTGGGTTTATGTTTCAGCCCAGACGCTACGCTAACCCACCCCAATGCAGACAAATAAACTGGGGAGGATTAGCGAGGCTGGGAACTCTGGGAAAGGTTGGGTTTTTACTGGACCGGGCTGGAATTCGCTTTAAGCTGAGCGAGCTTCTTGCAGGTAATTTGCTGTAAAGTTCCGTGTTTTTTCCTTGCGCGAGCTGCTTTTTGGAGAGGTTGTCCAGATTTCAGCAGAAATAGCTGAGTGCACATTATGTCTTTTTTTAACAGCACTGCAGGGACAAACACACACACACACACACACACAGAGTGTGACTAAGAGTGTGAGTCAGGGGTTGGCCTGTTTTCTAAGACCAGACAAGGTCAAGACTTCTGCTCAGAACAGTGGCAAAGCTCCGACTGCAGGGAGAACAAGTGGAAAGAGAGAGACTGATGTAAAGATGGAGAGAATGATGGTGGGAGAGAGGAATTGATACAGTTAGAAGAGTACAAGAAGAGACTTGTCGAGGAGAAAGAGGAAAAGCATGGGGTTGGTGGAAAGATTGCTAGAAATTGGAGCGGGGGTGTAAAAAAGGCCTCACAGTAACAGAGTGGGCGGAGTCTGAGGGAAAAAACATATGAAACAATGAACAAGAGCGAAGAGGTGGACCTGAGTGTGGGACGGCCCAGTGGTGCTCTGATCTGAGGTCATTCTGGATCTGTGTGAGGGCAGAAACACGCCAGTTATTGTCTGCACAAAGACGCCACTGTGGGCTGACACCAGACTGTTCTCATGTTTTTTTGAAACAAATCCTCTCTCTCTCTCTCTGTCTCACACACACACATAAACACACATACACACACATACACTCAAGCGTAAAGTTGCTAAATTACATGGTGTGATTGACCTTTGCCTCCCCCTGCTGGTTAAATGTAGTTATAACAGCAGATTACAACAGCTCCTAAAAAAAAAACAATAGGGGAAAAGGCCATTTTACCTCAAGTATAACGGTTATATATTAGCTATTTTAAATAAAAATATTTGAACTTTGCTTGCACAAGTACAGAGGGCATTTAAAAGGTTTTTACAGACTGTTTCAGGAACTTTTGCATCTGTTAATCATGGCTGAATTGGATGGATGGATGTTAATGTCTGCATCTCTGTTTGTGTGTGTGCAGCTGAACTGGAGTTTGTTCAGATCATCATCATCATCGTGGTGATGACGGTGATGGTGGTGGTGATCATCTGCCTGCTCAACCACTACAAGCTCTCCACCTGGTCCTTCATAACGAGGCAGAGCCAGGCCCGCAGACACGACCATGCCCTGCAGCAGGTCAGTAACTCTGTGTGTGTGTGTGTGTGTGTGTGTGTGTGCGCGCAGACACAAAGGCATGGCTGTGTTGTGTCTGCTCCTCCGACAGAGCTTCTCCTTTAGCGGTTAGTGTCGCTAACATCCGTTTCTGTTGTGAGAACACTTCTATTTTCCTGAGGCCGGGACAGGAAGCAGAAACCAGCTTGTTCCCAGTAAAGCTGCTCTGAACTAAACCAACTCTTTCATCCCGGTTGGAGTCTGTGTCCCAGTTTCTCCGAGGCAACAGCAGCGCTTTAGTCTGTGAATTAAAGTTGCTGAACGCGTGTGCAGCTCCAGACTGTGATGTTTAATTCACTTGAGTGGCGTCTAGACGGAAGCAGCTCTTCCTCCATCCTGACAGGTCAACAAACACACGTGGAAGCTTTGGCGGTGCCTTCATGTGCACCGACAACACCGATGCTAATTACCAGTCCATTTGTTCATTTAGCTTACGGTTGCAGTGGAACTAGCTAACCTGTTCAGAGGCGTGGCTTCATTTACCTGTTTGTTGGTGGTGCTGGAAGCATTTTCAGCTAGTTTGTGTTCATGTGATCCTCCCACCGATAAGCACGTTAGCTAGCAGCAGAACGATAGCGTCTGGCTAATAGCAGAGTTCCTGGTCTAGTTTTTCAGTTTATCTTCACACAGTTAGCTTAATAGCATCCGTGCGTGTTGGTTCGGAGTTTAAAACGTTCAATTTAGCTTGTTAAACGTTAAATTAAACCACGTCAGCAGCAGCGGACCTTTGATGCTAACCTTTGAGAGTTCTTGCCACATTGTTGATTATCAGCCCTTCGTAGGAGGACGGGAAGCTGCTTTGTTCGAGTGTTTGTCTGTTTGCTCTTCAAAGACAAGGGCGGTCCGAGGAAAGACTCCTGGTCTGGGATCAGCCTCTTGTCTGGTTTCATCTCTGTCACTTAAAGCTGAATTAAAGAGGAACGTTTGTGACCAGCCTGCCTTAATGTGTCCGACAGTCATCAAAAACCCGCTTTTAAAACGTCCCCTTGTTTGTTCTGTAGGACGGATGTCTGTGGCCTTCAGACGGCGGATCTCGACAAGGTGCCTCAGAGGTAAGAGCGCCGCCGCTGTGGTAGCACAAAGGAAACGCTCTTATTTTGGTATTTATTTCAGTATTTAATACTGCTTTCCTGTTAAGAGTAAAGTTCTTAGAAATCAGACTCTATTTGGGGGGCGGGGTCATCAGGAATATCAATACTCCTGTTGGTCATTAATCAGATATGACGGCTTTGATCGATGGATCAGTGAGGTAACTGTTGACTGTGGGCCCACGTGGAGAGTGCACGTGGAGAGTGCACGTGTCGCTCGCTCACTGGTCAGTAATAAAAGGTCTGATCGATCAGCTGAGCTGGAGCTTTGATCGCGTCCTGATGGATCAGGAGCAGGTCTGGTTGCAGATATGTAAATTAGCGTGACGGCGAGGCTTCAACGGGGGCGTCGCCGAGGAAACGAGGGAGGTTAAGAAACGTCGTCAACATCAAAACACCCGGAGAGAGATGAAAGAAAGAAGCGAGCCGTGGGGAGACGCAGAGTGTGGGTGGCTAAAAGATGCAGGGTGTGTGTGTGTGTGTGTGTGTGTGTGTGTGTGGGGATGGTTTTTGGTGCGTCATTAATCAGCAACACCTCCCCTGACACTGTCTAGACAGCCGTCTGAGAGCTGCCCTGCTCTGCTGCGCTCTGCTCCCTCTATCACCCGTACACCTCTCTCTCCCTCCCTCCCTCCATCCATCTGTCTGACTCTACTTTCTCCCAATTTCTCCGTCCTTTTTCTGCTTTTATCGCTCCAGCTCTCCTTCCTCTGTTTGTCCTAATGTCTGTTTCTTCTTTTCTTTCTCTCCATGAATCCTTTTAGTCTGTCTCCCCCCTCTGTCTCTCTCTCCCCGCTCTCTCTCCCCATCTCCCCCTCCTCTTGTTCCTCCCCCGTCCCCCCCTTGTCTCCCCCCCTCTCCCCGTCTCCCCCTCCTGTCTCTCCTTTTCCTCTTGTCTCTCCCCGTCTCCCCCCTCCCCCTCTTGTCTCCCCCCTCCCCTGTCTCCCCTCCCTCTTGTCTCTCCCCCCCTCCCCCCCTCCCTCCCCCTCCTCTGTCTCTCCCCCCTCCCCCTCCCCTCTCTCTCTCCCCCCCTCTCCCCCGTCTCCCCCCCTCTTGTCTCTCCCCCCTCCCCCCCTCTTGTCTCCCCCCCCTCCCTCTTGTCTCCCCCCCACCAGTGGGGGTTCCTGTCAGACCAGGGGCACTTCCTGGCCTCTGCAGCTGATGCGGTCTAACCTGTGTGAGGGGGCGTGGCTCATGCAGCTGATGGTGGGGGTCTTGACGTCTTGGTCTCTGTGTGCCCTCTCAGGTTCTTTCGCTCCGCCAGGCCAGGATCGCTTCACGCGCCCTCCTTCATACTGTGCTTGACCGCTGGTCGCTTCCAGCCCACCCTACCGTACCTGCAGCATCAGGTCGGCCTGCCCCCACCATCTGGCTGTGGGATGGCGGGCCGCCCACCAGGGCCTGCCTGCAGCTCCAGGCCGAGCAGCAAATGGGCTCAACAGGCCGAGGTGAGGCGCCCGCCCAACGAGGACCATCTGCGACAGTGACTTGATTGACATGGGAGGAGGAGGCGGGGGGCCTCAAGCGAGGCCCCAGTGCCCAGCAACCTTTCCGGGCATCAGCCAACTCCAGCAGCCGCGGCGCATGGAGGCCCCCGCCCGTCTGGCGGGTGATGGAGTCCACCCGGCTCGGCGTTCTTTCTACACCAACACAGCAATACCCAGAGGTGGGGGGCAGGGGGCAAGACGATCCAACAGCAGAGCCAATCAGAAAGCACAATAGTACCTGCCAAGGCCAAGGACAGCCAACCAGAAGAGCTGGTGTGAAGGAACCGGTGGGGGGGGGGGACAGTGGGGCCACGGCCCCCCCAGACTGAAAACTCTCACACTGTGCAGTGGGGTCTGTCAATCCTGCTACATTTCGTCACTCCTCCACCTCCACTGCACAAATCTCCAACCTTAGCAACAACAAACAGGGAAGCAGCAGTGGGTGCGTGGGCCCAGCTGCTGAATCAGCCCAGCTCTGTCCCTCCAGCCTGGAACTGAGCCCGCCTACTTTACCTTATTTCCATTTTTAAAACGCGTTTGTTCTTTGTTTTTTCGGACCGGGATCTGTGCACAAAGCAAGAACTGAGAACGGACGACAGACCCGAAAGTTCACACCAACCTGATCTGTGAGTGCCAAGGTTAGCCAGGAGGCGGCGCCTTGTCGGAGGAGGAGGAGCTGTGGGTGGGGCTTCTTGTGTTTATTCAACACACAAAAACTGATCAAAAGTTACTATCTTTTTTGTTGTAGAGTAGAGCAAAAGAATCATAACCAGCCACCTTTCTTTTTCTTTCCTTTCGTCCGTTTCATCCAACTGACTGGCCAGACACGAAAATAGGAGATGTTTTAGCCAGTCAGGCAAAAAAACAAAAAAGGAAACAGCAAACAAAGTACTGTCAGCTGGTGTCCTTCCCTTCTACTTTCTCTGTTGGAACGGCGTTTCTGTCGCTTACAGCACAAGCATGAACTGGACCTTCCTGGCGTCTGTTGGTCAACCTGGCGGAGAATCTGGCGGAATTGCTTCTCGTCGACTCCGCCCCTGACTGCGTGGATCCCTAACCCCGCCCCACATATCTGCCGTCCCACGCGGCAACTCGCTCAGCGCAGATTCTTCACCTTTTTACATCTGCCTTTGACCTCTGAGCCTCCCCGATACAACTTGAGATCAGCTCCTCCAGCCTGAAACATAACAGATCATTCAGTCATCCTGCATAAATGTTGTTCAAGGTCAAATCTCGTTTCCCGTGCTGCTTGTGCATATCTTGGCGTTAGGTATTTGGAACGTCGGCGCTGTTTTTTAGCCGCCGCTCTTTCACGGGTCTCTTCCAACGGCATGGCCAAACTCCATCGCCATGACTTGGCGACAACGAAAAAAACAGCCCCAGCTCAGCTGTCCGTCGTCGCGTTTTAAAGCCAATAGGAGGAAGGAGGCGGAGTCAAGGCGAATCAAGGACTGTCTGCATCAGGTTCAAACAGTCCAAGTCAAAGGGCTACGGGAGGGTCCCTTTTTGTAAGAAACCTTTTTTAATTGAGCCTTTCTCTGCTCGGCGTTGCCTTCCTTCTCCTCTGCCCCCCGCACATCCCCCTCCATCACCCGACCTCTTCCCTCATCCTCCTTCCATCCGTGTGCAGAAACTCACTTGGCACCGCACCTTTAAAACAAGACAGCACTTGTTTGGCATGTGCTGGGTGCAGCCCCCGTGTGTGTGTGTGTGTCTTGTGTGTGTGTGTGTAAAAACACCCCCACTGCAGTGTCGCGCTTGCACCTGCACGCGTCGTGTTGCCGGCTACTCTGTCGCTCCAAACATCGGCGTGCTGCTGGTCGAGCGCCGCCTCCATCCTGCGCGCCGTTAGCTCCTCCCAAGCGCAGCCTCTGTCCGGGTTGGGAGCTCCAGCTGCAACATCAGGTGGTCAGGCTGGCCGGCTTTAGCAGCAGGTCAGGGTGTTGTTGTTGGGTTGGGAGGAAAAACCAGTCCAACCAGTCTCCCATCTGGACTGGGACGCCGAGCACATCTGGACGTCTAAAACCAGAGCAGAGACGCGTAAAGATCAAACGTGCACGCCGGCGTCCCGCGCTGGACCTTCGAGGGACGTCCGCTAGCGCGTGTGTGTGTGTGTGTGTGTGTGTGTGTGTGTGTGTGTGTGGTTACATCACTGCTGCTATTGCTGTTGCTGCTGCTATCGTTGCTACTGCTGCTTCTCATGCCCCCCCGCCCCCCCACCGGAGGAATCTGCCCGTCTGCAGCAAAAGCGCAACCGTGAGACAACCTGCAACTGAAGACGCGCCTCCACCCCCCTCCACCCCCGCCCCAGCGTTTCCTTCTTTGACCCCCCCGCCCCCCCGCCTTGTTCTGTGCGCAGTCACAGCTTGTGAGTTTGGTTTTCTAGCGGGACGTTTGCATGTCGCTCGAGTCTAAACGGTGCCTAACGTTCATGTTTGAGCAGACCTCACGCCGCCGCAAACTGCTGCTCGCAATCGCCGCCCAGGCCACCGACACCTGGCGATGGGGGAGGGGGGGGGCGGCACCGCGGTCACGGGTCAGACTCCTGCCTTTGATCTGGACAGTCTTTGATTTCTATTAACAAATTCCTTTGATTCAAAGAGTTTCCAGCGACCAGAATCACCCCCCCCAAAAAAAAAAAAAAAAAAAAAAAAAAAAAGTTCTTTTTCTTTCTAAGACCAACGACCCCACTTCCGCCTCGCCGGGCGGCGGCGGCCTGCCTGCGGAAGCAGCCCGGCTCCTTTGGAGCAGTACTTTGCGAGCGTGTGGAGCAGACATAGGAACCCACTTGCACTCAAAAGAAAAAAGAAAAAAAAAGCTCCCACCTTCGTTGTGCCTCACTTCCAACGGTGCTTTTTTCAGTAGTCTGTGTTTGTTTGTAAGGTGCTGTATATAACTTGAATATATTATGCACATATCCTACCCAATGGGTAGAAACACAAAGGATGTTGTGAATAATGTAAGATAATGTATAGACAATATAAGAATTTTAAGGAGCAGCATCAAATTTGTAAATGCCTACAGTAAAAACATGCTTTTCTTTTTTTTTTTAATAAGATAACCTGGTTTGCAAAGTATGCTTAGATTATGGTTGCATCAAGTACAGATACTACTTAGATATTTTGCTACGAATGGTGGTCTGGGAGAGGAGGAGCCAAGCTCTGGATCGCTTTTATGGGACGGCCACAAACACGAGCGGGTCGCCGTGTGACCGTGAGTGGATCTGAGCTAACAAACATATCACGCTGCAACATCAGCCAAGCGCCCCCTCCCCGCCCCGCCCCGCCCCGCCCCGCCCCAGCCAGCTCGGAGCGTCCCTTCCCTCCCTCCCTGGTCCGGGTGGGAACGCTGCAGCGGCCTGAAAGCAGCGCGGCAGCGGGTTTTTTAAGACATCAGCGTATCCAAGCGGATCCACCTTTAATCTGCAGCCGTTTATTTACAGTCTGTGCTGAAGATACCTGGACACTGTACGATAACCGCATGCTCATTCTTATCCGTGACGATGTACAGAGCAGCGCGCCATTTCCTCCTCAGCACCGCTGAGTTGCAGTCGTCTTCGCCACTTCCTGTTTTTCGTTTGGCCGCTCGGCCCTTTTCATACATCTTTTTTTACTTTTCTTTCCTGCACTAGCTTGAAGAACTAACTTTGGCTGGGACTGATGTCTTTTTTTTTATTTGAACCCCCCCCGCAGCGCGCTCCTTCACTCCGCCACCACGAGTCTGTATCGACGACTTGTAGCCGTTTCTGTCGTTCCGAGCTCTAACAAGGATAACGTCAACAGTTTTGTATTCTGTCTGTCTTAACGGTTACATAGGACTGCTTCCACCATGGATTTTGTAACATCGATTTGCTTTATTCCCAGAACCAATCCTCTCGCCCCCCCTCGCCCCCCTCTGTGCTGAAATCTTGATATATACGACTGTATTCCCTGACTGTACAGTATATATATCCAAACACAGAGGTTAAATTGTTGTGTATTTCTGCCTCTTTTTATTTAAGCAATTGTGATGTAATAGGTTTTAGGCCTAAGGTCTGTTATTGCAATACTTTTACAGAAAAGACGGGAAAAAAAAATCAAAAAACGTTGCTCTAAGTGCTGTTGTAGTCAAAGATTTTATGCTTGTACTTGTGCTGTAGTCAAACTGCAGCATAATGAATAAAACTTTAAAAGTGATTACTCCGGTCTTCTCGCCGTCTTCTTGCCCAGAGGGAATCAGCGGACAGACGAGGGAGCTTAAAGGCTGGTTCCTGGTTCCTGCAAAGGTTCCTGCGCTAATGCTAACCCCTGACCACAGGTAACCGGAACTACAGGTAACCAAACACCCTTCTGCCTGTAGCACCGGCAGAGCCGCTGGGGAGCGTCACATGACCCTGTGGATTGGTTCAGGTTGTCACGGCTGCGCTGGGCCGATCCAGGCCAGGCTCCAAATCCTCCTCCTCCAACAGAGGAAGGAGTCCCCTGAGTCAGGCCCCAGTGAGTCACTGGGCCCAGACGGTAATGAAATGCATCAACCGTCGGCTTCTCTATATCTCAAGGAGCAGCTCGGCTTTATTTATAGACAGACCTCATCTGCTAACTTGTCGTAACATTCGCGAGCGCGAACCAAAGCTAACGTTGGAAGCACTTAGCCTCACTTACAAGTGCAGAGGGAGGGTGGGGCCCCGGGAGAGCGCAGCTCCTGTCCTCTCTGTGAACCTCCTGCTCCAAAATGCTTCGAGGAGCTCAGCTGCTCTGATACCATGCACGCGTCCTCCTGACTCACTTTCTGCAGATTCAACACACACACACACACACACACATCCAAGAGCTAGCAGACTGATGAAAGCTATCCAGAGCAAATTATGCACACGAGCGGCTCTGCAGACACGAGCAAGATTCCCAGGCTGGAGGCCGACAGGAAGTCCAGGAGGAAATGGCTATCGAGCACCAAATACACACTTCCAAGATGAATTATCCTGGCAAGAATCATCATCAGTGGCGACAGTGGTACTCACACAAATGAGGCGCGACCCCACGGTGGGTTAAATACACGTTGTGAATCAGGCCCAGCGATGCTTCCACGTGTCGCCTCAGTTCAGGCTCGTGAGCACAAAACCGTGCAGGCGGACCGCGAAGCCACACGGCCTCGTCTGTTCCTTGGCCAGCTACCAACATTCCCTGAAAATGTCACGAAAATCCACCCGTGACTTTTCCAGTTGTTTGGCTAATAAACAGACAACCTCCTCCTTCGGCCGAGGCCATAAATTATTTTGTCCTTGTTCTCTCAAATTATGCACGTAAACTTTGGAGGCCCCTCAGATGGGGGCGGCGGTGCAGGTGCAGAAGGTAGGATTCGCACCACTCGTCAGCAGAGGCGACCTTGACGGCGGTTTCCCACTCATCCTGTCAGCTTCATCAAACAAACGGCGCCGACCTTTTTTAAAGAGGCTGCAGAAAAATCACACTTGGGGCAGTTTGTTCAAGCCCTGACCTCTTCCTCACCTCAGGCATTGACACTTGAGTCATGTTTGTCCGCTGACTCACACCTGAGAAACGCAGATTGTCTTTATGGTCACACGACGGCAGGAATCCGTCTCGTCCCCGTGGGAGAACAGACAGGTGTTTGCCGCCTGCATAAACAGTCTTTTATTATGGCTGGACAGCAGAGGTCATTGAAACGCACACACACTCCCCATCATAGCATATTTACATAATAAAAACGCAGGATGGAGCAGGTCAGCCTGGTGTTTGAATCTGTTTAACGTCAGACCACCCACCCACACACACACACACACACACACACACACACACACACACACACACACTCAACCACACACACACACACACACACACACACACTGTCCTTCAGGATGTTTCCTTCTTAAACCCTGATTGATGGAACGCTGAAGTGTTACAGAAGGTAAACACATGTCTGGTTCAGTAAACGTCATGTCCTCATCATCACATTTGACCAGGGGCCCGTTTCAGAAAGCGGGTTTACCAAACTAGGGGCCAGAACCGAAGCTCAGGGTCGCCAAACTCTGAAATGTGCAACTGAGAGTTTTCGGTTTCAGAACACGTGTTAACAATTGGTTTAATCAGCTCCGATCCACAGTTACCCCGAGTGACGCTCGTGTACGAGGATCTAAAAAGCCTTATTAATGGAACGCAGAAAACGTGATTCACTATGGCAACAAGTGCAAAAAACAAACAAACCCCATGATCGTCCCCGTTGGAGATGGAAGATTACATGACCGCGTACACCGAAAATGCGCAGATTTTCAAGAAAAACAAACAAAAAAAATAAATAAAATACGGCGGCAGCGGCAAAAGAGAGATGGTGTGACTGAAAATTACTGACCGAGTCCATGCGTGATTATTAACTGGAGAGAGACTAAAAGAAAAGAAATGTTCTTGTGCGTTCCACTCATTTAACATTTCTCTTCTATATGTATGTTTGAGCCACAGGTGCAACCCAACAGGCACAAAACAGACTTGGCAGAAAGATAAGATGAAATACAAAAATATAGTCAAACATGTCAGATATGATTTAAATACAAGCTATTGTGGTGTTGTTTAGCCTGTCCTCATTAAACAGCGTTCAGTCGCTTCATTTAACCTGTGATAACTATATTTAATTAATCAGAGAAATCCCCTAAACAAAGAAAAAGCCACATCTTTAACCTTCCATCACTGTCAGTATTTAGTACGCCTTAAATGCCTGTGCATGTCTCCAAATTTATGCTTTCTAAATGTTTAAATTTTATCTCCATTACAGCCAACAGAAAAAAGGCTGAGGTGATCCAGCGCCACCTAGTGTCGGTTCACTAAATGTCATCCGTTAATCACAAACAACTTGACACACTGATGTTTCTTGTAGCAGAAGAAACTCTCTGTAATTGGCTGCTGTTGCTTTCAGATGTCAATCTATTTATTGCTTAAACTGATACCTGCGATTCTGTGGAACACTTTAACACGTTAATGTCATCCTTATCGTAACAGACAGAAACTTTTTTTAAATAATTATTTGTCAAGTTATTTTTCAAGGTACAAGCTACAACAAGACTGCGTAAAAATACACTGTATAATGAGAGCACCACCTCAAGGAGTTGGAACAGCCTTATACCTAAATGCGTCATAGTATATTTCAGTATGAACGTCAACAGTTTCTATAACACTTTTGTTTTTCCCCTTCCACAGATAAGGTGCAGTAACCACTGTCAACCACAGTGTGGCATTATTGCCCAACAACAAAAATATTAAAGTAATTTGTCTTGGTACAGACAAAGATATTTATCATAATACAATTATATGTGCTTAGATAGAACAAGAAAAGCAGCTCCTCTGGAGCAGGTCTGATGACTTACCCGTCACTTTCACTTGAGCCAGTGTTAAATACGGAAAGATTTTGATCCTCACAGGTGGACAGAGGTCCATCATGTCCAGACCTGGTGCAGGAATGAGATGGAACGTTACTTATTGAAGCAATGATACTGAAAAAATAAAAATAAAAATTCATGTTGTGTACTGAAAAATAAAATTATTTATTACGTGTTTTAGTTTTTACATTTAAAGTAAAATCTGCATATGAAGGAAACATTACGAGGCATTTATATTCATACCAAGATGTTTACATGTGAGTCATCTGACACATTTACATTCTTTTTGACGCAGAAAGAGAAAAGAAAAAGCCAAGCATATTAAACAGTTAGTTCTCAAAGTCCCTACAAATGCACCAGAAATTTATTTTGTATTTCACGTCACTGCAATTTTTGTGACTAGGTTTGAAGTTAACTATAATTCTGATATGGAACCCTTTTATTATTTTACATCGCACAAAATTTTAAATAACGAACTCACTTAGTCGCAACGTTTCCAGCCGCCGTAATATTAAACAGCCAATTTGTAAACAGGTGAAGAAATATTAATCCTGCGTATTACAAATCAGATTAGAAGTGTTCGCCGTTTAATTAATTTACTTACTCTGCGATTTCTGCATCAACCTACAGCAGCTAATTCACCGTAAAATCCTCATATAATTGTTTATGTTTGTTGTTGCGTTACTCTAAGACTGTACGGGTTTATTTTTTTATATCACTTTATTCTCTGACGGAACTTAGTTGGACAGTTTGTTAATTAGGTTCAGGTGCGTCAGGGCGTGGTTTTAATGTGACTGACAGCTTCTTCTTCTAACACTGGCTTTGTAGCGTTGACATAATTTTGACTCACTATCGCCCTCCTGTGGTAGGAAGTCGAGGCAATGACGGCCACTGGTCGTCACTGATAACTTTCAAGTTGTCATAAAAGCGTATATTAAACCATAAGTATAAAAATGTCACGTAAATAATAGAGACAGATTTTCAACCCTCAGCTTCTCGATTGTCAGTTTCGTGTCCATTACGATATTGTTTGAAAAGAGCCGTGAAATGTCTTTTTCACTTAAGTCAAAGGCTGAGATAGTTTTCTAATCAGTGTTATTATTACCAGTGTTTATGGGCATGCAAATATTTTATTTACCCTCAGAAATGTATTTCCGGTTTATTTAAACAAATCACCAAAATATGTTGACCGGAAGCTGAAATTAGATATGCGCCGGAGACAAACCGGAAGTGCAATGGGATATTTTTTTAATAAGTCGTCCTTTCTTGATATAAGAGAAACCTATTAAGACAGTAAAGTTCTGCAGTCACAGCGTCTTTTTTGATTGTTATATAATATTTAGTTTATAAAAACAGCATAGAAATGTTGATTATTGTTTTAATTTATTCAGTTATGATTCCAATCAAACTTCTGCTGGAGTCTAAGAGAAAAAAAACACATTTCTCAACAAGCCTGACATTTGACTGCCTGTCTTTACACACTGATCACGCAAAGGACAAATCATCCAATGTAAACATACACAAATCAAAGATTTAATAAGATTTTAAAGAATGTTATATACCCACTCACACGGATGCATAAAATTGTGTTAAAAACTTAGTTTCCCTCCAAATTCATTAAAAAAGACACAAGGTGATAGCCAACCTTCAGAAAGGCTTTAACAGACAGTGCACACAGGTGAGATTCAAGTTTTATTCGCCTACCAGCCACATTACCCAACACTGCCCAGCCTTCAATGGACGTTTTTACACAGTGATTTTAGACCTGTTCGCCTCATCAGGTGTTAATTATAACAAAGAAACCTGACAGGAGCCGTGTAAATCCAAGCTGAAACGAACGAGATGATGTGCAGCGCTGCCTGGCGTGTGTGAAGCTGTCTGGTCTGTACCCAACAGATTTTTCAGACATCGGGGCCACAATTTTGACAAATCGACCACAAGTGAGGAGGTGAAACTTTTGGAAAGGATAGTATCATCTACGAACAGTCTGCAAAGTGCTTCAAAAATCTTTAGTCGTTTTTTTTCCTGAAAAAAGCCTTTCCCTCAGAGACCCTGTCTTTGGTTTCCTGCAGTTTTTCTGAAAGCTTGTCCTTTGTCTCCTCCATTTTCCCAGAAAGACGTTCTTTAGTCTCCTCCATTTTCTCTGAAAATCTCTCCTTTGTCACCTCCATCCTCTCTGTCAGTTTCTCCTTTGTCTCCTCCATTTTATCCTGAATGTAGTCCTTCACTGGCGGTGGTGTGGATAAGTAGCCGTGCTTGCGCAGATACTGCACCGAGAGTGATGTACCGCCCAGAGTCACGGTGTATCTGGCAGGGGTTGCGATCTGGTGAGGAACAAGATGCATTATTGTTAAAAACCTAAAAGATTATTATAATGTTCACTCTTCTGGAGGAAATTACCTTGTACATGGCATAAGCAGTCAGAGCATAACCACTTGAGGATTCCCTCAGTAGACCCACTATCGACTCAGGCAGACCAATCATCTCCAAGAATGGCACTACGTTCACGCCTCTGTCAGGTAGAATGAAAGGGGAAGGCAAATATTAAGAAGGTTCTTTTAATAATAACCTGAATTTCCAGAGAGATGTGGACATTTGTGCTCTTTTCACAAGAATTTTTTACAGTGAATAGGTAGTTAACTAAAAAACAATTGCCATTCTCTTAATGGTCCTTTCCATAAGTCACTTGTCCTCTTGTATGTCAAAAATGTGTGTATGTATTTATGTTTTTAATGAGCATTCCAAATCAAAATTGTTTTCTTAAATAAGAAAGAAAGAAAGAAAGAAAGAAAGAGCTAATATATAAACTCTAATGTGGATAAAATAATTTTATTATAAAATTAACAGGTGAAATAAATTTCAAAATATAGACACTTATTGTCCTCGTCTGGTCAAAAGTGGAACTGCAAATGTTGTGACTGTTTAATATGAATGCTCAATTTTTAATACAAGAAAGATATATTTTAGTATTGTATTTATTTTACATATATTAATGACCACTTTCTGTCACCAACAGTTGGTGTGATTTCTGCATCATCACAATTAAAAAAAAAAATCCATCTCCTGCTCTGTCACATGGCTGCAATGTATCACTGGGGTAAAAAGATCAAAATTACAGTCTTGGGCAAAGTTCATCAAACTTACTTCATAGCAGCATAGTAGAAGGTTCCAAACCAGACAGAAGATGTCAGAAGATGCACAGGAATCATCACCTTTCCATACTGTTTGAAGGTCCTCTTAAACCTCTGGAACAGACCGATGGACTTGTCCTGCAGGGGGTCCACATCTGGAGCACCAGGCTGAGTGTTGCTGTTCTGTTCCTGAGAAGTGGACCTAGACTGGGCTTCGTCCTCTGGGGACTGTGGTTTTGGCAGATGTGCAGATTTGCAGAACGCTGAGGTCGACACCCAGCGCTGATTGGTGGGACACAGTGGCAGAGGCCACAGGTGGAGAGCACAGCAACAGGAAGCTGCTGATGGCTTGAAGAAAGCAGCACCCACCAGGTTTGGACGCACTGCGGCCGCCCGCCGCAGATTGTGGTGTGTTAGGACGCGATGAATGATCATCTTCACCTCTGCTGCTGTGACTTTTACCCACAGACTAGAATTAGAGAATAAGGCATTAAAAATTACTATGATTTAGGCATAAAGAACAAGGGACCGAACACTGTAAAACCTCGTGACAAACATGGTGGTAGAATTAGTTTTAATCCTTGATGTGAGCACTGGGTGATTCACAGTCACATGCTATATATAGAAAAATAAACCCTTAAATTCCAAGCCAAAATGTGCTGAATCAAACAAATCCAGAACTGTAACTGTCTTGGTAATGCCATACCTTATCTTAATGACGGCACTGACTTCATAAATGCAGCACCTGGAGGCAAAAAAAAATATCGAAGGATCGGTTTCGGGTAGATTTTTGATCAAATGTTGCTGTGATACTCGTGGAATAATGACACGTGTGTTTATGTTCGTGTCTATGAGTAACATTATTATGCCAAAAGTTCCAGCAGGAAAATGTTAATGCTAACCCAGTGCTAGCTTTACGCATGCACTATTTTATTTTAGCTACTGCTGTCTAGAGCTCAGTGACGGCAGCTTATACATTAAAAGGTACCAAAAAGAAGGTTTTAGTCTACTCAATCAGCTTTAATGTGATTTACAGTCTTACGGGCTTGTTAAACCCAGACACTGAACTGCTGCCAACTTTGCCTTGGCATTAGCTAACTGTGAGCTAGCCGGTGGCTAGCTACAGTGGTTAAACATATTAAAGGCACACCTTGAAAGAACGCTACACTTACGTTGGATGTCATCTGTTAAGATGAAGACACACAGCCCAGAATCCCGAGGGCCACACGACTGTACCCAGGTTATGTGTCATTCAAGGACCACATTTGTCGCTACCGCATTGCCGACTGCGTGGAAAGCACGTCTGTCAAGCCAACCGCGCAGACACACGGGAAATGTAGTTTACAGTACCGCTCTGTCTGTACTGTAAAAGCCTATAAGAAATCAATTTCCCATCTCGCCCTGCACCCAGTTAACTTCTGGGAACAGAACAGTCGCAGGCAGTCGTGTTATCGCGACCTTCACTGTTTCCTGTAATCGATTTGATTTGATTTAAAGATATTCACGTTGGCTAGATTAGATTAGGCTGATGACACAGTTTGATTTCATTTCTTCATTAAACAACAAACAAATACCGGTCATTTTAAAACTTTTTTCCACAATTACTGTCATTTTTTTATAACATACAAATACGCCTGATGCTGCGTCACATGAACACAGGGAAAAACTGGCGCTTGTCAACCCGCTATAGTTAGTGTTTAATGTTTTATGTAGTACATCAGTTTACCACAAGAGGGAGGTGAAGTCCCACTTCTTGAGAAGTCCAAAACTTTGCTATTCAACTCTCGCGATAACTGCTATTTTATTTTATATATTATTACACACTATCAAACATCCACTGATTTCCTTTTATGTCTTAAAAGGGCGCAAACATAATTAAGTTATACCTTTTTTTTACATTTCTATAAAGATGCTGTGTTATAGAGTGGTGAAATTCCAAACCTAGAGGGTTTCCTGGAATAACCACCTTTCTCTGGTAAAATTAATGTTATACATCCTGATGTAGGGATGTCAAAGGATGGCTTTTATTCTCTTTATGGCCACTTCCACAACAAACACAATGAACAAAGAAACACAAAAAAATTCTTTCTGAAACCGCTTTAAAAAAATTAATTCTAAATTACACAGACTGCGCTTTCTTTTCTTGGGTTTATTGAGCTTCACTCATCTGTCTTCTCTTAGGTTTCTCTCTGTAAATAGAACAGTCGTCTCAATATATCTTGTAGTTTAAAGCATTTGATCACTGATATGGTGTAATCACAGTATAACAAGCCAGAAGAACAGTGTTCCTTTGTACAGTTATGAAACATTCCATTAACTTGCCATGACATAAATACATGTTCATTTTAAAATAAAGTAAAACATCTTGCAAAAAATCTGCTTACACAAACATCAGAGCTGCTCTTATCCATATGGCCAGATTTTAGACTTAAATCTAAGGGCAACACTGAATATAATTTAATCACAACAGCATAACTTTACAGCATTAGACAGAAATTGAGCACAATAATATAAACAATTCATGCATTTAATTGCACAAGCAGAAATGTGACGTTCTGTAACAGCCGCTTCAGAGCTGGACCCGACAGAAGACCCTCAGCGGCATAAAAAGATTTTGATATCTTTATGGTTATTAGAATCTGGTGGCACAAGGGCAACGTGTCTCAGTTGCCATGGTGACAGTTGATCCCTTTCTCCAGTCTACTTAAGTGTGGAGTTTATCATTTTATCAGAGCCCTGATACTTTTTTTTAATTATTATTATGTCTAGAATGTTGAAGGAGCAAACTTGAGCTGGAAGCAGAGCCCCTTTTCTGTGGTCACAGTTAAATTAAGGCGGTTTTGTGTCTTTTCCGTCACGGTTCTCAAAGACGTTTGGAGACGTGATCCGTCTCGGTCACAGATGAGGCTGTGTAGTGTGACTCCAATCACACCAACTCCTGCAGCTGGAGTGTTTTTCTGTTCACCCACCGCTTCTCTTTTCTCTTCTGTTTTCTATCATTTCTTCCCATCAGGCCGATGAGATGTCAGCACGGACTTTATCAAACCTCCGATTTAAAACACATGATATCACAGATTAAATCATTAAGAGCAATTTTCCACTGTCACATCCCTATAAAAAAAAACATTATTCTCATTTTCAGCTTTCAACCTTTTTGTATTGTTTTTTCTTTTTGAATATTTTTTTACAACTAATAGGAGGGGGAGAGTCTGAGTTTAAAATGAGAAATTAGAGGGGGAAAAGTGTAAACTAATCTTCATTAATTCTCTTTTATCCCTAGAATTTGTGACTGTCAATCAAAATTATTCATTTAGATGCCCAATCGCTTTTAAAGAAACACAACAATTGTATTAATTAAACACACTGTCGGTGATCTCCCAAACATTTCAGCTCATGCGCTCGTCTTCATCATATGATGTATGCTACTCAAACTCATGACCACTTGGAGGCAAATCAGCTCCTGAACAGCTGACAGATGAGACAGAAAATGTGTGAAAAGGGTGGAAATCCCGAGGACAGTTCAGGCGAGACAAATTCATGATGAACGGTGATGGAGAAAGATGGTGGGGGTTAGGGAGGTTACGGTGAACCCATCCAACGGGGAAACTCCCCCAAAGTCGAGTCAGGGGAATTTTGTCTTTGTTTAGATGAATGTGTACATGAAAATGACCAAGCGCTGTTTCAGATTAGCTACAGGAATAGAATAGAATAGAATAGAATAGAATAGAATAGAATAGAATAGAATAGAATAGAAGTACTTTATTCATCCCAGACATGGGAAATGAACTTGTTCCAGCAGCATCGTCAGCATTATCATAATATATAAGCAGGAAGGGCTGTGAGTCTCAATAACTACAATTAATTACTTCTGGGGTGACTGAGTTCAGTCTGAAGCTGGCAAAGACAGCAGACAACATGACAAATGGAAATCCTTTTAGAGTGAAGAAGACAGGATATGAAGCTAAACACTGGCTTCCTGTGTGAGTCTGACATTATTACTATTCATTAATGCTCGAGTGACCCCTCAGCTTTAGCAAAACATTCACACATGATGCCGTGCTTCCCCTCCTTCCCGATCATCAGCAGGAGAATCCCACCACATTTGAACCTGGTCCTGCTTAGGGTTTCTCCCTATTAAAAGGGATGGTTTCCCTGCCACTGCCAACTGCCTGGAGACAATTTTAACAGATGTCATATAAATACAACTGAACTGAATAAAACGTGAATTAAAGCAGACATCTGAGGACAGTGTGGGGGAAAGATGGACAGAAGCGTCTTGGCAGACAACAAGCAAGAGCTCAGAAAAGAAAAGCACATGAAGGAAAAAACTGACTGAAGTCAGAGGGCCATCCTAGTTGGCACGGCAACACAATCTGACTGAGCGAGGCAGAACATCGTGGAAGATGCAAATATACGACTAATGAGGAAAGACCAGCAGATGAAGCAGGCGCACTCACACTATGGCCATTTGTTCCATGCAGACGCACGGATGTCCATCCTGCCCCGCACTTAGGTTACCCTTAACAAACCTGTTCAAGCCCGGATTCCTCCGACATAAAAGTACTTAAAGGCTGACGGGACACAGGTGAAACACACTGCAAAAATCAACCAGGAAAAATAAGAACGGGCGTGGCTAAGATCAAAATCCTGACATAATCAAAACGGTAACTTAAAGAAACACAGAACTCCACAACAACAGTGTCGTTTTGTATAAAGCTGGATAATAAAACGACCACTTTCATGCTGCAGTGGCGATTATGTGAGAACATCTGTCCTAATTCATATCACAGAAAATCCTCTACAGTAAAAAAACAATGACGCCCCAGCTGCCTCCAAACCTCTGTCATTAATTTCTACTTACATTTTATTAGAGAACAAGTCGAGACCAGTTTCAACTTAATTAACATCGTTGGTGCTAGAACGTCCGCGGAACACTGCCACCTATTGGCCCAGGGAGGTACTACAACAACATATGGTACACGGCAACATGTGGAAGCAACCGGACAATCAGTTTGATGGTCCAGATTAGGGTAGGATTATTGAACAAACCAACAGAAAGTGTGCGTTTTCTTCCTCTCAAACACACTCAGCATCATGTTTGTGCGGCCAGTAACGTTGCAGCCTTGAACTCTTTAATCTCTCAACCCTCTCTTCAAAAGAAGATTCAACATTCATGATTCAAAGCTTTATTGGCATATGCACAGTAAAGAAGCACGTTTCCCTGTAAATGAAATTCTTACTTTGCTGCCCACACTGGATGCCAAGAGTATAAAAAGTAGGTATCAAATGGAGAAATAATAAGATAAAGAGAAGAATGTTCTACATTCGCTTTTATGTGCAATTGTCAGTAGTAAAATGGTGTGCAAAATGTGCAACTGTAGGTAAACAGGTGAGCAACCAGGAATAGTGCAAATTATTCATGTGCAAAGTGTAATAAGTAGATGTCCAGGACAGGGGGGCTATCGCTCAGCAGTTCAATAATCTGATGGCCGTGGGAAAGAACGAGTTCTGGAGTCTGGTAGTCCTGCATTTCACACTTCTGTACCTCCGGCCTGAAGGTAGGAGCGTGAATAGTCCGAGCTGGGGGTGGGTGGGGTCTTTGTTGATGGAGGCAGCTCTCCTGTGGACTCTGCGATGGTAGATGCTCTGCAGAGAGGGAAGAAGCACCTGGAGATTCTGTAATTAGATGTGCAGCATCCTTTTCGACCAGTGATTTTTTTTTCTTTGTCCTTCTTTTGTGAGTCATCAGACTTGATTAACAATTTGCATTTTGTATCTCGGCAACAGCAAGAGTGGCCGCCACCTCCTTGGCACGACACAGTTCAACATATTTTTCTCCATACTTTCCTTTAGACCTTGAAGTGCTTTTAGTGTGTCTCTCCAACAAATACAATATTGCTGCTGATCGGGAAAAACAGGGTGTCTGCACAAAACAGAACATATAGAAGAGCTACTGTTCTCCCAGAGCTTCGCTGTCAGACGTGACGGCTTTGAGAGCTGCATTTTGCATTTATGCTGAATAATTGAAACAAGTAGAAAAAAAGCAGTGACCTTCATTCAAATATAAATAAATGCATCTGCTGTTCTTCCACTTTGTCATTTAGTTCTGCCAATGCTCTGAGTATGCTGTGAAAATGATTATGTGAAAATTGTCTTGTTGAGCAGAGTGAAGAACCCTCATGTCAGGGTTGATCACCTTCTTTCTTCTTCTTTCAGGGATCAGCTCTCTCCATCTACCCTGGTCTTCCTCTGAGCCTCTTGCTTTCCAGTTCCAACCTCAGCATCTTCCTAGCAACATGTGAGAACATGCACGTTCCCCCTGCAAAGGGAAGGGATCGGTTATTTGTTTAGAGTATGTGAGCTGAGTGTAACTGTCATGCGTATGTGTGGGATCCCTCGCAGGTAAGGTTGGAGGGCTGTTTGCAGGGCAGCACGGACTCCCACGCATCCTGGGAGCAGGATGAAAATTAGCTGCAGAGTTGCGATGCAGCACCACCGCAGACCGAGTGGTACCATTAATGTAATTATCACAACAGTCCAACTGCTGCAGAGCCAGAGCAGAGGGACATTTCAGAAAACGTGGCCAAACTACAGACCAGGAGCAGAGAACAGCCTGAAAAAAGGAGCTTTTAAGGGGAAACAAGCGTCTGAAGTTTAGACAGGTTAGGTGCAGCAGAGAATAAAGTGGTTTGGATTAAAAGCCTCATCCTCTCACCTTTGCTGCAGCCTTGTGTGACTGGCCAGCGTAGTCTCGTGTGTCTGGACGGTTTCAGTCACTTGTCTTCTGTTTCCAGGTCATAACTTATATCAGACTTCACAGACATCTCCGGCTGCGATGGTGCAGCGATGGCAAACGTGGTCAGAACTCCTGGTTTCTGTAACAACATCCAACTTTATATATAATGAATACAATAAAATCCAATTACATTCATTCATTTACACTTCTGTTTGAATAAAATTGACTACCGTGTTTATGAATAATGTGATTTAATCTGAGGGAAGCAAATATGCAGCCGATATTTAACTGGCAAAAGAAATGACCACACAGTTCAGCACAGTCAAAGTCAGCTTTTGTTGGGGAAAGACTCTCCTTGTTCTTCATGTCACGGTGTGATATTTGTGAACCCGCTTCAGGGAGCGTTTGTTAAAAAAAAAGAACAGGATTTCAAGTGAAGAGAGGCCAAAGGTCAGTCATGAACAGAGGTCACATTTTCATGCCTGTCATGTTTTTACCTAAGTCATCTCCTAAGAAAAGAGAGCTCTTCCTGGAAACCCTCTCTGTGCTAATGCAAATCCATGTAAACAAATAATATATAATGCGTTCAATCTTGAAAGAGGCTGAAGTTGGTAGCTCTTTGACTCCTTTGGCTTTTTTAAAAACACTAAATCTCATTTTTCTGCACCTCAGAGATGAAAACAATTCAAAGCCATTTTGAGGGACGTGGAGGGTAAAATAAAGGGATTTAATACAGAAAGTCACAAAAGTACTCACTGTTGTTGGAACTCTAATGAAAAGGGGGATTTCTATTCTAGGCGCGCAACTCCAGAGAGCCCTGATGGAACCTGGCTTCCTCTGTTCTGACCTACTACATCTACCAGAGGAGTCGTGCTTTTACTGACAGCCACATGTTCCTCCCCACATCTGCTTTTACTCGGCTTGTGTCTTGGACTATACATTCTTTTCAATATAGTCTCTTCTTTTATGGCAGCGTAAAAATGTGGAGATAATATTAGCGTCATGTCTCCTGCTCATGCTTTCAGCATCGCTCGTCTTTCAAAAGCCCTTCTTCTTCTTCTCCTTTGAAAAAGCTAATTGATATGCAGACCTCAGCTTCAGCTTGGATTTTTTTGTTTGGAGCTGGTTCTGATAAAACCCGTCGTGAATCAGACCAGGTCAAAGCCTAAATCTGGATAAAAGTACCTGTCCGTCCCAGAGGTTCATTCATGAGGTTTATGTAAAGGCTTCTTGGCAATAAAAGTCTATTTTTAAAAGCGGCGCTACGCTTGGTTTTTTCACACATTAAAGAGTCACAAGTTGCACAGCAGCACTTGCGGTTGTGACGGAGATTAATATGGCGCTCAGAGGAGGTAGAGGAAGGAGAAACTGAGATTCCTGCTGATGTCCAGTTCTTTTCTCCAGCCCAGAATGAACTGGAACCATCACGTGACCTTCAGACTAACAGGGTGCACCAGGGGCTCACCTTCCGTCGCTCCCCTACCAGAACCCTAAATCACTCCTTGTAGTTCAACCCCCGCTTCAACCACCACCAAATAAACGACCGTAAAAGCCTTCCATAGTCCCGCTCTTCATTGGTGAAATTCACTTAGATTTAACACTACAGTTAAGAGATGGCAGTTAAATCATCTGCAAACGTCCAGGCCAAAAGGAAATGTTTTTCTAAGCTCCATTTACAAAAGGCCAAAGTATCGAGCGAGTCATTTTACTTTAGTGAAAAGAATAAGGAACCCCACCACCACGTGGTGGGGTTAAAACATGTCAGGCCATGTGAGTGAATAAGAAATTAAAGTGGTGTTCCGCGAGGGCCCTGATAGCAGCGGAATGGATGCTAGCAGACCGTCTAATTGGATCAGGCTGCGATAACTGAGCAGATGAACCGAGTCAGAGGTCAGACGCGCGAAGCAAAACCTATCGATGATTTTTTTAATGAGCTTGCCAGACGTGCAGCGATGAAGAGGGAGAGAAACAGGCTGGTCCTGAGTCAGACCGGCAGCAGATCTGTGTAGCTGCTGCAGAAGGCGGCTCGTTCACGTAGAAAAAGAACTGTTTAACCACAATGTGCATCAGTAAAAGAGGAGGGTGATGACAGCGTGAGACCGAACATCAGATTGGTTCTGGAGGATCTCATGGCCTCCCAGGCTCCAGCCTCGGAAACACAGCGTCTTTATTTCCCTCATGGTCCCTCCGGGAGTGTTTGCAGAGAAACGGCCAGCCTGAAGAAAGAGCAACCAAGCCTCAAAAACCAGCATGGTTCGTCCGTCCATTTTCATCTCATCAGGTCTAAACCAGCAGCGGTCTGCGTTCGTACACAGGAACCATTTTTGAAACCAATTTTAAACTTTTCTCTCTCAGATGAGCGCAGACGCGTGAAATTGCAGCTTTCCTGCATTTAATACTTTAAAAACAGCACAAACTGTCAGCACCAAATCCAATTTAAGGCCTGCAGACATGCTTTACGGCTGCATTTGGGCACTCTCTGAAGTCTTTCAGAGAGTGCTTAAATGCAAAGTTTTAAATGCTGGAGAGGAGAAAATCTTTTTTTCTCAGCTTCCAGCAAGAAAACAGTTTCAAGTCTTGAAGAGATTAATTAGATGAAAAAAAAAATCAGCTTTTAATGCGCATAAGAATAAAACTGAAAGAGGTTCTTGGAAAAAAAAATGCCAAGCTGATTGCATTCACACACACACACACACACACACACACACACACACACACTGGCCGTTCCTCGCAGGATCACTTTCAGTATTGAGTCACTAAGCTTCCTCATGTTGTCTCCTGCAAACAGAATATTTTAATGTTTTGAATATAACCAAATAAATTAAATAAAAGCAGCTAAGTGGATCATGTGGACGTTTGGATGATCTTAACGTTCATTAGCCACAGCTGAGGTTGTGATTTTCAGGAGTCAGAGAACCTGCTGAACTCCTCTGCTCCTTTTCTTCCTGATTCAATCTTCAGGTGTTTGCTTCAGGCTGTAATTGGTGCATTATATATATAATATATATACTTCTGAAAACACTATACTATTATACTTGTGAACAAGGACCCTTTAAGCCGTTCAGCACAGTTCTTTCTTTGTTTCTGTCCCTTGGGATGAGTTCCTGACGTCTGATGGTGCTTCTCCTCTTCAAACTCTTCCCCCCGTTGATATTTAGTCACGTATCTGTCAAAGAGGAGGAGGAAGAAAGATGAACACTCCGGAGGAAGCTCAGCAGCGAAACTTGCTGGAAGTGCTGGTTAGATCTGACAGGAGTGTCCCCCTCTCTCCTCTCTCTCTCTCTCTCTCTCTCTCTCCGACTCTCACAATTCCGCCAGTCTGAGGCTCCGCAGACGTGCCATGCAGTCCGTGTGAGCTGCCAGGGCTGAGTCACAGCTCCAGAGGTGGGTAATCTTTCTCTCTTTCTGCAGACTGGCTCATTTTCGCCTCACTGACTGAGGTTTTCCATCATTTGAGCTGACAGATGTGTTTTTGTGGGAGCATCTTTAAGACTTAAATCATCACTGAAGCTGAAATATTTTTGAATTCGTGCCTCAATCATGCTGAAAAGAGTCCTTCTGATGAGTTCTGGGTCCTCAGATTTGGGGGATCTGTTGTGGTGCAGCAGTGGGGTGTGTTCCCAGGCTCCAGATGTGCATTTGCTGTGACCACCAGCTGCAGGTTTTAGGGCGTAGAGACGGCGTACCTTAGGACGGGAAGAGCACACCTGTTCTTTATTATCTGTGTAGCCACTAACATGTTACTAATTGTCTATTTTTAAACTTAATCTTGCATGAAACATAGTCAAAAATCACACCATGCATGTTATATAAGAATTTCAGAGCAAATGCACATTTTTGATCTCTCTTTCTCACCTGGAGCAAACCTGAGAGGACAAATGACACTTTTTTTTAAGGATTTGATGCTCTTTTAACCTCCAATTGGCTCAGAAAATGCAGCTCGCAGCTTCATAATTAGATCTCATAACCTTCTCCCTCCAGCTCCACGTACGGTTCAAAACAGAAGAGCAAGATTTGAATCTTCACTTTCAAACTCATCGAAGGCTTTAACCCTCACAAAGTTTAATTAATACAAACCAGATAAGAGCAGATTTAACACTCAGATCAAATTTTTTAATCTAAACATCTTCAGTTTGAATTATTACATTAACTTACCAGGTAATAATTTAGAATTACAGACTGGTTGACTGATCACACATGATTAAATAGTAATGTGAAAGCCAAAGGCCCCAATCATTCAGTAAGAGTTGTCATGGAAATGGACATAGATCTAATCGCCTTGTTATCAGACATTTGGATTCCCCTGACAGGAATGACACAAGTTTCTAAGTGGGTCATTATCGATGATCTTCTTGATGAAAATGAGCAGGATGTAATCTATTCATCTGTCTGAAAGCGCCTTCATTTCCTAACAAACTGAACATTAGTCATCTCAGCCGTGATGCATCGTTCAGAGGAGGAAGAGGAGCTTTTCAACTGGATGAGCAGAACTGGTTCTCACAAACAAGCTGTTTTTTCTTTTATATTTGAGTTCAAAGGAGACGGAGACTTCCGGAAGCTCTAATAAACCTGCCGGGAACAGGTGGAAAGGGTTACTGTGTGATGTGACCCTTTTAAGGCACAGGCAGCATATTTGTGTTGAAAAGAGCATATTTTTAAATTTTACACATATTCAGCTTAAATAAACGCTGCTGCTAAATCACCATAATCAGTCAGGAAGGTCATAAACCAAAGAAACCAGGAGGGAACTGCAGAAGGAGAAGGTGAGGAGATGAGAAAGGTGAAGGTGGGATCGAGGCGCGCAGCCATGGTGGGATTGAAGGAGAGCACTGAGAGGAGAGGAGAGGAGATGAGAGGAGAGGAGAGGAGAGGAGAGGAGAGGAGGGGAGAGGAGAGGAGCAGCATCACAGCCTAGTTAAGTGATAGCTGATGGGTAGCTGATTCTGCTCTGACTCTGAGCATTAGCTGAGCTTTTGAATTACTGACTATAAGCTTTATTACAGAGGAAAGATTTGAAGCCTAATGTGATTCCAGAGAAGGAGTAGCTGTTAAAGACCCAGCCACCCATTCTCTTTTTAAAGATTCTGGAAAAGTAAACCAGCCCTCTGAGAATACTTTTTTGACATGATATGGTGCTATTAGCTTCCCTAGATGTGATGGAGCTGGGCCTCTAAGGAAAGGAGAAGTATTTTAATGTCTATTCTGGTTTTATGGTGTCAAGGAAGAGATTTTTGGAGAAATGTCATCCGTCTTGTCATTTGGGAATAATCTTACGAATTCTAATAGTCTGGCTGAGGGAGAGGAGGGAGATGAGAGGGAGAGGAGGGGGAGGGGGGAGACTTAGAGGAGAGGAGGGGAGATGAGAGGAGAGGAGGGGAGGGGAGACGAGAGGAGAGGAGGGGAGAGGAGAGGAGAGGAGGGGAGAGGAGAGGAGAGGGAGAGGAGGGGAGAGAAGAGGAGGGGAGGGGAGGGGAGAGGGAGAGGAGAGGGGAGGGGAGGGAGAGGAGAGGAAAGGAGAGAGAGGAGGGGAGGGGAGGGGAGGAGAGGGAGGGGAGGGGAGGGGAGAGGAGGGGAGGGAGGGAGAGGAGGAGAGGAGGGGAGGGAGGGGAGAGGAGAGGGGAGAGGGGAGGGGAGGGGAGGGGAGGGAGGGAGGGGAGGGGAGGGGAGGGGAGAGGAGGGGAGGGGAGAGGAGAGGAGAGGAGAGGAGAGGAGAGGAGAGATCAAATCGTGGAGGTTCCATTGTGGCAGGAGGAGCAGAACATTCTCAGTCACATGTTGACATGGCGAGGGCAGCTGGGGGCAGAAGTGTTTAGAGACGAGGGCTACAGTTGAAAAGTCAGAAAGGGTCGGGGGGAAGATCACATCTTCAATGCGCAAATCAGATCCGATCACCAGGGACCAAGAAGAGCCTGCAAACACACCAGCAGAGGACGGGTGGATGAGGACCGCACTCAGAACAAATGTGAAGGGTCTCGTAATGTGTCCAGGGTGTTTTTTAAAGAACCAGGGACGCCCAGTCCTCCGCTGGTGCATAAATATGCACTAATAGATCTGAGTTAATTTAGAGGTTCCATTAAGCGAGAGGAGGCTCTTTCTGATGCTTTCAAAAAGAAATATTCATGCATGCTTCAGCACTTTGCGTCTTTGTGGAGTCTTTGTGGAGTCTTTGTGGAGTCTTTGTGGAGTCTTTGTGGACTGATGTGTGCTGCTCGGATGGAGTCTTCACTTATTTAACTTGCTGTTTGTCACTTTGCAGAACACTTTCCCTCTCAGCTGATTGTTATCTAAGATTCACGAGTGACCAAGGCTCTGGATCAGGCATCCTGTTTATTTAAGGCTTGAGGGAGCTGTTAGCTAACACGCTGCCAACCCCTCTTTTATACAGATACTATAAAAAACCCGTCAGACTGTTGTCCCATTCTGTTATTTTTACCTGCGGTCAGCTGCATGTTAGCATTGCATTTGTCTGACTGCTGTTTGTTTGCTGATGGCGACATAAGACGCTGGCTCTGCAGCCCATTTTATAGCAGTTTAGCACAGAATTTGTAATTTATTCAGTGTTATTTTTCCCCGAGGAGGGAAGAGCGGAAGTGCTTCCAGCTCTGCTGTGATGAGGCAACATTTTATTGTGGAGCAATCCTTCAAGGACTCCAAGGGATGATTCAAACGTGCGGGAAAGTTGCACCTCGTTCCCCTTTACCTAAACGAATCAACTTTTAAATGACTTTCTTGCCATCGCAGTGAGGCTGCCAGTTAGCATGACCAGTAGAGAACAAATTAAATTATCCCACTCAAACAAAAAAGATGAAAGTTAATGTTAAAATGGTTTATTCAATCTTCTTCCCCAGAACTGCGGCAGTGATTTGATAATTAAATGACTGGAGTTTAACCTAATTGAGAGGTTATTGTAGATTATTGGTAGATTATGCTAAAAATCTCTATTTAAAAGACTCCTGATGGGCTGTGACTTCCCATTTCCTCCTCAGCCTGCTTCAGGCATGACTTTCTCTGCACCATAGTGAGGACCAGGCCTGCAGGGATGAACACAACTCACAGCTCCTCCTACCCACAGCAGGGGATTATGGGTAACTCTACCTGGAATTCACTCTTCCATCAACCAAACGCCACCCTGTCACCACCACTGCCACCAAAGACCAAAACTGCGGCGTGCGAGCAGCTCCACATTGCAATAGAGGTATGCATAAAGATCTTGTGTTGTATATTTTATTGAGCCTCTGTTGGTTATTTTACCTTCTGCTCTACTGATCTGTCTCGTGCTCATCAGTCCGTCTCTTTGGTTGCTTCCTGTCTCCTCTGCTGCTCGCCTGTTTCCTCCTCAGGTCTTTTTGATCCTGGGTATCATCTCCCTGTTGGAGAACATCCTGGTCATCACGGCTATCGTGAAGAACAAGAACCTGCACTCTCCCATGTACTTCTTTGTCTGCAGGTGAATGTTTGAAAATACATGCAGGAATAAACGTAAAGGGACTCATTTTAAAAATGTTTGAAAAAGCTTCATGGAGCTTTTATTTGTTGTCCTCCTCCTTCCCCCTTTTTTCCAAATATGCATCTAATTTTCTTCATTCGTGTGAACTTTTGCACCCAGAGGTTACATAATAACCTAGATGTATCAATTTGACAGTTTTATGTTTTATGTAATTGTGATTTCTACTGGCAGACACGAGCGTGTGACTCATGCACCAAGCAGAAAGAGAAAAATGGAATTAAAAACCATTTCTGCAGTTTAATGTTGGCGTTAGCTCCAGCCAAGTGTGTCTGTGATGTGTTCTGTGTTTTACTGTGAGAAACCCAGTGTTGTCACAGGAGGCCAGGCTGCACTGGGGCGTTCAGCACAGGGAGGGTCCCGGGTTTGAGTTTCTCGCACATTAAGCTGATTCTGCTGCCCCATGTGACCCAAATCAGGAATAGGGAGAAAACAGATGGATGGTACAATATTTGTAGTCATCTGGAAAACATATTATTTTCTATAAAGAGATTTTTAGACTTATAATGTTAGTGAGTCCTCGTTTAAATTGATTTTAGTATAGATATAGCATAATTGAATAAAGCGGTTTCTTGATTTAGAGGATTTTAATGCAGTAATTAAAGTAATTTATCGAGGATCTGCACCTCAAATTATTAAATGTATAAATAATTGTACTTATTCTCAGGGAATAATAGGTTGATCCAATTAAAAATGGAGTTTAGCAGTGGACTAGCGAGCATCCGCAGCTAGAGTAGCATACCCAGGACAAACCTGTAAAGGCATAAAACACTTGGAAATGAAGAAATGACCTCTGACCCTCCACAAGATGCAGGTTAATGCAAGGTGACAACAGGAAGTGGAGAACAGGAACGTGGATCTAAACTGAAGCTCACTGGTTTGGTCCTTCCAGTCTGGCGGTGGCGGACATGTTGGTGAGTGTGTCCAACGCCTGGGAGACCATCATCATTTACCTGCTCAACAACAAGCAGCTGGTAGTGGAGGAGCACCTCATCCGGCAGCTGGACAACGTGTTTGACTCTATGATCTGCATCTCCGTCGTGGCGTCCATGTGCAGCCTGCTGGCCATCGCCGTCGACAGGTGAGAACGCCAAAGCTCCTTCCTCTTTCCTGGTAAATAAAAATGTCTGCTTGTTACTTTAAAAGTTCTCCTCGCTGTCATGGGAGACTGACGCCCATCTTCCCGTCTGCAGGTACATCACCATCTTCTACGCTCTGAGGTACCACAACATCATGACCGTGAGGAGAGCCGGCTGCATCATCGGAGGAATCTGGACCTTCTGCACAGGCTGCGGGATCGTCTTCATCATCTACTCGGACACGACCCCCGTCATCATCTGCCTGGTGTCCATGTTCTTCGCCATGCTGCTCCTCATGGCCTCCCTCTACAGCCACATGTTCATGCTGGCGCGGTCACACGTCAAGCGCATCGCCGCCCTGCCTGGAAGCAACTCCATCCAACAGCGGGCTAGTATGAAGGGCGCCATCACGCTGACCATCCTGCTGGGGATCTTCATCGTCTGCTGGGCTCCCTTTTTCCTGCACCTCATCCTCATGATCTCCTGCCCGCGGAACCTCTACTGCGTGTGCTTCATGTCGCACTTCAACATGTACCTCATCCTCATCATGTGCAACTCTGTGATCGACCCGCTGATCTATGCTTTCAGGAGTCAGGAGATGAGGAAGACTTTTAAGGAGATCATCTGTTGCTACAGTCTGAGAAACGCTTGCAGCAGCATCTGCACCCTTACAGGTAAGTACTGAGAGAGGCGCTAAAACCGCGGCGGAGAACCGTGTCAAGAACAGCAGATTCTTAACTCAGTTTCAGTTAAGAGACGAAACCCTGTAAATGTTGAACGTTATGCACAAACAGCTCTTTCTGACAGAGGGAAGCTGTAACCTGTTGGCCTCTGAAAGTGCGTTGTACAGATGTTATTTAATCCTTTTAGAATTTAAGTCGTGATTTTGGTGTCCAAAATTGCTTGATACTGTGGCAAAAAAGTGACGTTGACGCCATCAGCACACCTGGTGACACCTGGTAGCTGAGGTACGCCGCGACCAGGTCGCAATGTTGCGGTGTGAAACTGGACGGATTCAGACTCTTTTTTAATGATGACGCTTCACAAGTACAGCACATAACGTTATTTCTCTCTGGTCTCTGGTTGTTCCCCGCTGTTGAGGGGAACTTTAAAACTGCACCTATACTTCAACGTTACCATAGCAATCGAATTCATCACAGTCCGGCCAAATACGTAAAATACCAGCATCAGATATTAAAATGTCCACATTTTTAACAAACTACCTGACTGTTGTGATGTGTGGTGATCATTTGTGTAAAGTCCTAATGTTTTCAGTAATATTCAGCTGCTGCAGAGTGAGAAAAGAAGTAAAAAGAATATACACACACACACACACACACACATATATATATATATATATACACACACACACACAATGAGAATAACGCTTTTCACAGTGAAACATGAGGTTGAGCTTAGCTGTAAATTATCTCTTTTTATTCCACTTTTATCAGATGACAAACAAAATGCTTCACTGAATTGTCAGTGTCACGCGTTACACAAGTATTGAATAAACCGAAACATAGATGGAGTTGTCAAGTTGTGCTTGCAGAGGACAACTCACTGTGCAACGACATACGGCAGAGATGAAGGACACGTCAGCTCTTCCCTGCCCACTGCCTTCTTGCACAGTACAATAATTATATTTTGAATGCCTTTGTCAGTCTGTTTTTACATTATGATACATTGTAATGTTTTAGCCATAAATATATCAAGCCATTTTATGGTACTAAAACAGAAAACAAGGAAAAACTGTTTGGAGGATGATGATGATGATGATGATGATGATTGGTATATTTTGACTTACTTTTACTTTACACTTAACGTAGGGCACAGTGAGAATCGGCTGCATTTGAACACCCTGGATAATGTCTGATATGTTGATGTGCAGACTGAGATCTGGTAGTGACGATCTTGGGAGTAGTGGAATTAGTTGAACTTGAAGTTTTTCTTCTGTTAACTTGAAGTTACCTGCGTAAAAGATGTTGCCCTAAACTTCTTTTTTGGTATGATATTAAAATAAAACTAAAAAACACTCTGATAATTTCTATATTCTAATACTATTATAATATTTATGAGTCTCGTCCTACGTAGTTGTTTTGCGGTGCAGTTCTTGGTGTCCACCACAGGTGGCGCTTCTTCTGTTGTTGAATTGTATGTGTTGCGGGGCGGACAAGCACTACTTTATTTTCTTTACAAAAATGAATCTAAGGTGCTGCAAGGAACGCACAAAGCTCCGGCCTTACGTAATGTCGGCACTATGTTTAACATATCATACAGTTATATTGTTGGGTGAAATGCACGGGGCATAAAGAAGAACTTGATTCGTATGGTCACATTCTTGCACTTTTTCACATTTAAATATTACCTAATGGCGTGATATGTTTATTATAAAAATGTATTATATTTTACGTAAAATCCTGATGTTATAACACACGATATATTGTCCCTTGGCTTGAACAGTAACAGTGTCTCTGCAGTATGTAACTTGTTTTTTCAAAAAAAGAGAGAAGTTAAGATGTGTTTGTGTGTGTGTGTGTGTGTGTGTGTGTGTACTGTGAACTTAGATAATTTCATGCATTCCAGAAAGAACAATGTCTTTTATTGTGTTGCTTGTGGCTTTGACTCAGTGTTTGTGTTTACTTCTGTCCTTTTCTGTTTAACGTCAAGCTTCCAAACGGAACCTTTGTCTTCAGTGCAAGACTTAATTTAATAGACATTTCTGCTTATTCTTCTTATACTACATCCCAGAGATCAGTAAATTATTGTAACTGTTGATAAACGGTAAAACACAGACGGGACTTTTATGTTAGTTAATGGTGATGTAATTATTTGAAAGAGATTAGTATAAATTGTTATCTCAGATGTTTCTGTGAATATTTTGTCTGTCCTAATAAAACCAAAGTGAAAGTGAGCTGATTGTTGCAGTAGTACAATAGATGATGCTCAGTCATCTCAGCGATGAGATCCCTTTAAAGCAAGACTATTTTTACAAACGCAAATCTGTTAAACCTCAACTTTTATTTGTCTGTTTAGTAGCTTTCATTTTTACAGCTATATAACCTATAAGCTACTAGCTGGTGCTAAATGTGATGGCAGAAAGCTGCCAGGCTTTCTTCATTGTGCAAATACCTTAAAAACAGCATCTTAAATTGAAATTTGGTTGTGGATAAGTTTGTGTTTCAGTTGCCATGTTTCTGTAAAAGCCACATTTCAGCACCCACGGAGGGAGACCCACATTAGCATTGATAAGCCTTTTAGTCCTTAATGGACAAAAACACACTGATTAATACTCTTAGGTTAAGCTCAACCTCCAGTTTAAACAGAGCAACATCCTCCTGAAAGTGTGTCTGAGCTCAGGGATGCGAAAGGCGTAGATACCCGGGTCAATGAGGGCGTGGCTCATGAGCAGAACCACGTGTAGCTCAAACAGAGATCGGTAGCACTCGCAGTACGGATTCATGGGGCACACCATGAGGATGATGAGGTGGAGAAAAAATGGTGCCCAGCAAACCATAAAGGCCCCAAATAGGATGGTGAGAGTCAGGATGCCTCTCATGCCATTGCCCCACCGCCTCAGGTGCTGATGCTTGCCACTGCCGTTGGGCAGGGCGGCAATCTTCCTGGCATGGACGCGTGAAAGTATGAACATGTACACATACAGGAAGTAGATAATCACCAAGGAGATAATGAAGAAGACGACAAAGCAGCCCATGATGAGGTTGGAATCGAAGAACCTCACCATGAGCACGGCTGAAACGGCACAAGTAGTCCAGATGACGCCCAGGACGGCCCCTGTGCGCTGCATGGTCATGATGTTGTGGTAGCGCAGCGCGTGGAAGATGGTGATATACCTGGAAGTGAAAATAAATACACAAAACAACGTGGCAACATGCCTGTCTGTAAAAATAAATAAGTCTGGCAAACATACCTGTCAACAGCAATCGCCAAGAAGCTGAAGATGGAGCCCAAAAAGGACATGCACAGCAGGGAGTCCACCACGTCATCCAGCTTCAGCTCAAAGTACCCCACCTTCCTCAGGTGCCCCACGTCTGCAAACATAATCATCACGTTCTCCCACGTCTTGGTGACGCTGGCGACGGTGTTGAAGGCCGCCAGGCTGCCGATGAAGCAGTACATGGGCGAGTGAAGGTTCCTGTTCCAGAAAATGGCCACTATGACCAGCAGGTTCTCAGCCAGGCTCACAAACCCGATGGTGAAGAAGATGTGGATGGGAACATTCACCTCCGGGCAGTCTGATCGGTTCGCGGTCGTAGCATTCATCGCTAATGAGGTAAAATGAGGAACTTCTATTTTGAGGATGAGACACTAAGTTCAGTCTGAGCTGTAACTGTCTAAAACTCCTCTTTGCATTCTGTCAATACCAGCCTAAGTATTTGTTCTCCGCTGCTGAATGTGGCAGGTTTGGTGCTCTTTAGAGAACAATCATATAATCAATGCTTATTAGTGTTTGTTTTTTCTGAAGCTTTAATTATGGCCGGATGTTTTTCCAGTTTATTGCAGAGAAGATTGTTGGAGTCATCAAATGTGTCACCTGTGGAAAGAGAAAAGCCAGTCTGTTTAATCAAGGAGGTGAGGCGGTTTTAATTAGTCAGGTGACCTTTGTCTTTATGAGTCATATGACATTTTGGGAAATCTGTTGTTGAACCTGAAGGTTGCTGTGTAAAGGCATAATTAGAGATAGAAAGAAGCAGAGCATAGAAAGACAGAAAAACAACCAGTGGTGATGAGAAATCCAACAGAGCCCAGATAAACACTCACAGGCAGAGCTGAGAATTGATCTGTTCAGCCCGTCCTGTCTGACTGGGATGTATCGACAACATAATGACGGGAAAAAAATATCCCTGCGGGGGCTCAGGGAGTCATTTGATTGATGTGTGTGCAACAGAAAAAGAAATTTCTAAAGTTTGATGATTGGCTCAGAGTTCAAGATGTTTCTTCTTCTTATGTAAGTACTTCAGTAATAATGCGGATAAATACGACTTCTGAATGGCTGATGTATTCAAACCTGGAAGCTAAATAAGGTTAGCTAAGGTCAGGGAGCAGTCGCTGGGCAGGAAAACCCGCTAAGGATCACCAGTTCATCACAAAACTCACACAATCAACCCAAGAAGGCAATGTAGAGTCTCCGAGCAACCTAATGTGCAGGACCTTTAAACGGATATATTGTGGTTTGAAATTAACCTGTAATTTAGCCCACTCTGTGAGCTTTTAATCTTGAAGGTCCACTTTTTCGATTCAATCACGCTGACAGCGTTTTTCAATCTCCACAGAGCGGACGTATGGGATTCGTTTACTGGACTAAAGCCGAGTTCTGGTTGTCACAGCTCATCTGCCCGTGTGGTGTGGATGGATGACAAGAAAATCTGCAGCGTCTGTGTTTAAATTCAAAGCTATCACAGCAGTATTGTAAGTGACACCCATCCCTCTGCGGAGACGCTCCCACTGAAAGGCCATCAAAGCCAGATGATTCATGCCGAAGCAACAAAGTGGGAGTAATGAATGGCGCTTTAGCGCTGGCCCAGTTTCCACCTCCGCTGGCCGTCGTCGCAGCAGCCTCCCACTGTATCTTAGCTACCATTTCAGCGTCTACTGTTGAGGTAAATGGGCTATTGGCATTGCAGTCTCTGATAATCTGAACCGTGATTTCTCGCGCAGGGATTTAAAAGCCCATTTTAAAGCCCGTCTATGCTGCAATTTACTATATTTTTCATTATTCAAAGGCTTACTCACATCTTTCTTTGGTTCACTGTCAGCTGCTCAAACATCCTTTTTTCTGGAGCCTTTTAGAGGATAATTTGCCAGACGAGGGCTGAAGTGAAGCTCAGGGGTTGTTTTGCAGTGGTTTTAGGGGTCGAGATAAGAACACTGTTATTGTAGCCTCCAAATAGTTACCTCATCAAGGCTGTGAGGTCTGCCGGTTCTTCTCTTTCCTTGTTTTCGCTTTTTAATACAAGGACGGCCTGTCTAATGTTATCAAACAGCCAGTAAAGATGATGTCATACCACCCTAGATATCGATCCAGGCACCTTCAAATTTTAAATGAAACTCAAATGCCAACAAAGGAGGTAAAGCTGCAGCAGCAGGCGTGGTCATTTACAATCAGAGCTAGCCTGAGCTACAGGTTAAAAAAAGCCCACCAGTACCTGGAGAGCTTTGATCAGTGTGCGCAGCTATGTTGTAGACAGATTTTCCTCTTTGATATCGGGCTCGGCAGTGCTCCATCTCCTCTTTTGCTGAACCCCACCAGTTTGGTCTGGATCTGGAATTCCAGCATCTTAGCTCCGCCAAGCACCTTTCCAGGTGTCTTCCATTTTTGTCCTGGAATTCCAGTCTATATTTAGCACACAACACAACACAGCATGCACAATATCAGGCTGCAAAGAGGTCATATTTGATGTCAGTGCCTTTACTAATGTACTAAAAAGTGCTGTTTTGTGTCTGTGAGGTTCTACATAAAAAAAGACCTCCTGCAGGGAAGAGATGCCAGACTGACAGAGAGGATCAGAAAGGGCTTTGCATGCAGGTGAGTCACCACCTGAGAGCCTTTCATCATTACAGGTACATTCAGACACATCACCTCCACCCCTGCATCACCTTGGTTCGCTGTAATATGCACTAACCTGCAGAGGGGTGTCACAGAAAGCACATTTTGAACATAAATGCAGAAAAACAGCCTGGTGTCTTCTTTTAATACAGTGGAAACATGTTTTTCAGTCATCCAACACGTTATCTTTGAAATATTTAACTAATTACCATAATTAATAAAAGACTACACACTTCCTTCTATGATTTGCTCATAAATTAGCATAATTTAATTTGCAATTGTAATCAAGAATTATCTCACTTATTGGTTTTATATATATATATATATATATATATATATATATATTTATTTATTTTATTTTTTTTTATTTACTTATTATTTTTTTCTTTTTTTAACCTTTATAGCCCAAAGTTTTAAAAATGTATTCTCACTAATAGTTCTCACTAATGAAACGGTCGTAATAATCTCTAGACAACTACATATGAATGTTCTGGGTCATAAAATGAAACATTTGAAATAAAACCAGCCCTATGTGAGAATATTTTTAACCACAGAGAGTCATAACTGTTTAAAGCAGTGTGAATGGAAAAATAGGAACTATTGAGTAACAGTTACTTTGGCATTGAATAACACATACCACATATGGAAAACAGCAAAAGCTCCATGTTTTCACTTAAACCTACGATGGTGTATGTCGTCTTTGAAACATTGCTTTTGGCAGTGGAAGAAATTCCTCTGGACTTAGGTAACCACCCATATGATGGCTCCCACACCACCTTCACCTCTCTGACTCCAACATATATTTCCACATCGTTTCAACATACTCAATATTCTCAGGATCAAACACATGAAGGATGGTTGTGAAAAATCTGCTGGTAAAGGGAGGGAGGGATTCTGAGCTATTCCGCCCCCTGGTGATCACTGCAGATACATTAACGCGTTATCAATTCATGAATATTGGCATTTGCTTTCAGCTATTTCATTTTTTGACTGACAGAATACAACACATCTCTACCGCCACATTTAAATCAGTAATTAATTTTGTCAAAAACTGAAAAGCGATGCACAGATGATACATTCCTTTTTCCTCTCCTTGCTGCTAATAGGGACAGTTAGAAAAAAGGAGTGTTATCTATAAAGTAAAATGCTATGATATTTAATCATCTTTTGAAAAAATGTGTGACTACGTGTTAGAAAATGACATTATTCCTCAACGGTATAAAGTAATGTATATTACAAATAGAAGGTACATCTATACACGAAGAATTTAAGTAAATATTGAATTTAAGTAAATATTTAAAAAAACTTTCGGAGAAGCACAAAAATCTGTATGTATTATGAATATAAAAAACATTTACTAATTTATTTTTTTGTCGGTCTAAACGTATCAGTTGCCTGTTTTGTTTTTGAGCTCATGACGCATGAACGCAATGACGTATGTTATTTTGGAGGCGGGGCGATGTGACGAAAGCATCGACAGGAAGCTACCGGAGCTAACACCCACCCAGGGAGCATCAACGGGATGTCTTGTTTACAGGTGAGAGAGTCTGTGGAATGAAAAATAAATCTGATTTTGTTAAAATGTTCTGTATGTTCCGGAGGTCATACACAATTAAAGTAAAGCCAGAAAACGGCTAATGACGCGTAACCAGATCCTGATTTGGAATGTTGGCTAACCAGCTAGCCTAAGCTATCATGAACTGCCGTGGTTAATATATTGAATTGGTGCTACGCATCACCAACACACAGGTTTACTGAATGTATGAGGATATAAATTCTTTAAAGCGGAAAGGTAGTTTCATTGTTATGCGAGTCTTGTTTATCTTTACCATATGTTGTGAATGATGACGCTGTTAGCCTATTAGGTGAGCCTAATTTTTCCTAAAAATCCCTGTTCAGTTTATGGAACTAAATTTTAATGTCCTTGTACCGTTAGAGTTCCATCGATGCTCTGTTTCTGTAACTCTAAAGAGGGACATTCTCTGACAATTAGCAGATACTTAAATATTTAGGTTACTTGTGATGGTATGCATTATTCAAATACCAGTTATGTAACATTGCGTTGTTGTAGTAACACAGATATTACAGCTTTGTTACTACAATCACCTATTGTACTAAAACTAGGTCAGAGTTTATAATCCAAGATACCTCAGAAAAACAATGATTTGACAAAGATATTTCTGTACACCCAGGAAGCTTACTTATTATTTTATCTAATGTTGATTTAGAATCTCTGTCCAGTAACGATGATTTAAAAATTGTTCCTCAGCCTCTTGGTTAATTTGCATTTCATCTATCATCTGGGTTAGTAAAGGTAAATAAATGTATAGGAACATCTGCTATAATCTGCCATCTTCCTCTCCCTCAGTGTATGTTGTGATTGAAATTAAGGCCTGAATGCAGATTGGCTCTGGTGGCATCAACCATCTAGATTAGATGAAGGATGAAGAGCCCGGTGCACAGATGCAGGGACGTGGAGCACAGCCGTGTGCAGAGCGGGGCAGGGACCAACTACCTACAGGCTGAGCAGCGCATCCCCATCTCCAAAGATGTCATCACGTCCTCCTCCGCCTCTGCCATGTGGTTCATAAAGGACGCTTGCGGGATCATGTGCGCCGTCATCACATGGCTGCTGGTGTTTTACGCAGAGTTTGTGGTGCTATTTGTGATGCTACTCCCCTCCAAGAATCTGATGTACAGCATCGTGAACGGGACCCTTTTCAACACCCTGGCCTTCCTTGCTCTAGCCTCACACCTCCGGGCCATGTGCACCGACCCGGTACGGGCCACTGTTATCCTTAGTTACAAATGAATGCTGAACATTCCAACTGAAGTTCTTCTAAAGTAATTCAGGTTTTGTTTATTTCTTAGGGGGCAGTGCCAAAAGGGAACGCTACTAAGGAATACATCGAAAGCCTCCAGCTGAAACCAGGACAGGTGGTTTACAAATGTCCCAAATGTTGCAGCATTAAGCCGGACCGAGCGCACCACTGCAGGTACGCCACCGGTGCAGCCGTGGGAGCCAAGTTTATAAATGCTGACCTACTGTATTGTAGTTTCATTTAAGTTATTCATGTATTCCAGCTGTTGGAGGGTTCTTTCAGAGGCATTTGAATTTGATTGTTCTTCCATGTCCTTCACTGTATCTACCTGCAGTGTTTGTAAACGTTGCATACGGAAGATGGACCACCATTGTCCCTGGGTCAATAACTGTGTTGGGGAGAACAACCAAAAGTACTTTGTGCTTTTCACAGTAAGCCCACGAATGAAGCTATCGTAATGTGGCATCATAAAATGGCAGTTTTCCTGTGCTGATTGGGACTTTGTTTTGTATTTTTTTAGATGTACATTGCACTCGTCTCTCTCCATGCGCTGGTCATGGTGGTCTTCCATTTCCTGTACTGTTTTGAAGACGACTGGACAAGTGAGTCTATTTTTTAAGCCTCTTAAAGCTCAGTTTCCTCCCTCATTTCTCACAGTCCTGCTTCTGTAGTTTCCTCAGTCATCAAATTGATAGACACAGGCTTTTATTAGTTTGTAGTAATTCCTGCCCATACAGATGTTGATACAGCATCAGATAAAGCGCAGATCTTACCTTCAGAAACAGCCTGATGTAGTCGAGCTACCAGTAGAGGGCAGTATTGTCGCTGTTGCGTTAGCACTGTAGCGCTTCTTCATGCCTTCATCTTCTTTTGCCCTCCACATCCTCTTCCTTGTCCCTCCTTTCCCCAGAGTGCAGTTCCTTCTCTCCTCCAGCAACAGTCATCCTTCTCATCCTCCTGTGCTTTGAAGGTCTCCTCTTCCTCATCTTCACCTCTGTGATGTTTGGGACGCAGGTTCATTCCATCTGTACCGACGAGACTGTAAGTGGCGCATTCACTGATCTTAGTCCTAACGATATCCTCTTATCTAAGTACCTCTTTCCCTGCTGCAAGCACATTCGTTTACATGTACCAGCATCACTGTTAAACCTGCCGACTCTGCGGGAGCCTCGGTAGCTTCTGCTTCATGGAGAAGACTAAAAGAATGAACCCATTCCCAACAGGAAATTGCTATTCTCAGACCAACAAAGGAAAGCCCGGTTCTTGTCAAAGATAAAACAAAAACTTGGTGCATCTATCTGCTCCTGATATCGTCGCTTTGACGCTGATAAGTCTGAAAGATGCAATTGAAAGGTATATGTACCTGATACTCAGTGAAAAATGGAATCAGTATCCCCTCCCTGTGGTTTGCTGCCATCTCCAGGGGCCTCTACACACCAACACGAGGTCATCAGCCTCACAGTCAGCTGTGGTGTCTGAGCTCACCGCTAACATTAACAACCACAGCAAGCTCGGACTGTCTGTGTCCGTCATTAAAACTCTGACCCTAAGTCAACCTTTCGACTTCCTCATATAATTTTCTTTGTACTTCTATTTTCGTCCTTTTGCTTTGACCTTATCTGCCAATTGACTGACTGTATCAGACAAGACTGCCACAGCTAGATGCTTATCAACTTCAGATGGGTTCAGACCTGACTGGCTGCCTGGTGTGTAGTTTTTGCTGCTCAGCAAAAACTGGGATTGTTTTCTTTTTTTTAATGATTACAGACTGGGTCAGAAAAGGTCCGCCCACTGAAGTTTGGTTGTCTCTCATTTTCAGGGCATAGAGCAGTTGAAAAAGGAAGAGAGAAGATGGGCTAAAAAAACTAAGTGGATGAACATGAGGGCGGTGTTTGGACACCCTTTCTCCATATTGTGGTTTAGTCCCTTCTCCACCCCTGACCATGGGAAGGCTGAGACCTACCAGTATGTGGTGTGAGAGCTTAGCGCAGGGAACAAGGTGGGAAGTAAAAGTGGAAAGTTGCTTCCAGAAAGCTTCAGAAAGCTGTGCTGAATGAACACTCCCATGCTAGCCATGCACAGCCCGCCATCCGCTTCTTGTGTTGCCAACTACGCGTGTTAAACGTTTATTGTCGTGTTGCCTTGAGTGAGTGCAGTCGCAGAGAGAAAGAAAACACTTTGTGAACCCTGTTTGCAAACACTGATGAATCTTTTTCGCCCTTTTCTTTCTGTACTTTCGGGACTATTCTCTCTCCTTTCTGTGTCTAATCTTTGAATCTCTCTTCAACCCAGAAAAGACTTTAAATGTGGTGTGTGATGCTGAAAGTTTGACCCAGCCACGTGTTCAAGAGCCGTCATAGAGCTCTACCAACGTAAAATACCTAAAAAGGCTTCATTTAAGTTCCCTGAATCAACTTCTCTTTTCAGTTACTGGTATTTGTGGTCAGAAAAAAGTAGTACTGTATTGTAGACATCAGAGCTGAGCTCTTTAATGAGATCTTCAAAAGGAATCTGGTAAAAAAAAAATCTTTCTTCATATCCACATGCAAAAATAAAGACCAAACCAAATGATCCAAGGCTAAAATCGCTGTTCAGGGTGACCAAAGTGGCAAAAGATGCCACTTTAATAGTTTTCAGACCCTTTCATGTGTCAGGTAGCGTATGTGAGATCGCTTCCGGAAGGTCATGCTGAGCTTTCACCTTGTCTTAAACTTTGATTGGATGATGGCCTGTGCAAACATCAAAGACTGATGATGAAAACGACGGGTAGTGATCCTTTTCTATGTTCATGTGTTTCCTAGAACATGAACAAAACAGAATAGAACCAGTTTCTTTGCCCACTTTGGTCCCCATTAACACCAGCGTTCCGTGTGTGTGTGGAGAGAGAGAGAGAGAGAGAGAGAGAGAGACCAGAGCAACTCCTTGGCTCACAGAGACGTTCTCGACTCACAGATGTATAAGAGACAGGAGAGAGAGAGAGAGAGAGAGAGAGAGAGAGAGAGAGAGAGAGAGAGAGAGCTGCTCAGAGCTACCTGTTGTGTTGTGAGCGTGTGGTAAATTGAGTGAACCAGCTAGTCGCACTGGGAAAACAGGAACCAGAAGTGAAAACAAACAGCTCTGTGCACGTTTAAACGTGCAGCCCTGTCTAAGCATTTAAATCCTGTGAGTTTCTTTCACCCATTTACTGACGACAAATTTGCATTTTGTATTTATCTTTGAAGAACTTTTAAAAGTGTGATGCTGCTTTTACTTTAATTTTCTTTATCTGGGTGCAACAAAGGTTACTCTAACGGCGTATGTGCTGGTACGTTGCTGCTGAGAAGATTTTTTTTATAAAATCAAACTACGGTATTTCTTTCTAAATATTCTGAATACATTTCAGCACGTGTGCAGAAAATAAACACGTCTCAGTTGCAATGTAAAAAGCGTGTGTGATTTGATTTCACTTCCCCCGCGTACCCTTGTCCTCTCCTGCATTGTTGACACTCTTTCCTTTTCTGTCAGTATTCCCTCCATCTGTTTTATCTTTCCTGCGTACGTTTCTCCGCACTCGTGCACATGCTTTGGTTGACATTCTGCCAGGAAGCAAACAGCTCTTTATAAAAGCAAAAATAAGGTAAGCCTAAGGTCAAATTAGCTTCACGCCTCAAAGCATGCAGACCATTCTGAAAGGAAAAACCCAGCATTGGTTTCTTCCTCCATTTTCTGTACTTTCAGCCAAAACTTGTGAAGGAATGAATGAATGACGCATGCGCCACATCAGCTGTTTGTTTGCTCCTCCGTGTGTTCTTAGTCGTCATTCTAAAAGTGCATGCAACTCATCTCCTTTGGGTTTTTTCTAATATTCGGGCTTTGTTTCTTAGAAATTAAAGAACTGATTCCAAAATTCCAAACGCTCACGTGCTGCAGATTTAAAAATGTTATAAAAGTGGAATAAATGCAAAATATTTCTTTCCTAAATTAATCAATTTAAAGCATCTGGAAATGGATATATTTGAACGATCTTAAAACGATAATAATTGCATATATTTCTTCTTGCTCAACCAAAGCTCCCCGTCCTCCTCGTTAAACCCATAAAAAGGAGTAAGAGTTTCAGCCCTAATTTAAATCTTTTCTGGCATAAAAACCTCTACTCTCTGAGAAACATACCCCAGCTGTGCGTGTTTGTTGATGCATGTGGAAGAAAGGCTCTCCTCCGCGCCTCTTTTCACCATGGAACATGGTTGTTGTGTCATCTCCAGGGAATCGAGCGTCTGAAGGGGGAGACCGGCAAGTGGGGGAAGATGCCCTGCTGGGAGGCCATGCACGTGGCTTTCGGGGGCCCGTTCTCTCTCTCCTGGTGCAGTCCCTTCACAGGTCTGACGTGCAAACGCACCCCCGTGGAGCCGGTGGGAGTCCCGCTGGGAGACATCATCGAGGAGGACGTTATTGAGATTCCACTTGAGTAATGTCGCCTGTTTCTCAGTCCAGAAGTCATCCTCTTCCTTCCTAATTTTTAAATAACTTTAATCAACTTTGGTTTTATAAGTTATACATTTTTTTATTTGTACTAATGGTAAATAAGTGTCACTGTTGTGACTTCTGTGGTTCAGGGCTGTGTTTTTTACTGCATACAGACTCCAAGTCTAAAAAGAGTCTTTAGAATAGATATTTGGTATGTCTCAAGCCTCCTGGAACAAATGTTTACACCAAACTCCAGATATTTAAAGGGAAAAATAAGCTGAGGTTAAACTTTGGACCAAAACACTGATGGATGTGGACTCGTCTGTAACTGAACTCTGAGCTGTGGTCTAGTTCCTGTACGTGAAACAGCCAAAGTGTTGCTTAGCGGTTGGTCCTGGGTGACCTCCGCTGCAACAGAACCACTAAGGCGACCCTCGCTGTTGTAGCCACTTCACTGCCGCTGTTGCCTTGAATCCAACCTGTGCCTTTTCTGCGTGTGGGAAATCGTTTGTATGATAAACTCACGTCTATCTCTGATGTTTTCACCTTTGTCTGATTTTTTTCAATATTCAGTTTTACATAGATCTCAACAAAACACGCTGGCCTCTGCCCAAAAGGCTGTTAGATCCGACAGGACCGATACAGGTGTTCCCAGCTGTTATTTTTTTATCTTTTCGGGAATATTTTAGGAAAGTGCTACTGAAGGTCTTGGCAGAGTGTCCTGAAAGTTGGAATATGACTGATTTTGAAAGCTATTTAAATACTGAACTGTTTAAGAGGGAAATGCATGTAGACACTATGACTTTTAGTTGTTACTTTGTAAGAACAGGGTTTTGGATACTATTCCAGGCTCAAGCTGTCTCCTTGCAAAGCTTTGATTTAAAGACGCTTTGATGCTGAAAAGTCTAAAGGACTTATATAGTTTACAGTTTAATTTACTGTTGATAATCTAGTATATAACTATAATAAATGAAACACAAATATAGTAACGTAAAAAGTAATTGTGACATTTCCAGTAAGAGAAAAGAATGACCACTAAATTACCACCTTCAACAGAAGAAAACCATTTGAGTTTTCTTGAAAACATCCATCCAGCAATCGAGACGTTTGCTAAAGAATTAACAGAGGAACAATGGAGGTCACTTATGTCAGGCACTACAGATAATTTCACAAAAATTCTCTTGGCAAAGCTCATTCTTGACATCGTAACATGTGTGTCAAAAAAGTTCAAGTCAGCTGAAATGGTCCTGACTGAGGAGAATGTGCAGAAGATGCCGGGGAAACACTCTGGCCCCAGATGTTTGCTGATGTTCACGTTGAAGGTGACGCACTCTGCTGCCTCCAAACGCTTGAACAAACTTCTAAGTAAAGAAGAACAGAGACGTTGAGCTGTGATGCTTCTGTCTCCGTCACATGACTCCACCCAGCAGACTCAACACAATCATTCTACAAACCTTCAAGGTGCTAATAAACAGGCAAAAATGAAGAAAAAAGGTTTTTGAAAAGATAAACTAACTAATCTGGATCAACGTGAGCTGCCAGGTCCTCCTGTCAAAGTATCTTTGCTACAAAAAGAGGGTCGATCAACAACAGCTGCAGAGGCAGCAGTCAGGTCATCACTGACTGAGGAGCTACATCACATTCTAACACCGTTCTTACAAGCTTGCATCCCAGAGGACCAGGCTAAGATAGTGCTCTCACAAACATCTCAGGAGGTGGACGCCCTAATAAATGATCTCACTGATGACAAAAACAGCAAAACTATCTGTCTGGCAGAGCTTTCTGGCCAAGGTCAGAACTTTACACAAAATCTTTTATGAAGGCTATAATACAACAAAGTTGCAGAGCTGAAGACAAAATTGACAACGCCCTCAGTTAAAAACAAGAAGTCGCTGCAGCTGCTTGCAAACAACGGGATTCTTGCTGAAAAGTCTGGAAGAGAAAGAGGACCAGGACCCACCCGGTATCCAGAGCTGAAAAGTCAGGTTCACAGAGGCTTTGACCGGCCAAGCCATCTACAGCCACCTGACACAAGGACCTGAACAGGGCCACAGCAGCAGCTAACACGATCCTCCAGCCTCACTGCAGTGATGCTGGACGCTGCAGTCAGAGTGAAAATGTGAAGAACATGCTGATTCTGCTGGGATGGTGGAAGGACACTCAGGTGGACAGCTGGCAACAGAGTGCTGCCTACTTTAAACCGGCCGTCACAACCAGAGAAGACGGACACGCACGAGATGCAGGCGCTCCACTCTGATGAGCCCCAAGATGGTGACGCCGAGGACCACGAGGGTGCAGCCATCCTCTCTCATGACCACGAGGACATAGATGTCCACTTTTATGACCCCAAGAGTGCAATCATGGCGGATCAGCATGAACGTGCAGCAGTCCTACCTGACAACTTTGAGGATGAAGAAATGAAGGTAGCAGAGAAAGAAAATCACAAAACTTTTGTCTACTTATTCATTGAGCTTCTGGTGTGGAAACTGGTCAAGCAAGCAAAGATTGTTAGTCAGGACATGGAAGCAGTCATTCAACGGTTGTCTGAGGCAACGTATAAACTTAGAAGGGGCAGATCTTACTGTTCCAGCCTCACAGATTAAAAAAGCGCCAAAAAAAGGGTGCACGCAGAAACTGTGCAAGAGTTTGGTCAGCAGAGAAAATCTGCTTCTTCATCTGTCCCTGAATGATGAAGGTGTTCAAGACTGGTACCGTTGCCATCATTTCATGTCAACTGAAGATGCAGAAGAAGTTCGTATGTATACCAGATGTGGCTCCAGGCTGAAAAGAGTCTTTACTGGATGTTGCAGATAGAGAATTAAAGCATCTTCATCTCATCCAGGTGTTGCAGCTGCATCATCAAAACACAATAAAAGTTGCTGTTGTGGAAAGGAAGACAGAGTTACTTCTGCTGCAGAGGGTATGTTCATCAGAGCTACCAGCCTCAGACACCAGATCAGAGCCCACATAAATGCTGGAGAGAGTTCAAGCAGCAGAATCATCTCAACATCAGCTGTTCAGAGGAGACCGCCTGAATCAGGCCCTTATGGTCCAGCAGCTGCAAAGAAACCTCTGAGGAAGACTCCAACAGGAAAATAGAAAATGTTTAGCCAGCAAAACATAAGGGAAGGACATGAGGCCAGTGGAAATCTACTCTGGTCTGATGGGTCCAAAGACTTCTGATCCACCTAATGCCTTTTGTCAGACGCGGAAAAGGTGAACGCATGGTTTCTACGTGTGTGGTTTCCCACTGAAGAGTGGAGGAGGAGGAGGTGGTGTGATGGTGCTTGTTGGTGACACCGCTGATTCTTTTTTCTTCAAAATCCAAGGTGCGCTGGATCATCTTTGGTTTTTCCTGCAGGACAATCACCTCAAACGCACCTCCAGGCCGTGTAAGAGCATCCATAATCGCCTAAACCCAACTTAGGCAGTTTGGGATGAGCACTGTTAGCACTTTTTTGTTTACTGCATTATTCCATGTGTTCCTTCATAGCTTTGATGTCTCCAGCAAGAATATGCAATGCCGTAGAAAGTAATAAAGAGAAACCACTAAACGCGCTTGTGTCCAAACTCTGGATCAAACTGTATAAAGCGGTAAATAAAGTTTTAAATAACTAAGACATGGACTGAAGTGCACTGTCCCAGTTGAAGGAGTTATTCAGGAATCAGTTGGAACAAATTTGGGAAAACTAAACACAAGTTGCCAGACAACGGGACGGGTCCAACTGTTTGAAAAGAGTTTGGGAAAGACACTAATCCCCCACTGATTCTTAGCAAAACTGGACCCAAAATCAAAAGTGAGCTAATGAGAGCGGGAAGTCGGAGATTTGTGAACCCAAATCCCGTGTAAATTCAGCAATTGAAAAACACTTCCACATACCCCTGACCCAAACACTTCCACACAGCCCTGACCCACTGACCCAAACACTTCCACACAGCCCTGACCCACTGACCCAAACACTTCCACACAGCCCTGACCCACTGACCCAAACACTTCCACACAGCCCTGACCCAAACACTTCCACACAGCCCTGACCCAAACACTTCCACACAGCCCTGACCCAAACACTTCCACACAGCCCCCTGACCCACTGACCCAAACACTTCCACACAGCCCTGACCTGACCCAAACACTTCCACAGCCCTGGACCCACTGGACCCAAACACTTCCACACAGCCCTGACCCAAACACTTCCACACAGCCCTGACCCAAACACTTCCACACAGCCCTGACCCAAACACTTCCACACAGCCCTGACCCAAACAATTTGTCACAGCCCTGACCCACTGACCCAAACACTTCCACACACCCCCTGACCCAGAGGTACCGACTCTATAATGGGAGCAGCTCATTAGGCAGCTAAAGCACTGGATGCAGGCCTCTGTGCACATAACCATGCTGCCAGCTAATCAACCAGCTCCAAGGCTAACATGGGTCTTTGACTTTGGGGACACATCCACCTCAGGTATTCAGCTGTCCTCTGCCCAGGTGAATGGTGATAGGGCTGATGTGATAACTCGCATGCCAGGCCCCAGCAGGGATGTCTTCAGCAGGCCACACCACAGGCTATATCCTATACAATATGTGCTGTACTTTGCTTTTCTTCAGAGAACAGAAGTTCCAGCCAGAATATTTCATTTGTGTTCCTGGCTCAGAGTCTTCCACATCAAAGCCTCAAAGCTTTAGTCCTTGAAAGAGCAATGCTTGCTTTGGAGGCTTTCATGCTAAAAGGCAAGGTCTGCAGACCTTAGCTACGGCCCAATTCACCTGGCTGGGATGCAACAATCGAATGTTTTACATTTAAACAGAAATAAATCTAAAAGTGACATTTGCATTGACAGGAGCAGAAAAACATGACCAATCTACCACCTTCAACAGAAAAACCGCTGAGTTTTCTTCCTCATATTTATCCCACCATTGAGACGCTTACAAGAATTAACAGGAGGTCCAATGAGGTCACTCCTGTCAGGGAATCCAGATACTTGGCAATGTTCTCTTGGCAAAGCTCATTCTGACATCCTAACATGTGTGTCACAAAAAGTTCAAGTCAGCTGGAATGGTCCTGTGACTGAGGAGAATGTGCAGAAGATGCTGGGAAACACTCTGCCCCAGATGCTTGCCGATGTTCTCAACGCTACAGACGTTACTCTGCTGCCTCCAAACGCTTGGAACAAACTTCAAGTAAAGAAGTGACAGACATGTTGAGCTGCATGCTCTGGTTTCAAGTCACATGACTCCACCCAGCAGACTCAACACAATCATTCTACAAACCTTCAAGGTGCTGAAGAAATTTCCAGGCAAAATGAAGAAAAAAAGGTTTTTGAAAAAGACAAAACTAATTCAATCTGATCAACGCGAGCGCTCAGGTCCTCCTGTCAAAGTATTCGTTGCTAAAGAGGGTCGATCAACAACAGTTGCAGAGGCAGCAGTCAGGTCATCACTGATTGAGGAGCCAGCATCACATTCTAACACCACCTTCATGCTTGCATCCCAGAGGACCAGGCTAAGATAGTGCTCTCCCTACAAACATCTCAGAGGTGGACGTCCTAATAAATGATCTCAATTGATGACAAAAACAGCAACCATCTGTCCACAGAGCTTGCCAAGGTCAGAACTTTTTACATAAAAATCTTTTATGAAGGCTATAATACACAAATACCGAAAGTTGCAGAGCTGAAGACAAAATTTCCGGCAACGTCCTCAGTTAAAACAAGAAGTCACAGCAGCTGCTTGCAAACAACGTGATTCTTTTGCTGAAAAGCCTGGCGGAGAAAGAGGACCAGGGACTCCACCTGGTATCCAGAGCTGAAAAGTCAGGGTTCACAGAGGCTTTGATCGATGTCATCTACAGCCACCTGACACAAGGACCTGAACACAGGGCCACAGCAGAAGCACACGATCCCCTCCAGCCTCACTGCAGTGATGTTGACGCTGCAGTCAGAGAAAATGTGTTGAACATGCTGGGATTCTGCTGGGATGGTGGGAAGGACACTCAGGTGGACAGCCGGCTGCACGAGTGCTGCTCACTTTAAACCGCTTTCGTCACAACCAGAGAAGACGGACACGCACGAGGATGCAGGCGTCCACTCTGATGAGCCCCAAGATGCAGACGTCGAGGACCACGAGGGTGCAGCCATCCTCTCTCATGACCACGAGGACATAGATGTCCACTTTTATGACCCCAAGAGTGCAATCATGGCGGATCAGCATGAACGCGCAGCAGTCCTAATTGGACAACTTTGAGGATGAAGAAATGAAGGTAGCAGAGAAAGAAAATCACAAACTTTTGTCTACTTATTCATTGAGCTTCTGGTGGAAATCCGGTCAAGCAAGCAAAGATTGTTGGTCAGGACATGGAAGCAGTCATTCAACGGTTGTCTGAGGCAACGTGGGTAAACTTAGAAGGGGCAGATTCATCTCTGTTCCAGCCCCACAGATTAAAAAAACTTAAGAAAAGGGTGTATAAGAAACTGTGCAAGGAGTTTGGCTGTGCAGAAAATCTGCTTCTTCATCTGTCCCTGAATGATGAAGCAGTTCAAGACTGTACTGTTGCCATCATTTCATGTCAACTGAAGATGCAGAAGAAGTTTCAGTATGGCCAGCCAGATGTGGCCCAGGCTGAAAAAGAGTCTTTACTGGATGTTGCAGATAGAGAATTAAAGCATCTTCATCTCATCCATGTCTGCATGACAATTTTTTATAAATAAGACTGTTCAACTCAGTGTGGAGGTCAGACCCCGTGCCATAAAGAGAAGACTAACAAGTCTAATAAAGTCCAAATCAAAAAAATCCACAGTCAGTAAAAAAGAGAAAAGTTCAAATTTAGAAAGTTGCTGAAACACCAAAAGAAAGCTTTCCAAAAATCATCCAAACATTCAATATTTGGTGACAAAAAGATTTAAGTCAAGACTGTAGCGTTATCTCACTCAGTTATTTAAACATTTATAAGGTTCAGTAGATTCAAATTAGTATTTAAACATACCTCTCGGCTAGATGTTACAGCGCAAGACAATTGTTCTCGTTCTACCAGTGAAGCCTTGAAGAAAACCTTCAACAAAAATAAACACGATTATAAAAAAACTACACGTATGCATGATATATTGAATGTTGCTTGTCACCTCGGAGGAAAATGTTTCCAATTTGAACTGCGGGTTCAAACCTTGTCCAGAAACGTGAACATTAGGTTTGGTGGATGCTAACATGTGACTGACGCAGTGGCAGTGTGTAGGCTGTACCCCTTAACCATTACATCTTTTTGTCCTCTTGCACAAGGGTGTGGGGTGATGATCCGTGAAGCAACAGCAGGCCACACAACGTGAGAGAGATGCCCACCCACCACAAAGCTGCATGGGTCTCCCAAAACCAGTTCCTCTAGAACAGCCTGCACACCCACAGAGAAAGTCCTCAATTAAACGTGCTTCTAGACATGACCTGAACAAATGGGAAACACACTTACTGGAGAAAATAAAGTTGGATGCTGTGGTCGTGACAGTCACCCTGGCCGAGGAGGCGCAGTGTCGGAGAGCCTTAGAGAAGGACGTCCACATGATGGCGTTACAGGTGAACAACAGGCCTCCACACAACAGGCGCAGGGGGACGTGGAGCTACACACACACAATGAGAAAACCCTGTGTTTGGTCATTGTGGAATAAATTCTTCTTTAGTTTCTGTGTTGTTTAACACAAGCGATCTAAATTACCACTGCGATTTGACAGATACAAATGAACATAGTTGGACAATTTATTAACTGATGCGACTTCGTCTTTCCTTTGATCACGTATGATTATGTGAGTTTCTGTGAGACCTGTTGTCAGTTGAATTGCCATGCTGACACTGTTTCTACAAATGAGGTGTGTGGTATCCCTGAAAGTAATATCCCATTTCTCCTTTGTGATGGGATCCAGAAAGCAACAGCATGCATACACATACATGCATGTCCAGCATAGTCTCATGATATAAAAGACCGCCCGAGGTGATGCCCAGCGGTCCTACATTTAGTTGAGACGTTAGGATCAAAAAGCAGGGTTTGTCAGGTTTTGTTGCTGCTGTACTTTAGGCTTTTAATCACAAAAACCAGTTCGACAAATTTACACAACAGTATCCTGCATAATGAACATTGTAAATGGAAAATGTGGCAGTTGTAATACCAGGAAAACATGACAACTAAATTATACCTGCAACGAAGAAAACCGCTTGAATTTTCTTCATAGCATTTATCCCACCATTGAGACGTACGACTTAAAGAATTAACAGAGGGCCAATGGAGGTCACTCTGTCGGGACTCCAGATAATTTCACAAAAATTCTCTTGGCAAAGCTCATTCTTGATGTTGTAACGCTTCTGTCACAAAAGTTCAAGTCAGCTGAAATGGTCCTGACTGAGGAGAATGTGCAGAAGATGCTGGGAAACACTCTGCCCCAGATGTTCTGTCGATGTTCTCAACGTTGAAGGTGACGCTACTCTGCTGCCTCCGAACGCTTGAACAACTTCTGGCAAAGAAGTGACAGAGACGTTGAGCTGTGATGCTTCTGGTTCTCCGTCACATGACTCCACCCAGCAGACTAACACAATCATTCTACAAACCTTCAAGGTGCTGGAAGAATTTCAGGCAAAATGAAGAAAATAAGTTTTTTGGAAAAGAAAAACTAACTAATCTGGATAAAGACATTGCTTTCAGGTCCTCCCTGTCAAAGTATCTACTACAAAAAGAGGGTCGATCAACAACAGCTGTAGAGGCAGCAGTCAGGTCATCACTGACTGAGGAGCCACATCACATTCTAACACTGTTCTTACAAGCGATCCATAGGACCAGCTAAGATAGTGCTCTACAAACATCTCAGGAGTTAGAGGTCATACTAAATTATTTCACTGATGACAAAAACAACAAACTATCTGTCCACAGAGCTTTGGACAAAGTCAAAACCTTTTTCACAAAATCTTATGGCTATAATACACAAAAAAGCTGGGCAGAGCTGAAGACAAAATTTCCGATAAACGCCCTCAGTTAAAACAAGAAGTCGCTGCAGCTGCTTCTGCAAACAACGTGGATTCTCGCTGAAAGTCTGGAAGTGGAGAAAGAGGACCAGGACTCCACCTGGCATCCAGAGCGTGTCAGGGTTTGCGAGTGCTTTGATCGATGTCATCTACAGCCACCTGACACAAGGACCTGAACACAGGGCCACAGCAGCTAACACGCATCCTCTCTCCAGCCTCACTGCAGTGATGTTGACGCTGCAGTCAGGGAAAAGGTGAAAAACATCCTGGTCCTGTTGGGATGGTGGAAGGACACTCAGGTGGGCAGCTGCTGCAACAGAGTGCTGCTCACTTTAAACCGCCGGTCACAACCAGAGAAGATGGACACGCACGAGGATGCAGGCGTCCACTCTGATGAGCTGGAGGACTCAGACATCCAATCAGATTACTTTGGGGATGCGGATGTCGAATCAAATGACCTCGAGGATTCAGACTTATGGTCAGATCACCCAGAGGATGCTGATGTTGAGTCAAATGACCTTGAGGATTCAGACAGCGAGTTACATTATTCTGACGATGTAGTCATCAAGTTCGATAACCTTGAAGAGGCAGACATAGAGACTTTTGACTTTACACATTCCAGTCGATCAAAAACCCCCAAAGATTCAGACGTCCAGTTGGACAACGATGACGAACTGCTCGACTATTTCTATAATGCTGAGGCTGTACTTTCCCAGGCAGGAAACACTGAGGATGAAAACAACCAGGCTGATCACCGTGAGGATGCAGACACAGATTCAAACGACCTTGAGGATTCAGGCCCCAGGTCGAATGACCTTGAAGATTCATATGCAGAATCAAATGACCTTGAGGATGCAGATGTCAAGTCACATTACCATGAGGATGCAGATGCAGAGTCAAATGACCTGGAGGATGCAGATGTCAAGTCAAATGAACCTGAGGATGCAGCAGTCCTGTCTGACAACTTTGAGGGTGAAGAAGTGATGCTGGTAAGAATGGAAAAACACAAAACCTTTGTCTACTTATTCATTGAGCTTCTGGTGTGGGAACTGGTCAAGCAAGCAAAGATTGTTGGGAATGACATGGAAACAGTCATTCAACAGTTGTCTGTGGCAACGTGGGTAAACGTAGAAGGGGCAGATTCATCTCTGTTCCAGCCCCACAGATTAAAAAGACTCAAGAAAAGGGTGTATAAGAAACTGTGCAAGGAGTTTGGCCATGCAGAAGATCTGCTTCTTCATCTGTCCCTGAATGATGAAGCAGTTCAAGACTGTACTGTTGCCATCATTTCATCTCTGCTGAAGATGCAGAAAAAGCCCAGCACGGCCACCAAGTTTGTCTCCTGGCTGAAGAAAGTCTTTACTGGATGTTGAGAATTGAAGCATCTTCATCTCATCCATGTCTGCATGACAATTTTTTAATCACACTCTTCAGACGAGTGTGGGGGTCAGACCCCATGCCATAAATAGAAGACTTAAACAAAAGTCTAACAAAAATAAAGTCCAAAGTGATAAAGTGATGCCATTCCAGTTACCATGGCAGAGCAATATTTACTTTGCTGTCAAAAATGTGTCATATATGTATAGTGTCATACTTTTAAAACTGGTTTCTAATAAGAGGACAGGCTGAGGTCATTAAGATCATTCTTCCTTTTAAGGACAGTTGCATATTCCACTGACGGAAGAGCTGAAATCAATGTGTGCTTTTATACGTTGTACCCACGATCAGGTTGAAGATGACAGCAGCTCTGGAGGACCTCTAATTTACTGTCTGACTTAATGACTCCATGTCAATAAAAGTTATGATTTAAGCCAGTAACCTTGGTGTAATTACTGAAACAGCCCTGAATTTCAACAACTGCTTAAATGCAGTTACCAAGTCTGCCTATTATCACCAAAAGAACTTTTCTAGTGTCTGGAGGAGGACTGTTTAATTGACTTGATGTGGAGTGTGTCAGACTCACCCAGTCACAAGCTGCACGTCCGTCGGTGGACCAGCCGATCAGTCCTGTCTCACACATGTCTCTCAGGTAGTCTGCCCCCAGTGACAGCTTGGCACACAGAGAGGCTGCTGCACCCCAGAAACCGGCCAATAAAGCGTAAAACGTTCCCGAAATCATGTCTGAAAAGAAATACACAACTCAAAAACGCAATTCTACATTTACATGACACAAGCGTCAAGCTAGTAAAAGTTGTGGCGTCGTAACTAATTTCAATATCCATGAGCAATATATTCTGGCAATAAACGCAACAACTTCATTAACGGTATAAAAGTTTTCTAAAGAAATTTGAAATACCATAACATGTGTGACAAAATATTCCCCTGAGACAAATAAACGACTTTATTTCGCTGGTACACTCTGCTTAAGCTTAAATTTTGTTAGCTTGATTTTCGCTTGTTTTCCTGTCCACCAATCACAGCCGGGCCAAGAATTACGTAACTTCCGTGGACACATCTCGATGACGTACTTTTTATGCGCCGGTAAATAAAATTCTGGAATACTAAACGAATGTTTAGCCTAAAATTGAACTATTTTGGGTGTAGTGCGTATTACAATGAACAAAAGCAAGGCTAGTGGTGTGTCGTGGGTTAAACCAACAGAACCGTCTTTTCTAAAGAAGTTTAAAAATGACGTTGGTTACAAAGAAGGACCTACTGTTGATACGAAGGTATTGGTTTAGCTAGCATCAGCTAGCCAGTTACGTCTAATGGTTGCAGCTTTTGTAAATGCTTATTTCTACATACATGTACCATGTTCTTCTAACATATGAATTATGTCGCACCGGGTTTTGCCTTTTTCCGCGGATTTAACATTTCTTGTACAAACAAATCGCGGTAGAGTTATGACTCCTGTACCAGTATGATTGTTGTGTGACTACTCTTCAGCGTCAGCCGATGCCCACACTGGACGACGACAGCGGCAGTGACCGAGAGGACGAATCACCGCAAGTTGTGGTTTTAAAGAGTGGCGATCTGACCGCAGATGAGGTGAAAAAAATCAAAGATGAAGAAAGACCTGGAACTGGGGCAAAGAAAGGTTAGAAAGGCATAGTTGGGCTTTAGGTTTATTATAGTGTGAGCATTTATTCTGTGTATCATACATTAGTTTTTGTGCACAGGTGGTGAACCTCCTCCAGATGGTAAAATCCTCTTCAAGAAACCAGAAAAGCGCTCCTCTTCAGATAAATTCCAGGGAATCACTGCCAGCTCCAGCAAAAAGAAGAAGAGTGATGGCAAGAAGGTGGAGGGAGAGAAGGAAATGTGTGGAAAGAAGATAAAAAACAACAGCCTTTTGTCATTTGGAGGAGATGAGGAGGAAGATGAAGACTAGATGACCCAGTTCAAATGGGAGAATTTCCTCAGCATCTGTCAGGACTGAAACAAAGTGAAATATAAATGTTAAATCTCACAAAATTTACAGGGTTGAGCTGGCTCCAAAAGAGCAAATCTGAAAACGTCAACCTTCAATACAACAAATTCGCTTTTATATAAAATAAACGTGTGCATAAAGTAGATATATAAAATGGATGGGTTATGGCAGTGCGCTCAAGTTTTTAAACACTGCCATCTAGCGGCCATTTGTTAAACTAAACGAATCACTATTTGTCTAAAACCATCGTGTTAAGTGGAACCCAGAACCCAGAACTTTGTAGGTCAGAACACCGAGTTGGATTCAGCAGAGGAGCTGCAACAGGTTCTGTGACAATGCGTCCTTGTAAATGCACTTGTAGAAAGTGGAGTTTTAATTTTTTTGTGTGTAATTGTGAGTTTAAAACGAGCAATGAAAGTTTGTAAACTGGAAATACAGACTGGATGTAGAAGTTACGACTCTGAAGGTAGACTTATTTCAACCTCTTTATTCAAAAAGGCATGTTTCATTCTTACACCCACATCCAAATCATTACAATTGATGGAAGATTAAACTTAGAAAAATTAAAATCAAAGGGTTGAATTTCGTGACGGGACGCTGTCCTCGGGTCACCGCAGCCACCATGACCCGGTAATAAATACACCCGACTCTGTCGAGCTCAGGTAACTGGGTTTTATTCATACACTCCATTAAGGCCAGTGCTAACATCTCCACCCAAACAGAAAACCTCACAACCGACTCAGGACGCGCAGGATGGTTGTGTTTGTCTCCTGGACGCGATGACAACGAGACAGCTTAAATCAGATCACAACAAATTTAGTTCAATCACGGCAGAAGAGAGGGTGTTCGGCCGTCAGAACCGTCCATCCTCTCCTGTGCGTGGAACCAGCGAGGGTGACGAGAGGAAGCAGGTTCGGGTGGGGGCCAACATGTGACCGCTGACTTTCATTTAAACTTTGCAACAAACCGTCAAGACGATTAGCGTGCACGCGCGCGGCTGCTCAAAGGACATCTACATTCACCTTCTCACCACGTGGCTCAAACCTCGGGTGGAGTGACTGCACGTCGAGCCCATCCAAGCGTAATCGGATTAAAGGCGCATTCCGCTTCATTACAACTTGGTCTGATTTTTCAGGATTATTTTAAGATGATCGCTGATCGTTTTAATGCCATCGACAACTTCTCCATATCAACACTTGTGTTTTTAACTGAAATCGTTAAAATATTTCATTAATCAAATTACAATTAGAACTTAATTTCTAATAAAAAAGCATTTTACGTGATTTACGTATTTAACTTCTCGCCTCCGACAGTTGACTATCTTTGGGATGTGCAAGTTAACTTGACAACTATTGTCATCATATTAAGGTACTGAGAAGCAGAAAAGTATAGATAAAAAGAAAACATAAAAATGGGCATGAACGTATGCTTGCCCTCTGCCGGTCAACTGCTGCAAGTGCACCGTAGCAACAGCTTTTATCAGATTTTCTTTTCCTAATTAACATGTAAAGAAATGTTTTTTACTTTAATCCCTGTATAGTGTGATCCAAAAGACCAAGTTGCAATAAAGATGAATTTTTCCCTTTCAGTTTCTTTTATGGTGAGATTCTGAGATGATAGACGAGTTCTTTTTTCCTCCTTTTTGACACACTTCCCACTGTGATTAACACATTTTAAGAACAAAATAAAGAGTTTGGGAAAAATACAGACACTTTCAGAAAGAAGCTGGGAGTTGCTGACTGCCTGTAAAGACTAAAGAAGCTGGTATTTTTACCACGATGGTGATATTTAAGGGCTGAATAAACGAGCAATTCCCTGGATTAAGCACACAATCTCCCTCTCTACGTTCAAGTACAAAAAGAAAAGCAGGTTGAAGGTCACACTTCCTCAGATTGAAGAAGAGCAGCGAGGACGTCTGCCTCTCTCCGTCAGCAGAGGTTCCTCGACCTCGTTAATGGTGGTGGGCGGAGCCTCTCCCTCGCTCGTGTCGTTTGGTGGTTATGCATTTGCTGCTCGTTTCTCTTGAAAGTTTTGTGTGATTTAAAGTTTGTTCCGCCTCCCTCTCGTCCTCTGCGTGCCTCTGTCGGCGGTCAGCTCTCTATAAAGACTTCTTGGTCAGTTTCTTGCCCTTCTTGAGGGAAAGCTTGTTTTTGACGTACCCACGCTTCCTTTTGGCAGTCTGAGGAGAAACACAGCCAAATCATGGTCTTTAAACCCAAAGTTTAGAACCAAGCTACACGTACATGTTGACATGGGACAAAGGAGCGTTTCAGCGCATCGGAAGCGGATGGCTCACCTTTTTGGACGTGTACTTCTGCTTGGTGCTGTCGGTTCCGCGGAGTTTGTTCTCCACACGGTCTCTGTTCTCCAGCTTTTTGACCTTGTAAATCCTCACCAGCCAGTGCTCCGACGTGAACGCCTCCTCCAAGTGCTTCAGCTTTATATCCTTGTTGCCGATCTCGGCGTTGCGCGTCCGATCGAAGCCCGGCGGCGTCCTGAAGTCCAGCTGAACGGGATGTGACATGACAAGGTTGCTGAAATCTTCCAATCTGGAAGCCCGCCCCATTTCCTGTTTGACCCGTGACGACATACCTGCATTTCTCCGAAGCGGTAGTAGGACATTTTGTACATCAGGCAGTTGAGCAGCGTGGGGGAGCCGGCTTTATCCACTCGGAACTCTCCCTGCGGGGTGAAGTAATCACTTTCCTGTGGAGATGGAAGCAGAGGAATAAGTCAGCTTTAGCGCACTTTGATCTATCTGTGATTTAAATTCACATTTGAGAGGAACAACTTTCACTCTGGGTTTCTGATCCACCCTTTTCTCCCTCTGAGAGCACATCAAACATGTATACGAGCCCCACTTCGCATCCCTCCTGTAAATATTTCACCACCGCAGCCCTTTCCACTTCCATAGGACAAATACGGGAAAAGTCCAGTCTCACCCTGATGTCCCTGGGGTGCTCCCCCTCCGCGATGCGCACCATCCACAGGAACTTGTTTATGTCGTCGCCTGAGTACCCGATCACCCCTCCAAAGATGATCAGGACGTAGTCGACATCCAGCGACTTCATGATCTCGTAGGCCGCCGTCTCATTGGATGACATGGCTTTGCCCACCTGTGGGAACACGAATGTAGAACCCTTTTTATCCTGTTTCTGAGAATCAGGAGGAGGAAGGTTAATTCCCAGAGATCGTCCTTTGGTTTGCTTTGCTTCTATGCAATACACCACCATGTCCACTTGGTGGCGCACAAATCAAAGCAACTAATTTCACAGACGTCAGAGTGGATTCTGCTCACCAAAGCGATGTGACTGTTGTTCCACGTGTTGTTGTCGACCAACGTGGTTCTGTTGGCCATGCCTGCGATCTGGTATCCATAGTCCCACCACGACATCACTCTGGCGTGCTCGTCTGTGTTTTGCCTCAGCCAGTAGTAAGCCTCCCTGAAGTCATCCAGGATGTTACGGGAGCTGGGAGAGGAAAAAACAGAAGGTACTTCAGGTGTGAGTGAGTGTGTGTGTGTTTACATTCAGATTAATCGCGTGATACTGGCTGGACTTGATTGGATGTGGACGCTGCACAGAATGAGGGACGTGATGGACACCATGTAATAGGAAATGGTGCCTATTTCAAGACCTGCGTCAGATTTGTTCTGTGGGGAGAAGACATCTTCTTGACTGGGGTGTTCCGGGAAGTGAACGCTAAATAGAGAGCAGCAGCTACTCTCAATCTTCTGAAATTTGGAATTAAAAAATGCAAATTAGGTACAATTTAATGACTCCAAACTTCCTAGAAAGATGACGCGCATGCGAGACTGTGAAACAAATACGGAACACTTGATATCATTACATTCGATCACAACTACTCTGCTGAGCTATTAGAGTTTGAATAAAGTTAAATGTTGCGGAAATTTTAGTGAAATGTTAAATACAATATATGCTATTTAGCTTTGTTGACCTTCTGCAGAGCTGTTAGCCCTCCCAACGACCATGAGCGCGTCTGCTGGGGGTTCTGGGGTCCACAGACAAGCCAAGCCTGGGGTTACACCTCAGGGTTGAGGAGTTCAAATATTTGCTATCCTCACCCATCGTGGTTGTACGAGGCCAGTACGACGCTGGGGCTGGAGTAGGCGTTGCTGGTGACCCAGGTGCAGTGCACGGCGAACATCATCAGCAGCATCAACATCAGCATGGTGACGATGGACTTGATGTTGGGCCCCAGGCCCTCCTCAGCCTTGTCTTGCTCCGATACGTGTTTGCGCACTTTACCCGCCTGCAGGAGACGGTGCACGAGAAAATATCAACTAGGACTGAAACGATTTATTGAATAATTTGAGTAATTCGATGACTGAAAAGCTTCGATAAAAACTGCTGTATTTGTGTGGAAGCTACGTTTAAATTTGGTCCACTCTACTTCCCACTGTGTTTGGCACGGATCGTCATTTCTCTTGCCGCTTCGGCTGCTGATACGATACTGAAGATCGACGTGAGGCTCGGATTGCAAAAAATTTAACATTAAAAAGAAAAGTAAACGTAGAGCAATGTGTCTACACATCTACTCTAAGATGCAGTTAGCTTAGCATAATAGCACAACGCTGCTGCAAAGGAAACATCCGGTCTCTGCTAAAAGTCCGCAGAGCGGACCGGAAACAGCAAGCTAAGCTAATGATAATTAGCAGCAATTAACAGAAATCAGTGTGATCCATGATTGAGAGAATCTGCTAGCTAACACACTTTGTTTACAGCTCTGTGGAAAGGCTGATTCACAACTTTAATCAATGCAGCGGCTAATCTGCTAGCTAGCACGTTTCCCCAAGTTTTTGCTTAAAATAATTATATAATAATAATAATCCACGGAAAATAAAGTGCTATGGTGAGTTTTTAAAGCCTGAACTTCAGTTAGTTAAACTGTAAAAGCAGTCGGTTTAATTATCGCCGTATCTGTTTGATATTATTTTGAGCATGTTCAACGCAACAAGAACGTTACGGAGGCTTTTCAATAAAGTTAGAGTGATGTTAAAAAAAAAAAAGTCAGTGTGCGCAGTATATTTCTTAAATAATTACTTGATTATTCGCCAGAATAATCGCTAGAATACTCGATTACTAAAGTAATCGATTGCTGCAGCCCTAATGTCAACGTTCCGCTAACATAGCTGCTGTAGGCTAATGTAGATCTAACTCAAATCTGATCATATTTTCAGAACGCTCCAACAGATGCCGACCTTGTCATAAAGGTTCCCCGCGTTCTTCCTGTCGTCCTCGTCGCCGCTGTCCTCTGCGGGGGGGCTCTGCCTCTTGGTGTCGTCTCCCAGGTAGTGTTCGAAGACACTGGAAAAGGCCACCGCCGACAGCATGCACACCACTGGAGTCAGAGTCAGCATCAAGCGCACCATGACGCCGGCGAAATAAACGGCGCTGATGGCGTACAAGGCCACTGGAATGAGACAAGACAGGAAGTCCACAATTCATCCGTTTCCAGAGATCTGCTTACTGAGAAGACTATGACGTTCATACACAGGTGCTTAACTTGGATGTGGGAATCCCTATAAGCCCCGCCCCTTAACCTTTGACTCTTTCTCACACTCACACACACCATCGCTAAGCTAGCCACCTGGACACGCTTGCTCCTGAGGGATTTCTGCCTTCAAATCTGACATTTTTACCCTCCCCGACAATGCTCAAACACGAAAGCAGCTGCTGCGCCGTCTTACCAAAGACGCGCTCGTCGTTGATGTTCTTGATGCAGAACCAAAGGCCTGCTGGGAAGGTGCAGACCAGGATGTGGAGGTCAAAGAAGAAGGAGACCCAGGTGGTGGGCTGGTGTTCTGACACCGAGGCAATTATGGGAATGTGGATCTTAGCGTAGCTGTTAAATACAAAAGGTTAGAAATTAATCACTGATAAAGGTTTTATTTCTTTTAAATAATTTAGTTGCCTTCCTTTGACTTTTGGACTAAAGCTGATGTTCAGATTGAAACGTTCACCGTACCACAGAAGAAGAACCGCTCTGACCTTTACATTAACCAAACCTCCTAAAAATGAGCTCTTCCCTGAACTCAGTCATAACAGTATTTCTGGAACAAAAATTGGTAATTTAGGACTAATAGGTCCTAATTTAGGACTAGATAACTCAGCCTGCTTTTTCATCCCCGTGTTTTTCATCCATCAGACAATTAAAGACAAATATCAGCATGAAGAAGCAAAAATGGTGGCGTTCCTGGGTTTTAATCCCGGACAAACGACGTCGGAGAGAAATGAGAAGTTTCGCTTCCTTTGAACGCACCTCTTAAGCAGAGAACATCAATGTGATGGCTTACCCAGTGTCCCAGAGAGAGTAGAACCGGCCACTCCACGGCGCGATGTACCCTGAAGGACACAGGGATGGAGTGAGACACACACACGCACCATTTAGATTCAGCTCAAGACCATTTAGACAAACTAATGTCAGTACACACACACACACACGGGCTGGTCTGGGAATTCCGTCACACATCACTGAAATGTGTAATTGGATTTCTATGTCGCCGCTACTTATATATATATCCCATAATTCCTCTCTAATGTGTTTTTTTCCTTTCGCCAGCCTGCTGCACAAGCGTTGAGCGGCTGTAATGAGCTCTCGCCGGCCGCGTTTCCACGCCGCAGTACCATAACAAATGAGAACACACCAAGCAACCACGGCTGGTGGGCTCCCAGCAGGTGGTCCCTGCACAGACTGGCGATGGATGCGCGTTGTCAGTGCACACCTGATTCCAGTCAGGACACGCTAATGTTTTACCGACTGCTGGAGTAAAACCCGTCGCAAACAGGTTGTTTAACTGTGCTCGTGTGCCCACTTTTGGCTGCAGACAGCTTCTGTCGTTTTCATGGAGCGTGTCGTTGTTACGAGCTGGATTAGCCAACAATGCCAGCAATCAAAAGCACATGAAGTTCTAGTTTTGTGACTGTATCGGAGAACCAACCTGTGTAGGTCAGGTAGATAACGGAGAGGAAAACCACTCCAGCAGCTACGGAGACGCCCAGGAAGAACAGAGTCTGGAACTCGTGTCGGGTCAGTCTGTTCTTCAGGTACTGCAGGAAGGCGTAAACCTGGAGCAGAACAAACACGCCTGCAAAAAGACGGCACATTTCAAACATTTCCAGACAGAAAGGGGAGATATTTCTGATGGGTTTTTTTTAGCTTTTTTTCTTTGCTGGAGTTTCTCTCTTTAGAATTCAGTGAATTTGGCCCGTATGGTCAAATTAAACATTAAACAGAGATGAAACGTAAATAATGTAGCATATTTGCCCAGCACATTTATTCCAGACGCTCGGCGGATCGTCGTTATTCCTCCCTGAAATTCCACTTTATACCCAGCCAACTGTTCACCAGCCGACTGTTCACTGTTCACCTGCGGCGGCCATGTGCTCGCTGGTCCTGATTGGCTGAAAGCCCACGAAGGGGATCTGCATGGACAGGACCAGACCGACGATGTAGAAGGTGCTGTAGGCTGGAGGAGAGACAGGAAAGTTAACGATGAGCTAATTAGCAAAGACCTGAAACTGATTTCAGAGGAGGAGAGCCTAAGAAAACACTACAGATCGATTCTCTGGCATTATTATTATTTTTCTTTCTTGGTTAAAATGACAAATGTCATTAATGCAGTTTAATTAATTTCATATTTGCAAGTCCTGCAGCATGAAGGCTGAAATTCCAGGCTGGATCACATCTTTTGGAAAGAGGAGTGAGGACGGGCCAGCATGATATTAGAGGAAGGAAAGAATGATGGAGCACAGCGAGCCGGAGTGACTTTGAGCTAACTCAATTACAGCGCGGCTGCAGGCGGAGTGTGCAGAGCAGGCCTCGCCACACACGAGACCAGAGACGCAGCATGGGAGAAACGCAACCTTTAACAGCGTGGCTGCTCTGTGATTCTGCTGCGCCTCCCACCCCTCACACCAGCCCCTCCGAGTTACAACCGACCGTGTCTGCACCAGCTAGCATACGTGATTTGATGAAAAAAAATGCTACGGCGTCACGAGCTGCGATCTTTCTAATTACAGATGCAACAGCAACAGCGGCGGCTCATCCCAATTATCAACAACAGCTGTTAGACGGCCTGGATCAGATTGGTAGACACCCCCACAGTCAGTCTGTCTGTGTGTGTGTGTGTGTGTGTGTGTGTGTGTGTGTGTGTCCCGGCAGGTCGCAGCTCACCTATGTAGACCCTGCTGCTGTAGCGCTGCATCAGCAGCAGCACAAACACGTGAAGAGGAATGAGGTTGATGATGAAGACGTACCCGCCCCACGCCGACACCTGTGGAGCAAAACAAAAATCACAGTTTGCAATAACGGGGATCAACATGTTGCCTGCAGATTAAGGAATATATGTTTGCTAGCTGGCAGAGGAAGAGTGCTAATTTGCAGCAAACTGAGCCTCAAACTGAGCAGCAGAACTACAGCGAAAATCTGGAAATGTGTTGCTCCTCCTAGACTCCTCCACCTGACATCTGCTTTCCAGATGCTCTTCACTTATTATATTTGCCTTTCTCATCGGAAATCTGATAAAAACGTTTGTCTGGTTTACAGAAGTTGTTGGCGGTGATAAGGTGACCATCAGCTGGGCCGCTATCTCTGCAGCCCTCCAGCAGACCAGTGGAGACCATCAACCAACACGACACACACACCAACCTGCCCATGCTCAGAACTCACACACTTTAAAAAGCTTTTAAAGCTTCACACTCATCATCTCAGACGGTCGCGGCTGCCTGAGAACAGACGTCAGCGATTACACCGAGAGATGATTCATTGAGGGTTCATCTCAGTTTGAACGGAGGTGAAAAGGTCCCCGAGACGTGCTGCTCGAGGGTGCGCTGCAGTCTGGGACGCGGCGCAAGCAAAAGTTAGCCTGCATCTTTTTAGATCACGACAGAAACATGAGGACAAACGACGCCACAGAAAACGGTGCCGGTGTTCTCACCATGTAGAAATAGGAGAGGCAGCATCCGATGGTCCAGAAGACCGATCCCGTCTTGACCGACTTCACCTGCAGGTTACACAACAGTCAGCAAAAACAGGCAGAGCTGAGCTGCTCCTGCAGCAGGAGGGCTGCTAACAAGGTCTTAACGAGCTTTAACACGCTGAAGACGATGGCCGGGGAAGCTCTGTCGCGCCATTGGCTGTTAAAGTGACATTTGGGGGAAGCAGGTAAGATTTAACATCCAGAAAAAGTCATTTTTAGGCCAGCTGACGATCAAATTCAATTAAGAAGCAACAGAGGGGTGTGCGCGCGTACCCAGAGGTAGTACGTGAACTGCAGGGCGAAGATGGCGATGCCTTCGTTGTCGAAGGAGCCCGCGACGGAGCGGGAGATGTAGCCGGGGACGATGGCGATGAAGCAGGCCGCCAGCAGGCCGGCGCCCTGGTTCCACAGCTCCCTCGTGAGCAGAAAGGTGGAGATGGAGGTCAGGCCGCTGAACACGGGAGCCAGGAACACGCACACGTCGCGGATGTGCACGGTGATGTGCAACAGGTTCAGCACGTAGTGGATGAGGCCCGCCGTGACCATCAGGCCTGGATACACCTGGACGAAGACGAGAAGGAACCAATCAAGCTTCTCCACCACCGCAATGACAGTTTGTACCCGTCGTCGTGGAAACGGTCTCAAACCAACATCCCTGATGTTCTGCTGAGGTGGCTTCAAGCGTGACCATGAACACCAGCCTGCATTCCTAAGCGGGAACGACCGCCGTGCGACACACTCACCGTGCCCCCGACTATCCTGCCCAGAGGGTACCACGCTCGCTCGTCAAACCAGTTGAGGAACTCGTAGAAGCCATTGGTGGAGAGGTGGTGAGTTGACCTGTAGTTGAACCTGCAACATCCAGACGAAGGACACATCAGACACTGGACGGTATCAGAACAAAGAGAAGAAACTATTAAAGCAGAGAAAGGAAGCTAAACTAGTGAGGCAAGGACGGGGCCTGTGTGAACAAGAGATGGGTCCAACTTTGGATTATTTCAACTGAGAAGAGTCTTCAGGAGAAAAGTCCTCCGTTAACAGAGCTGCCTCGTTCTTCCACAATCCAGTTTTTTTGCAGCTTCCCGTCTTCTGGTTTGTTTACAGCCAGCAAGGATTTGAGAGGAACAACGCGACTACATCCGCGCCTATAATTATTCAAATAGCTATTGTACGAATCCTCCGTCTGGCCCTGAGACATCGTCTTTGCAGCAGACGCAGCACTTATTCTGATCTCCCCTGGGCTTCTCCACCACTAGCGACGGCTACGGGGAGGAAAAACAGGAAATTGATAGAGGAGTTGCAGAAGTTGGTTATTTCGGCCCCCTCCAGAGGGATCGGTTGGGGGTGTTTTCGATTCAGATTCACACAGGCAATTTAAAATTACATTACAGACCAGAACAGACTTTAAGATGAATTTCAGCTTCTAAAAACATTCACAGAGAATACTCCAACAATCTGGCCCCCCCTTCAGGTGGTATTATGAACTGCATGAGGCCGTCAGGTCCGTTTATATTGGTAGTAAAAGACACCTTTTTAATGGCCTGCAGCTTAAAATTAAAGTCTGTTTTATGTCTGACAAAGCCATAGAAATTAATCCTCCACAAGTCAGTGCATCTGGTAGTTTTAAATGATCCTATGATGTGCTAATGTCTTTATTTCGTTAATATTTTCGATTAGCATCTGCCTCTAGTCCTGCGGCGTCTTTGAACCAGAGCAGATGGCCCAACAAAGGTCAGCGCCGCCATTTAACCATCCTGCTGCCTGTCAAAGAAGGCAAGGTGACTGCAACTTCAGCGGGGTGATGGCGCTCCCCGCTGCTTTCAGATGGCATGCGTGGGAGCGTGAAGCAGGAGGAATGAAAAACAGGAGGAGTGCATCAAAGAGGGTAAAACCACGCGCTCGCATTACTCCAACAAAAGATAAATACTTGAAATGCAGGAGAGCCCACGTCTGAAACTGTGAAGATTCTGAGAAGAACACACCTTCTGCCAGGGCTGTGCTGATGCTGCTGCAAACCTCGCTGTCCACAAGTCACGTCTGATGCATATTTGATCAAACGGGCGGAGCAAGGACGCATCCCAGCACTTGGCGCATACTTGGCAGCTTGCATACTTGGACTGTCAGTTCCGAGGACCCGGGTTCACAAGTAAATGACTTTCAGTCCCTCTGATGGAAATATCTATTGAATTTGAACTATTGACATATTTTGTGCATATTTTGTCCAATATCAACTCAATATTTCACAGTTGTTTGGATCACACGAGCGGATTTGTCACTTCCTGAGCTGCAACGATCTTCTCCTCCCATTACAAATGACAATTTAGAAGATCAAATTTACTTTCTACCTGCAGATAATCAAATAATAAATCAAACATTTGAGGAAAATAATGGGAACATTTTAGGTAGAACCTGAAGTGTAGGAGAGGTGTAACGTTTTCCTCTCCCTTCAGATGTTTCCAGAGGTTCCTGCCATGGTAATTTATTTCCCACATCCACACGCTGGGGCTTATTCTTTAGTGGCTCATGTGAATTTTAACTGGTTTCAGGTTGGAAACCGGACCAGTAACACATCCAGCACTTGTTGATCAGTCTTCCTTTGCAAACTTTAGCAGGACCGCCAGCTGGACAGTCCCAAAAGTCACCACAACCGTTAGCGTGCTTATTACCGGTCCAAATGAAAGCTCCCGCCTCTCTTGATTGCACTTTCTACTTCAGTGGTTCATTTTAAAAAGCCCAATTATTCTCCTAAACATGCTGATGCGTGCACAGACGGACCAGAGGAACCTCTGTCTCATTACCTGAGCAGGTGCTTCCTTTCAGGTTTTATTACCCGCGGAAACATTTCGGACGGCACAGCGGGAGCTGAACACAACACAGAGCAGAGGAATCCTTTGGTGTCTGCTCCGCTCCTGGGTCTCCTCCTGCAGGAGCTGGAGCTTCCATACTGGAACACCAGAGTCGTGTATTTGCCTTGACCCTTCTGCTCTTTATTGGCTACTGTAATGTTGTTGCCCCTGGTTGACCAGGTTAGAAGCAAAAACACATCTCAGGCCTGCGCAGGAATGATGATTGTTAACGAGGAGCTGCTCTGCTTCTCCAACCGGCTGCTCAGATCCCAGCAGACTCTCCGGCTCTGCAAACCATCATTTACACACCGAGCTCAACGAGGGAGTCGGAGCCACTCACACAGGAAAACTAGACCCTGAGAATATTACAGGTGAAAACCAATCAACGCTCATGACGAGCGCCGCAACCAGGTCTGGAGCTTCATCATTTCAATGACCCCCCCAAAACTACAGCCTGAAAGAACTGAACGCACAACCTCAACCTTTTATCTTTCTGTTGAAATACTGTCCTGAAGCCCAAGATGCACATTGTATTTCTTGCTTCTTTTCTCTTTTAAAAAGCGTCTGGTTTTATAATTCCAGAGTGCTTCCTGCTCCTCCGTCTCGACTCTGAGCCATTGCTGCTCGCTTCCGTCGAGTCACCAGCATCCATCCAAGCATCCACCTACTTATTGAAACCCCTCAAATCTGTTTATGGGAGGAAACTACAGCAGCCATCTCCCCTAACAGCCCCATATGCTGGTCATTCACAGCAGTGCATCGCACCCGGGGCCAGCTGCTCGTCGAGCGTCCATTTCCACCGGTGGATCAATAATTAAATAAATGATGGACCGGGAGACAGAAAGACGAGAGCTACAGGAAGATAACAAGAGAAATGAGGACAGGAAATGATGGTCATGAAAGGTATAAGAGGGAGGAGCCTTCGCGGTGAGAGGCGGGGCTTATTCGCGCAACTTTAGACCCGGCTGAAAAACTCCGTCTTATTTTATTGGTACAAGTTGTGCTTGGTTCCCACCGATGCGTACTCTGCGTGGATAAGAACAGAGAGGGAGGCGCCGAAGGCAGGAAGGAACGGCTCCTGCAGCGCTCATGAGTAGAAAACAAGTTAATGCATCCACTGGGGTTTTCCAAAGAGGATAAATCACCACCAACTCTGATCCCTCCTGAGGGGAAAACTGTATGTTTTTGCAAGACTGTGCAGGCGTTCAGACCAGCACAGCTGGATTCCTGATGCTTCTTTACGCAGATTTCAACACCAAAACTCACATTTTGTTCTCCACTGCCAATTCCCGGAATATAAAAGCCTGTTCCTCTGATCTACCAAACAAGGCTGTGAGTCCAGGAGAGAGCGGGAACAACGCCAGGCCAGCGGTGCGGTTTGATCTACTCATCAAACCATCCGTGTCAAATCCTCCCAGACAGACGAGGACCAATCAAAGCAGGACCTTTTTCAACGCACGTCCCAAAGACGCTGCAGCTAAACACATTCTACACTTCCTGCAGCATCAGCGGCTAAAACAATATCAGTTTATTATCACAAAGCGAAACTATGCTCCCGATTCCCAGCACATTCAGGAGAGTGTGGGAATCTTCACCTTCAGTACTTCCAAGCAATTAACTTTTATTGCTTAATATTAGAAATGAGCTCGCTGCCGCTGTGACCTCATATTTAATACGGACTGTGCGAGCTTGCAACAGCCACCGTGAGAATTCTGACAGCTCAGCAGTTTAACTGTTTCTCCTCGTTTGTTTTACTGCACCAGGACGTCTGGAATGTCGCGATTGCCTCTCAGCGGGTGGCGTGTGTTTCTGGATGAGGACCGTAACGCCGAATACTTCGCTGCAGGGGAAATTCGTTAAACACACCAACCTTCGTTATGACCCCAGCCCAACATCTGCTCCTGATAACCGGCAGATTTGAAGGCCCGATGCGGCAGAACAAGCACCACACCGACCAGGCGGCGTGCTGCCTCCCTGCCTTCCACCTGCTCCGCACAGCCGGGCGGGGGTAAGGGCGAAAAGCCCTCCAACAGCAGTTTGGTGCAGAGAGCACGGGCGGTTAATCAGCGGTCCAGTCAGGCAGCCTCCGGCGACGTGGAGTGCTGGTTTAAAGAATGGCCCTTCAGAGAACACACCAGTCAGCTGCAGCAGAAATTCATTTCATAAGTACTTCGTATATTTAGAAAATGAAGTCTAAATAATCAGCCCGACTGCTGCTTCGCGGTAGTTGACGTGTCAGGGAGTCGGTTAGTCACGGCTAGCAACTGTCCTGCAACAGAGGAAAGAAAAACAGCCGTGACATCATGAAAAGGCAAAAACTGACATCAAACGCAAACAAAAGAAAGGGCGCGGACAACAGTCTCATCATAGTAACTGCAACGAGGGCAGAGGGACGAGAAACTGGCCGCAGGGTCAACGTCCTTATAAATGTGTAACGTACACAAAGAACCTCAAAGAAAATACTGCAAAGTGTGGAGGAAAAAGCTGTTGTAGCAGAGGAAATGTTGATACCGCCAGTGATAAAGCCTCACACACACACACACACACACACACACACACACACACACACACACACACACACACACACACAGGCACAGAAACAGATATCTGATACTTCCTCCTGAGTTGTGCCTTTCAAATTAAAATGTGAAATGAGTTTCACGATGTGGCTGAGGTCACTGATTCGCCAGACTCTCACGGTCAAATTGCTGTAATCAATCACATTTCTGTGCAAAAATGTCCAACACGGCGTTGTTTGGTTTAGGATCAGGCTAGCTGACCCTCGCATCTGAAGGACGGCTTCGATGACTCATCCCTCATTTGGATGTTGTGTAATTTTAAACTGAATTTCTGTTTGTGTTATCTGGCTGAAGTGGAAGCTGCACCTGTCAGGAGGATTTCCCCTATAAAAAAATAGAGGATCAGACTTCTGAGAAGAAGGTGATACTAAAAAAGTAGAATTAACTCAAAGATTATAAATGTACGCAACCAAAACTGCTCTGATGATCAATGAAAGTTGTACAAATCTCTCAATATTCATTATCAGCAGACAAAAAGTCGAGTTCCTTTTTTCAGAATGGGTGTTTTCTTTTTAGAGTTCACCCATTTGTTAATAGAAAAAGACAGCAAAACAGTGTCCCGGAGTAAAGTCCACAGCACCGACGGCCCCGGGAGGCTGCTGATGTGTTAACCACACACACTATCTGGCAGCCGGTCAGCCGCATTTGTTCCACAGCACGGTGGGCATCAGGTTTCAGGCGGAGCGACCCGACCGGGCCCAGACGGCCGTTACCCCGGCGATTCTACACAACACCTTCCACTGCTGACACGCACCGTTCTCCCCGCTGGCAGAGGACGGCGCAGTTGTCCAACGAGCAATCGCTCTGACCTCGGTTCAGGTCAGCCCAGCACGTGACCTTGTGTGCTGATCCGCTTGGTCTTTCCACGGATCTTGCTGAGTCAGCGACATGACTACAGAGACATTACAGTAATGCGACCCCGAATGGAAGCGTGGCTCGCGAATAACCACGTGGACGGTCCGGCCCCACTGAATTTATTAAAATGGAAAAGCAGCTCCAAGGTCCTTGGACAGTCCCTGAAGCCCAAATTCCTGCCAAAGACGCGTCCATCAGAGCGTAGCAGGAAAAAGAAGCGTCGACAGGCCTGTCCGCGCCCCGGAACCAACCCCAGTTTAACGTCAGGAGATCGGGAATATCCCGGAGTCGAGGCCTCTCATTGGCCGTTGCCCAGGGATACCACACAGATGGGTGACTCCTGGATATGGATGAAACTTCAAAACTGAACTGAACTGAACTAACGCTGGTGCTGATTTAAACAGGTTGGAAACCGTGTGTGAAACTTAAACAATAAAGCCTAGAAGCGAAATGTAGCCCTTTAAAGAAGCGAAGGGTTGAGGCAAAAACAGAGTAAATGAAACCAACACGAGAACCACAGCCTCTGATTTCCTACTCTGTTTCAAGCGGGCATTTTGGTATTTCGCCTTCCATGTGTGCCTCATTTTTCACTTGAAAACCTTCAGGCACGCATTTGTCGTCTTTTCCTCTCCAGAAAAACGAAGAAGCGGCGTGTTTCAGGCAGACGAAGCGCAGCAGCCCAAGTTTAATAACTGTTCATTACCCAACACAAAAGAGCTGTCGTCTTGCTGCGAGTGCCTCGCAACACAACAACTGATAGCACGCTCTGGAGCCTGGGTCCAATACACACACACACACACACACACACACACACACACACACACACACACCAAGCCTTGGTTCATGCCAGCCCACATTCTGTTATCTCCCAGTTGTGCATGAGCGAACAAAGAGGACAACAAAGAGGACAACGGTCTCCTTTAAGCCTTATCTGTCGTACTGTTGTTGCATTTCTGATCCACATGAAAAATGGCAGCGCAACAGTCACGACGTCCAGCTAATCCTGAAAGAAGAAAATCTGCAGGTATCTTGCGGATTCAGGGTCAATTTGAACACTTATGCCCGTTAAGGAGGAGGCGCGGGAGCGTCACACTCAGGCCTGGCCTCGCTGTTCAGAACCAAAATACAAGGTTTATTGCTGCTTCACGCTACTAGGCAATGTTTCTTGTAAAAGCTGCCACGTGGAGGGAAAAAAGAATTGGAAATGAGGGTAATTTCCACATCGCTGGTGCTGCTGGAGCTAGTCAGGAAACCAGAATGCCGCTGCCACATTTGTATTCACAAAGTTGCCGCTGCCCGTCAATCTGGAGTGACATCATATTTGGCTTCGCACGAATTTAAATCAGACTGCAGTCATGTTGCAAAAATAAGATCTGTATCTGACGGATGGCTGTTTACAGGAGTGGACTGGCTCAGAGTCCCGTCTGTCTCTGACTCTGCAGGCTTTAAAAACACTTCACACACTCTGAAGGTGAAGATCTGGACCAAAGCAACACTTCAAACGCGCAACACGAGAGTGAAACACAAAACTACGAATCACAGAAACCTTGTAATGAGTTCTTGTTCTGCAGAAGAAAAGATTTGGATCAATCCCGCTGGAGGAGGGATTGACTGTAAAGGTGCCGTCAAATTCTTAGCAAGCCACAAAAACTAACAGGGTGTTGCGGCTTCCACATGATCAGCCACAGAGCTGCAGTCGTTGCCTTTCAGGTGAAACATTACACACCGGCCGTGGTGCATTCAGGTGCAGCGGCTGCATGTATGCAGTTGTGCGTGGCAATTGTTCTGCTCTCTGCTGCTCCTCAGACACAGTTGTGCTCGTTTTTGTTTTTCTCTAGCGTTGCAGAGCTGAATCCTCGGGGTTCTGAGAGCTTTCATTAGCCAATCTAGGGAGCAACCTTTCGCTTGCCATCTTGCACATTTACCATCTGAAGGATGCCCACAGTGCCACGTGTTTTATGTGCAACACTGGGAGCAAATCTTAGGGGCGGAAGGGGAAGAAGCAGCTGTTCTGTGAGAGCAGGAACACAGGAAGCTGTTGTCATGCAGCAGGTCCCAGAGGCCGATAATGAGCTACAAATCAGCATTAATCTACCTGAATCACAATCAAAGGCTCAGCAAATACTCTCTGCAACATAATAAAAATCGAGTTTAGGTGCTGCTCAAGGCTTCTTCCTGTTCGGAGCGGGTTTATCTATGCCTAGTCTGCCTGGAGAAACAGCCAACAGTGTGACCAAACAAGATGTTTAGTCACACTTGAGTCTCCTCCGTCACGCTCTCCTGGCGCCTTATTCCGTCCACAAAGGCAGATTTCCAGTGCGAGACCTTTGTGCATGAGTGAAACGCTATGAGAGGCAGCCCGGCGGATTCATACCTGCTAACCTTTAACAAAAACAATCATATACCTGTGAAGAGACGACGGGTTTTTCCTGACTAGACCATCTCTGTTTGAATAACGCAGTGGTCTCATGCTAGGGCCGACTTCAACCACATCCAACAACGTGAAATGAAGTTTCTCCTGAGCGTTTAATTGCAGCGCTGGAGCTTGGAATACGTGATGATAGCCGAACCAGAAGCAAGCGTCTGCCTGTCAGACTTTTGTCTGAAGGGGGTCCAGTTTGCTGGCAGGAAACCTTCAGCAGAAGAGACGCAAGCGCTAATGAATCTGTCCTGTTCTCTTTGTGTCGCTACATGATTAACAAAAACCCAAGCAGAGCTCATCAATGGCAGCGCCGGCTGCTCCTCAGAACCTCTCTGCTGTCAGATCTAATAGCACAATCTAGTGCTTTTAAAGGAAAGCGGCCATTAACCAGTGACATCAAAGAGGCACATCAGAGAGCGTGTGATCAGGGTGGAACAGCAGAGGGTGGCACGACGTTTGGCTCCGCTCTGATCCCATTTTAAAGAAAAACTACACACTGAGAAATGCAGCGCACGGTTGTAGGAAGAGTTATCGATGATCGGAACCTGCTGCTTTTATCCTGATTGATTCACAATGACCTCCAAGACTCAGACGCCAAAAAACACGCATTTCAGAGAAAAACTGCAGCGTGCAGTGGCACGCTTACAGTGGAAACGCATGCTTCCTCCCTGTCATGCACAAACACAGATTTCCTGCTTCACTCATCTGAACATGCGCTCCGTGTTTCCACGTTTGTGGGGGCCGATCACACGTTAACTCGCTGCATCAACATCACATGACAAATTCAAAGTATCTGGGATGATTTTTAACCCTTCAGCCAAGTTAAAAATGGGCATTTAATGTTGTGCATCAGCGACGCCAGCCTCTCCAACCCCCGTCAGACACTGATCTCTTTAGCTATTCAAACATTTTGTTTACATGGAGCTGAACGCCTGAATGACAGAACAATGAACAGTGCTTTGAATAAATTTCACTCCACGTCGTAACACGTTAATGCGTCTGGACAGCGGCTACAGAAACAGGAGGATTCTGGCACAACCAAACCTCTCCAGCCTCTTCTCTAATTCAGCACGCAGACATGAAGCTGGCATGGTAATCCATGCCTCTGCTTTCTGAACAATCACTGAATGCTTACAGTGATGCAATGCAGGCTCCGGCCAGGCAACAGTCCCACCGAGCGCTCATAAAAAGCTCAGACCGTTTCTGGCAGAAACCACGCTGGCAGGAAAAAAGACATCAGCAGCAGCACTTTGAAAATCATTCTGTTCCACCTCAACTCGCAGCTAAGTCCGCTAACCTCTGGGAACGTTGTTTATACGAGATGTTAAACCATAACGAGCATGAAAAGATGTCAGTTTTGACCAGGTCAAAACAGGAAATATCGCAGCGTTGCATGGACAATGTTCTGGGGAGGAGGCCTCAGTGGGAGTTCTTCTCAAAAGCTCTGATGCAGAGAGATCATTTATACCAACAGAGACTCACGTTGCAATTAAAACATCTGTAAAACAAATAGTTTGTCGCCATAAAGTTCAAACTCACGTGCCCATACTACGTAAATACAGTTGAATCCATCTGGCCTTCACCACCTAGCGTGGCTGGGAGCATCACTGCCACGTTGCCATGCAAAACATGCCAATTAGCTGCAGAGGAATTGTGTTTAAACTTTGCTTCACACCGTTTGATGCGCACCTCATGTGATCTGTCAAATGTGTAGAGCACAGAATGATGACATAATTAAAGCAGCTCGGCAAAGCCTCCCAACAGGGAGGTGCAGGAATTCTTTTGGACCTTTATTTTGACACAGTTAACGAGCGTGCAGCAGGCCTCAACCGCCGGGGTGTGTTCTTTTTTTTTTTTTTTTTTTTTTTTTTTTTGAAGAGTGCCGGCAGACTGGTCCATCTGGCCAAATACCTGTTAGTTTCTGCTCTTTCAACTTGAATTCCTTTTCAACACACAACACATTTCATGGCAACTAGCTGGAGCTAGTATTTATTTTCCGTACTCTGCAGTCATTTGCATATTTAGGACATAATCCATGCACATTTTTGAGTCATGTCACTTGATTTCCAACTAGTTTTCAGCGTGTCCTGCAGGTATGAAGTCACGTGCAGCCCACGCACGCAGAAACAGGATCCAATCAGACGTTGCAGTTCACAATCCTTTTCCATGGCAATGTCATCCTTAATGCTTTAAGGAAATGTAGTTTTAAAATCAAATGATGAGTTGTAATATCACAACAGACAAAAGAAGAGGAGTGGGCGATATTGCTAAACTGTGGTTTGCATCTGAATGGTAAGTCTAACTTTTGGTTTCCACGGTTAACACCATTAACCGCCATGTTTGCCACCTTGAATGGTTCCTAAGGTAACCGAACATCCATCTTCCTCTAATGAGAGAAATTCTCAGCCATGACCCCCACATGGACATATTAACTAGGTTAAAACACGTTTTAAATGAAAACAGGACAAAATAGAACGTCTCTGCGTATTCAGTGACCGGAAATGGAAGCAACGTCAACACTACGTACTCGCACCTTGTACTTCATTTTTATCAAACTGATCTTGACAAAATATGTTTCAGATTTTAAAGTCTGAGTATGCTTAATACCAGAAGAACACAGTGGTGCAACTGAAAATGTTTTGCAATATTCTTCTGGAATCGTCAGAAAACAAAAGAGGAATCTGTGTCGTCAGGCCCGTTTCCGGGTTCACCGCGCGTCACATCAAGCTGTCACCATTGTCCTCGTGACCCCCTCCCCCCGACGTCAAATTAAACGCTGTGACGGACGTAATTAGTCATTACGTGCAAGCTCAAATGACGTAAGATGACCACAAGAAACGTCGGTGCGTTTTTCTTACCACGACACCGTCAACCGGGGTTGCAGGTTTTCAAAGTTTATGGCCTCTGGAAACATAAAATGCAACCGAGACGAGGCGCGCGGCATACGGGTGCAAGCGCCGCTCACCTGGTTCGTTTTAGAGAAACTTTCTTCGCACGGAGAGAGAAAAACACTCACCAGGGGTCGAACTCGTGGATGATGCTTTCGAAGCGGATGACAGCGAAGAGCCTGGAGCTGAAACCGGCTAGCCAGGCCAGGAAGAGGATGGTGAACGACAGCAGGGACTGCCACCCGGCCGGCTGCGACAGGCCGCCGGACAGACCTCCCGCTGCCCCGGCGTTGCTGCCTCTCTCCACCGCCGCGCTGCTGCGCCCGTTCCCCGAGTACGACGCTCCGGAGTTAAGCGACGATTTGTGTTTGCTGTCTGAAACCGGGTGATGCTCCGCCATGTTCTACGTCAGTCCCACCGTGGACAGCGAGCGAAGCGAGCTATCTCTTTTATCACACAGGAAAGGAAAGTCTGCCCCCTCCTTCTCGCTGCCACGCTCCACTTCAGAAAGCCACAAAATCACCTTTCCCTGCACGGCCCCGCACCCCCTAAATACCTACTTTCTCGCCAAACTTTATAATTTAACTTCCCATCAAGCGCAAAGTCAGATTAATAATCCCAGGAAGTCACATAGCAACGGGGTTATGCAGCATACTGGAAGTGACACATGCGGATGGAACAGTTCCTCCTTCCTCCCTTGGAGCTGGATCGAGGGGGCGGGGCCTACTGGCGGAGCCTCTCAGAGTGAGACAGGTACGTCCGGCCGGGAATCAGCTCCCGGAGGGAGCCAATCCCGGGACAGAACGCGTTTGACGGACAGCCGCTCCAGCCAGTGGGCATCAAAAACCACGGACGCCGAGGAAGCTCCGGAGGAAATATGAAAGGTGGCGGATGATGGACAGGCGGAAGAGCGTATGGCACGCGAACAACGCAGGAGCGCCGCGAGCCAATGAAATAAATGAATTTATGTGCCTACAAAGCGCGACCACATGACGTGGGCTTTTTAAGGCAACTAATGTGACATAAGGAGGTCCCGAATCAAAATCTGAGGCCTTTTTAACAAATATTCCACCACCAACTGACTCAAATAAAATAAAATGTTTGAATGAAATGTGGAACAAAACCAAGAATTAAGTGTGACATTTTGCTGCTGCCATCTTGCACTGATGACGACACCCATGGCCTGAGCAAGAAGCAGGTGTTGGCCTAAAAGGTTGAGGGCTTTTAGCATGTATTTGTAGAAACGTTGGTATCAGTTTGTTTCAGACTGGACCGAGGTGGCAGGAAACGAGGCTGGAAATGTAGAGATGCACAGACGTGTGTACATAATGTAGCCTTGCCACACCAAGGTTCTAGCCTTGGACAGTTTCCTAAAGCGTAAATTAGCCGAGAGTGCGGTTCTTTTCTGAGAACACTATCATATGTTTTTTAGTAGAATTCTACAGTTTCCTGTTAACTGTTTCCTGTTAGCACTTCAAGGACAGTTTAGCAGAATAAAGATGCTCAGAGCAAATGTGTTTTGAGATACGCCCCTGACGATGTGGAAGAAAATGTGTTTTTTTTTTTACCCACACCGGAGGAATTTTCAGTAGAAGAAAAATAAAATATACTGGTATTGAGAACAACATGACTCTTAATAAATAAATAAAATTTCATTGATTCCTGGTGGGGAATGTCTTTTGAGGTAATTCAAATGTTCTGCTTTAACACACTTTAGCATGATCAAAAGTAGCTGATTGAGTCAGTATCAACCTACAAATCTGAATCTGCGTTGTGTGGAAAATATCACAAGAAGGTTTTTTTTTTTTCAGTTCTGACAGCTCCCTCCTGAAAATTGCAATACCTGCACTAACATGTTAAACATAAACGCAAAAGAAGTTGTGTTTTTCCTGCTGTCCGCTAGATGGCAGCCCTGTATTTCTGTACTGTAAATACGGGATTTAAACTCGTAAAAAGTCGTAATTTCACACATGGAGAGCATACTTGTAGAAATTATATGCACTCCACACAACGGTAATCACACACATATGTTCCATATTTCAGATGTTTCAGTCCCTCATTATTTTACGGCTGTTTTCTGCTCCTACTTCTGTGACGTCTGGTGATGTCTAGCCAATTTCTGTTGCGTGAATTTTAAAACTTATATTATTGAAATTGAAATTGACGATATTATTGAAATTAGAAAATAAGGTTGTGCCTGACAGTACCAACAGGGAGCAGACTTTGTCACTGAGCTGTCCAGTTCAATTTAAACTTTATTTATACAACATCTGTTACAGCAGCAGCAGCAGGAAAACCTCCCTTCTAACAGGACAACCCTGAGCAGGACCAGGCTCATATGCAGGACCCTCCTGCTGGTAGACTAGGGAGGTAAATGAGGAGGAGAAGGAGAGAGAAAGAGAAAGCTAATATACATTATTCCATGGGCTGGAAGACAGAATGAGAAAAAAAAATAGTTTCAGTATACACAGATAGCTTTAATGCATAATACATTTACAATATTTTACATGAATACATACTGTATGTGTAAGGCAGAGTAAAAGATAATTGGTACACTCCTCAGTTTCCAGGTAACAAATGGAAAACAATCAAAAATACACCTCTGTGATGTCTCCTAATCTCTGCGTTCACAGATATGCAACAGGGTTTATTTTCCTTTTTGTAAATCAATTCTTATGTACAGTTATTGGTTCTATGTACACTGTGCTGGTTTACACACACACACACACACACACACACACACACACACACACACACACACAAGCACTCAAAGGCACATTTGGAGCTTTTCCCTTAAAGTTAAACATGTTAGAATACATGAAAGTAGGAAAGTACAGTTTTTAAGGTTATTTTTTTAAAGTGCACCTCAAAAGTTTTTGGTTTATTAGATGTTGCCTTGTTTGTTTTCCTCGATTCTTTCTCAGAACATCAGAAAAATTCCAGTTTGGGTGATTTTGTCTTTTTATTTTAATCCACAACTCAGTTGAAAGTCCGGAGGAGCTCCGCTCCTGAACTTCTCTTCGGGCTGCCCCGGTCGAAGCAGAATAAGTGCGTGTGTTGGATAAAAATCTGCCTCCTGATCATTGACCCTCTCACTTGTTGTCACTGACCGAGCAGTCGACGGCGATGATGTCTTGGAGCTCTGTGATTTTCATCATCTCCTCAGGGATCTCCACTTCCGTCGGGATCTTCAGCTCCTCGGGGATCTTCTCGGTTGACGAGCTGTGGCTGGACAGTTTGTCCATCTCATCTTCCATCTCTGAGATGCGCTCGGCGACGCAGTGGGCTGTGAGCCGCGCCTCGGGGTCGTGGTCCCAGCATTCCATGATGGTGCCGCACATCATCGCCACGCCCTGTAGGGGGCAGACAGGTGCAAAGGTGAGAGCGATTCATACTTGCTTACACTTGTCAAGACAAATGAATCAAAAAGATGAATTTCGGGGTTTTCCTCTGACCTGACGTGTGAGCCAGGTGTCGGGGATCTCAGGCCGTCCTCTGTCTCTCAGCACGTTGTCCTTCATGCTCTCCACACAGGGGTGCTCTCGCACTTTGGAGCCGTAGGCAGGCTCATAGTCCTTCACCTCTGCAGACACAAACCAGGCTCATCAGGATACGATGCAGAGGAGATGCACACAGATGCACCAGCAGTGAGTGAAACAGGTGCCCGCTGAGCATCCTCAACCTCCCTCAAGCACTCAGCAGCCGGTGCGCTGCTCTGGCAGGAGCAAACGCAGACAGATGGAAGTAAAATAGTCCTTTACGGTGTTCCTGAGGGAGGATTATTGTTGCTCTGGCACATGGACCAGTCTAAAAACAACACCCTTTGTGCTAACGAGCAATTACAGTCGCAACCCCAGACACCAAAATCACAATCTGCAGAAGAGAGACAAAGAGAGAAAGAGGGCTTTGGAAAGATGAGAAATGAAAAAACAAAGTTCTGGGATCGGGTCCAGATGTCATGAAACTGAACTCAGAACAGCTGCACTCTGTCTCGAGGAGGCTTTCAGGATCTCACAGATGTAGTGAAATGAGACACGAGTTCCTGCAAAGTTATCTCCCTCTGACTGAGGGACTAAGGGGGGTACGAGCGTGCGCTTCCACCACCAAGCCCACCCCCCGAAGAGCACGCTTCTGCTTCCGTTTATGTTGACTCTATATATTAGTTTAGTTAGTAGTAATTCTGAATCACAGCAGTTCTGGTCCTTCTGTGTTTCTCCACCCAGTGTTTAAATACAGTTTTCCCAGATCCTTAATTGGTATCATTTGGATCACTCCTGTTTACACTGTTTTGAAAATGGTGCATTCCTAATTAGGAGCTTTGCTTTCGGTGTTTATTCAAGTTGCACAACTCTGGCTGCTAATGACGCTACCAGCGTCGTATCCTCAGCTTTATTGGAAGCGGCCCCTGCTGCCTGCTGCAGGAAGTGAGGCCGGAGCCTAGCCCTCGGACAGGAAGTTGGACGGCTGGAATCTGGCCTGGCTCTGCAAGGCCCACACTTCCTGTTTTTGACATGGGGAACTTCCCCTGGTTCTTTAAGCATCTAAAACAAGACCCTGCTCCCCCTGCAGGGTGTTTCTGCTGCTGTCAGCTCTCAGCAGCGTAGATGTCCAACTTTATAAGTACAAACAACAGAACAGGCTCAACGCCAGAACACTGGAAACAGAAGTAAAAAGAGGTGGAGCGTCTCTGCACATCAAAGCAGTGGAAAAGGTGTCATTTAACACCGATGACAACTCCGTCTCGTGTTCGTGAATCATGTGGGACATCAGACAAACCAGCACTGCAGAGCTGCAGATGGCCAGGCTGCTTCCCAACAGCAGGTCTGGCCGTCTGAAAGATATGAGAGGAATTTCATCCTGGGTTTGTGACCAGATTTCTCAACAGTCTGCAAGCGGAGCCTCAGACTCCCTCACGCTGTCTGGGTATATCCAATCTAAAGAGTGGGAATTGGTTCAGGACAGTTTCCTTTTTAGATTATCTGTCTGGAAACTTTGTGGCCTGGAGGTCAGCAGAAAGCTCCGTGTCTGCGACCTGACAGCTCCACGTTTGGCACTCAGCAGGCCTCCATCTCTCTATCGTGAAACTGATCCACATCATTAGAAGAAATGAACCTCTTATGTTGGATACTGACATATTAGCTTATGAAGCTGCACACCATCAAGTTCAGGCTTTCATTGTGCACAATTCTCCAGATGGTCCGAGTGTTTTGGTATGATGTCTAAGCTATTTTTGTCAGTGTCAAAATTACAGCTTTCACTTTTCGTTGCATGTGATTATTTCCCAACAATCCAAAACATGCCCATTATCCCTGAAGCACAATCAGCTCTGGTTGTATTTGGATTAAAAAAAAAAGAGAAACGCTGCAGACCGCCACAAGCCTGACTTCAAACTCCAGGCTAAACTGAGCTGAGGTTGTTGCCTTTGGCCTTGGCTCCAAACTCATGGTCTTTGTTGCAGGGTGCTACAACCATCACTCAGCCAGTGCCAAAGACGCAGACTGCAAGGGTTTCACTTGGTGGTGTACCGCCTCTGCTTCCTGCTCTGGTCCTCTGTTTTGCCACAAACTAAGGCAGAACATGCCAGCCGTACCGCGCCCTGCCGTCTAATTCAGGATATTTCAATAAAAAACTCACACAGAATGTACCATAATTGACCACAACAACAACAACAGACACTGGTGCTTTTTCTTAGCTCTCTTCTGTCCCAGCTGCCTCTCTCAAACTCTCTCTCTCTCTCACATACACACACACACACACTCATGCAGGAATGTGACTGTCTACTTCTGAATGTCTCAGACTGTCTTGAAAACGCAGTGGGAGGAGAGGAGGTCATCCAGAGAGACTTTCATGATATGGGTGAGACTGGTCCCCCCTCCCCCTTTTCTATCTGCATATTCTTGTGTCTCATACAAACTCCAGTCCTGGCCACGACTGATATCTGAAAACACTGACATCTAGGTTCGTTTTCTGCAGCCACGGTGAGACTGAATCTGTGATTTGAAGCTGTTGCAGTGCGGTGCTTTGGCATCAGTCTGCCACCAGGTGTCACTGTTAACGCAAAACATGGCATTACCGTCAGCAGACCAAAAACCTCCGGTTTACCTACACATTCCTAGTCAGCAACAGATGTTCACTAAATGTTCTTCTTGTGGACTCTGACTTGATTCTGATCAGCTTTTCCTATGTTTTTCCTTGACGTTCCACACAACTCTCCTGTTTAAGGTTTAAATCTCACCACACACACACACACACACACACACACACACACACACACACACTCTTTCCCTCCCTGATGCAAACGCGCATCCATGTGAAGCAGGTACGGTAACCTGGATTTCCTGCCCAAAGAAGGCGAGTTCAGATTGTCACATAACAGACATTCTTCAGATTCCTGCTGCAGATCTCGAGTGTTGGCTGGGATGCATCCTGACAGACATGACCATCAAACCGAGGCACAAAACCGTCACTGCAAGACGGCGAGCAGCCTCAACAGCATTTCTGCACTATACAGGACACACAGACACACACGTGGTTGTAATTCCTTTCCAGAAACAATGCGCCATACCAATTCAACTGATAACATGAGTTCCCTTCACAACCTTTTCCCACAAATTCCTGGAGGGACTGATTAGGTTTGCTTATTTTCCCTTATTTTCCAGCAGTTACCCTCATGTGACTCACCTGTGCATGTTTGTTCATTTCACCTCCCGGTGTATTCATCGCCAGAAAATCACTCCTTTAGTTTAGCAAGAGCATCATCGAGATGTTTTTAGTTTAAAACCCCACCACGGGCCAATGGGCCTGACATCTGCACTGACCTCCGACAGCTTCGCACCTCGATGTCATCTCCCAAAGCACCAGCGCCATGGAGTAGATATCGGCCTGCTTGAAGGACTCGATGTTCTCCAGGTTCAGCCGGGCCTCCAGCACCTCAGGAGCCATGTAACGGGCCGTACCCACCTGCAAGGCAAGGCCCACTAATCAGAAATAATTAAAGCAAAGCTAATTTGTTATGTGCAACATACTAACGTGCCTCCACACGTTTACATTTAACAGCTTCCTATGGTGGGTAAAATACGACGCTGAGGCAGCAGAACCGAGTTTACGGGTCTGAACGTGGAGTATCTGCACGCTGCTGGCTGAGAAAAGACCGATCAGACAGTCTGTGTCTGAGCACGTCCACACCCACCCTCTCACCTGTCCCTGCTGCTTTTCCAGACAGCAAATGATGAGTCAGACACCAGATAAACTAGTGCCCAGAAGAAATGCATGCTGCAACAAAACTTCATCTCTTCACCGCTGTTTCTTGAGCTAAAGGTGGTTAAACGTTCAAATTTGGAAGCTTTAGTTTTGTCCTAACAATCACAGAACTCTAACAGTTAGTGGAAGAAAATGACTTTTGGTGCTGTGAGTTCAGTAAAAGTTCTTAATAATTGGCAACGTCATTGGAATTCTGCAGCAAGGAGGTCAAAAACAACATTCCAGAGTCATGTGATCAGGAAAAATCATAAACGTTCCACCGACCTGTCCGCTGTTGGCCAGATCATCCACAGACAGGCTGCTGTCCAGCTGCAAGCCCAGCCCGAAGTCGCACAGGCAGCACGTCAGGTCGTTCTTCACCAGGATGTTGGAGCTCTTGAGGTCACGGTGGACGATGGCCACCTACAGGTCACAACTGCGCCGCTTAGAATCCCCCTTTCCTCTTTAGGAATAATAAACACCAACGTTCTACCTTCGCGCGTCCACAGGGGAGGCGGTCACTGTGGAGGTGGGAGACTCCCCGGGCTAAAGAGCTCCCCAGGATCTTAAGCTCCTCCCAGCTGATCACATTATGCGTCAGGTGTTCCTGGAGATTGTAAATAAAAGAAATATCTGAAAGAGAATCTTTTACTGTCAAGGAAACGACTTCAGAGCCTGAGGTAACGCTGATTCTGACCAATTTTAAGCGTCAGTGGTAAGACTAGCACGTGTTTATTAGCAGTCTATCCCTCGCTAACCTGCAGGTTTCCTCTGGCGTGGAACGCGGTGATGAGCCAGTACTGCCTCTGAGCCTTCTTCTCCTCGGCGGTAAGGAAGTGGAGGACGTTCTCGTGCCGCAGGTCCGAATTGGAGAAGATGTCCTTCTCGTTCTTCCAGGAAGCGTATTCCTCGTACGGGAAGATCTTCACGGCCACCGTTTCAAACTGATCAGACGCGTTCTGCTTCAACTTCGCCTTGTACACCTGAGCGAAGCGACCCTTTCCCACCTGTCGAGGCAGCAGAGGTTTAGAACCAGGGAAGAATTTTAAATTCAGCATGTCTTAGCCCAGATGTTCAAAACGCCATCACCAGTTGATCGAGTTCTATAGGCAGCGGTTCCGTGTTGTGGTTCAGGTTGTTGGCGTGTGTGGAGCTGCTGTCAGATCTGTCGTCGTCCATCATGATGACGCAGACGTCGCTGCAGTCCAGGCCGCCGCTTTTCGCTTTGCGTTTCTTGATGCTGCTCTCCCATTCCTGACTGTGCATGCGTGGCCGATGCACTCGGTACCAGTAGAACATCGCTGCGATGACAAGGCCCATCACCAGCAGGGGGAGCAGGCTCACCAGAACCACCAACACCTGAGGGTCTTCAGGTGTCGGATCCACGACTGGAAGAACAGTGGAGAAAGAAAGTGGCTGGCTGGGATTGCACACGATCTCTGATTGGCTCAAACAAGCACCCACAAAAATGTCTGAAAGAAACAGCTGATATTTACAAAAATGTCAACAAAACAGCTGGAACAAAACAACGCCCTCTAGTGGTCAAGCCCCCCTCTTTCTCTTTTCCCCATTAAAACAGAGTAGAGGGGAAAGCGGTGGGTAAATAAAGGGCACAGTTAAATACTGGTGGTTTTGGGTGCAGCAACAGCAGGGAAAATTTCCACTTTAAGACATTAAAGCTCATAACACAAGTGAAGGAGGGAGGGGACAGAGAGGGACACAAAATGTACAAACACATGCATAATGGCGTGCTTCATCAAGCTTAGAAAAAAATCTTGTTTTTCCTTCACATCCGAAGAATAATCCAGTTAGAGTGACAGGTGGCATCTTTGTGGTTAAAAAAATGAAGTCACCACCAATAATCAATCAATTTATTACACCAAACAGACTGACACAGTCACACACACACACAGTTAGCAACAGGCTAAAATGCTAAAGTGCTACTTCTCTGGCTAATTATGGACAAACTTCTGAGAGGAAAAAGGTGCTGGTTACAATGGCACAGAGAGGATAAAGGGACTGGTTGAAGGGAGACAGAGAGGACAAATGGACTGGTTATACTGGGACAGGCTGTAAAAATGGACTGGTTTCCTCAGAGTCCACAGTTTTAACGGACTCTGCCAGCAGTGTGAGCTGCCATCACTGCCTCCTCTGAGTCAGGCGTGCCAGCCCGGACACGACAGCAGCCAACGGTCTGAGCTACAGCGGTGGGAGGAAAACAGTTGACAGCCTGTGTGGCTCCCGTTGGCCGTACTGGTCTCCTGTACTGGGCACCTTTTCAAAGTCTCATTCAGTTGAACAGTAAATTGAGGGACTGACCAGTGAGAAAGTCACACCACTCTGCACGTAGTCTTTCCAAGTCTTTTCCACACGTTCAAGCCAATAATTCACCCGCCGAATATGTTGAATGTTCTTTTATAACAAAACTGTGCGGCAGATTAGCAGCATCAGTGTGCGTCTAGTTCTGTCTGCCGCCTCGAGCTGCGGTCTGCTGCCCAGAGGTTTAAATATAACGTCTTCATTCTGCGGTCGAGTGTCTGAGCAGTACAGCAGTAAATCCTTTTTTGTTTTTTTCATTGTGTTGGACTGAGCTGCAGGTGCAATAAATCAAAATACACAGAGAAATTTTTAGATTTGAAACAACTTCAAATGTCTGGTTGTAAAGTGGGTTTAAGGAAAAAACACCCAGCAGACAGTCAGACAGAACCTCTGGAATTTCAGCTCTGTTTGTGTGTGTGTGTGTGTATGTGTGTGTGTGTGTGTGGGTGTACGTGTGTGCAAATACTCTCAGGGTTTTCAGGTTGCCTGGAGAGTTTTGAGGTTTTAAGTTTATTTGCATTTAACCATGATTGCAGTGCATTTGTCTGTGTGTGTGTGTGTGTGTGTGTGTGTGTGTGTGCGTGTGTTTGAAGTGAAGGCCAGAACAAAGTGGAAATCAGAATCGAGAAGCCTTTTCCGATCAGAACGCAAGTGTGTTTTCACGCGGTGTCCAACTATTTCACACATCAGTCAGGCTAATAGAGAGATCCTCGACTCCAGCATGTAATTAACTCTGTGTGTGTGTGTGTGTGTGTGTGTGTGACTCACGCTCGTAACAGCCTCGCCAGTTGCTAATTACTTGGAAGCTCACAGTGTTTGGTAAATAACAAAAGCGTCAGATATTTAAAAGGACTCAACTTTCCTGCAGAAACACCAGAACCAGACATGAGTTCATGCTGAAAACAGGTGATGGGCGGAGAGATGGCAGCCATCACAAACACAGAGAGGACGGGCTGCGCGGTGCAGGCTGCTTCGGAAACGATCGGTTCAATGAAATTATTTCTGATGTCTGAGTATGAAAGAGGATCATTTCTTCAGAGGACGTTCCTGCCGAGTTGCTTTCGTGTTGCAGCTCAGTTGACTGTCTGTTATCAGGGAAAGCCAGACGGTCATCAGCCAGACTGACGAACCGTCATAAAATCATAAAACCTCGTCTGATGTCACCAAATCCTGTTACGCCCGTTAAACGAGACCTTTTTGATTACGCTTGTTTGAACCTTCGTTTCCCTCCAGGAACACTGTGTTTGAACAACTTTAAAACGGTGCTTTTACGCCTCTTAGCGTATTTAAATAACCCGTCCTTGTGCAGCCTGGCCTCGTATTCTGTGCGTATGTACTTGTTATGGTAAGAGCGCCACTTTTACGAGCCAGACTGCTTCATAAACACGGCTCCTATCGGCCCGGCCTCCTCTCGTCCTTCTTGTCTTACACCGCTTTATGCATCTTCCAGGCAGCCTGCCTGACTCATTCCTCTAAAAGAGCCGTCCTGTGAGTCAGCGAGCGTCCGACATCTTCACACCGAGGCCAAGATTCCACTTTTCAGGAGAAAATATAAAAATATAGGAATAAAAATATGTTCCGAGCCACTGTTGCAGTTATGGCTCTGCATCCTCTTTTCCTTCCTCCGGCTCAAGCTGATCTGATTCTGCTTGTTTGTTTGCAATCATCTTATTTTTAACTCCTCTTCCTCTATTGTGTGACTAAAAACGTCGCCTGGTTTCCACACTGTGTCACGAGGAAGGTTACATTCATGTCCATGAGGGTGAAAGAATAGCCGAGACGTCCGCGCTTGTTCCGGGTGAATCCGTGCTGGGAATCATCGCAGCCTTCGGCCAGTTCCTCACATTCCCTTCCTCCGGGCCTGCCAGCCTGGCGAGGCAGCGCAGACAGACAGCTGTCACTGTGACGGGGCAGCGTTGGCCATCCGCTGGAGCGAGTCGCAAACGTCTGCACCACGACTTCGTTAAAAACAGAAGCGAGGGGACGTGTCTGATCACTTTTTATGCTGCTGCACTTGGAACCGACAGCTCGGACTTTTAAAATCTACTCTCAAAGTTTGAAAACAGAGCTAAGCCTCAACCTCAGCCCGAGCTTTTCATTGGTTGGAATAACCTTCTTATGCTAACGATTATAGATTAAAGATTTTAAGACACTAATTACTCCTAAAACGCGTCTTTGTCTCTGATTTTGTCCTTCAGAAACCCTCTTCGGCGTCTCACCACACGGAAACGTTCTGAATGGTTTACTTCTGACGGGGATGATGTTTTCGTGTTTGCGGTGGCGGGGCTGCGATGTTCACGCCCCCACGTAGAAAGTTTAGATCCTAACAGACGAGCAGCAAACCTCAACGACCGGCAGGCACGTCAGCAGCGCGCAAGGCCGCTGGGGGACAAGGCGAGGCATTCGTGGAGGAACAAGTTGTGGTCGCGATCCAGTAAACAAACAAGAACTTCCTGCTGCGTGTGTTCTGAATGGAAGGAAGGAACTGCAGCCCTGCGGACTCTCGCTGTATGTATGGGTGTGAGGACTATAATTCTTCTTCTGGGCTCTTCAGTGGGTGGGGTGAATTCCCCACTGCTGCGTAATGTAAAGAAGAACCACAACCAACCCACGATGGCAGACGCCCGTATCGCAGCGATGCATCGTTTGGTTGCGCAGGCTGCATAAGGGACACGTTGTGTCTGGGGGAGCGGGGCCACATGGGCCGCACTGCATTAATCTGCATGCAAACTCTTCCAGCGATGACACCCGTATGACGGGACGAAGTAACACACCAGCGGCGAGGAAACCGTCGCATCAGAACGGCCAAATTTAAATGCAGTGAGACTTTTAGAGTCTGCTTTGCCTCCCTGGCAGCGACTGCAGAGGTGTTCCGCGTCCACGAGCGCTGCTCAACGTGCACAGGAGATGTTTTCGATTTGAGTTAAACACAGACAGGAAACTGTGTGTCTGGTTGGCCCCGCGCAACCCTTCCAACCCACACACACACACACAGATTCATTGATCCACCGATGTGACCGTGTGGTGGATTTCCTATATATCGCTGACGTAATGTAAATGTTTCCACTTCCTGTTTGTAAAGAAATGGTAGCAAACAGAATAAACACTCCGACCCTTCATCTGCGGTTGGAGAGAAAGCGAGCGGGGTGGGGGCGTCGGAGCAAGGGCTTGATTTACTGATGGACAAAATAACGTTTAATCGCTCACAGGTGGCGTGAAGAAAGGGTTCGGGCGCTGCGGTCGCGCCCTGCTTCGAAAAAAAAAAAAAAAAGAGGTTAGCAGAACTTCTGATGGAGATAAGAGATTTTACAGGTAAACAACTGCTCTGAGTAGATGGCTTACTGATTGGGGCTCTTTAGTATTGTTAAATCAAAAACAAAGTTCGTACGAGGGCCCTGCCCCCGCTCTGCCCCCACCTACAGGTGGAGCCTCGCCTCCTTCATGGAGAGCCTTCTGGAGATTTGGTTTCTAACACAGGAGTAGTTCAGGCACACTCGGCTGAGCAGCAGAGCTTATTTGCATCTGAAGATGCAGAAAAGCAGCGAGTTTCAAAGTGCCGACACACTTTTACACCCACCAACTTTCAGAACAGCTCAGCCACGAGGCTGGTTGCTAATTCAGGTTACGACCTGCAACACGAGGGTTTGTGAAGGTCACCGCCGTTGGGCTTTTGAGACTTTAACCTGAGAAGGTTTCCTGTACTCACTGGGAGAGAAGCTCAGAATGTCGTTACACTCCTCCTCCTTGCAGGAGCAGACGTGAGCCATCCCGCTGGTCATGTTCTTCTCCCTCATCACGCAGGTGGAGCTGTTGTAGTCATCCAGCATCATGCCGTACAGGGACTTGGAGGGGTCGTGACACAGAGTCTCGATGGAGAATCCTGTCTCGTTCTTCCTCCTGAGGAACAGGTGAGCTTGGTGTTAATCACGCCTTCACGTGCTAACACAGGTTCCTTCTGTCAGGGACCTACCAGATGGCCACACAGACTTCTTCAGGGAACGCGCAGATGGAGGTGATGAAGCAGCTGGACATGCAGGTCCCCGTGCCAGTGCAGTTGGAGGGCAGCACATCACAGAACCTACAGAGCTGATTCAAGGGGTAAAGGCTGGGCATACCTGCAGGAAGATTCAGGGGATTAGGGATGATGTTTCTGAAGGTTTGAGCTGCAGGAGCACATCAGAACCAGGGTCAGCACACTAAATGCACAATACATTTGTTGGATATTTACAAAGAAATGAATTTAGGATCACGCCGCGAGTTTCCAGATGTTATCCTGGGCTCCAGATGAAACGATTCAAGGATAAAGTTAACAAAAACAGGCCACAAACATCCACAACAGTCAACACAGACAACCCCGGGCGAATCCGTCAGGCAACCAGGCCACAGCAGTGTGTCAGATCAGACCAAAACCCCCGCGGGATGTTGGCGGCTTCAAACACAGAAACAGGCCCTAATAAATCAGGATCTTCCTCTTTCACTTGTTTCACCCACAAACACAATAAAAAGAGGATGTGGAGGGAAGTGGTGCAAACTCTGACCGTTTTCCAGAACAAACAAATGAGCGTACAAATTTGAACATGTTTAGCCGGTGATTCACCGGGTCTCCAAGAAACATGCCCGACATGACTAAGCTGGTTAATTGCAAACACTCTTATGTGGCCTAGTTTAGTTTCTGAGGATCTGAGACTTATGCACCAATTCAGCAACCTCTACATGCCGATCTGCTCCCGCGCTCGTGCGCTGCCTGGGGTTCGTACCCACAGCCTGCACAGATTTGAGCCGCTGATGCTTCTCCGACGTCTCTCGCTCGGAGGCCTGTTCAGACCTGCCCTCCGGTTCCTGCAGGCCAACGAGACCACGCGGTCTAGGAAGAGCTGGAGGTCAGCCCGACTCCACCTGAGTCAGTCCGGGCCTCCGACCGGAGTCTCTCTTTGTTCAGGCTGAAAAAGCACAGCGATAGCACAGCGATAGCGCAGACGCTCTCCTCAGATTTCAAAGTTGGCTCCAGGCTACGAATGCTTTAAATGTGAACGGATACTTCATGCTCACCCGGGCTGGAAATGCAGAGGCAGGGATTTAAATTCAACTAAAGTGCTGGTTTGTTTCTTTTTTTTCCCAGCTTCAGAATGAAACCTGTTCTGGCCGTTTTTGTTGCAGCTGTCTGTATCTGCTGCGATCTACCGCCTACCCCTGCACGGGCCCTTTGGTCTCCCTACTGCAAATCTAATTTCCCAGATCTAACCACTAAATCCAGATCCCCACCGATTTTTAATGGGTCCTCCTTCTCCAGTTGCTTTTGTTTCCACACTGAAGTACATTCAGATGTCGGCGAAACCAACCGCCAAGATGTCTGAGAGCTGTTAAATGATCTGAAGCCTTCATTAATGAGCAATAACGCCACTCAGGAGTTCTTTCACATCTGTTAATTAACAACAGAAATGTTTGTTAATAGCTGACTCCGAATCCTGCACGCTGCCCCATCCGTGAACCGTTGCGATCGCCGCTTTTCAGCCATGAAAGGGGGTCGGCCTGCAAACGACAACAGCCTGCGCACGTCTGAAATCCAAGACGCAGTCAAAACATCTGCGTGCGGCGCAGTCAGCGCTATCTTACATCTGCCCACACGGCGGCTCGGGGAGCGGGGCCGCAGCAGTTCAGACGAGCACGCCACGCTTCACTTCAGCGCCAAACACAAGGTGGCGTGACCCGGCCTACAAAGACCTGATTAAGACACCAAACTGTTAGCGACGCAAGAGCTAATCGTCATCGCTACGGCTGGTTTCAGATTAACCTGCCTGACTGAGGGAACCAGGAATTCCATCAACTGGAAGTTGAGGATTCGCTTTCCTGTTCAGGAAAAGGAATCACCAAACAGCCTCCGATGCTACACCCAAACACACAATTCAACTCATCAATCCGTGAAGTGAATTCCAGCTGCTTCACCTGGAAACGCGGAGCCTGACCCTCCCGGAGCAAGAAGCAGTGGCAGGAAAAACCTCCCCTGTGACAGGAAGCAACCTCCAGCCTAGCTGGCGGGTTAGTGGCGGCCCAGCCAAGGTCGACCAGAGCTGACGGGGACGTCTCAGGCAGCAGGAGCACAAACCACCTGTGTTTCTGACAGACTCTGTGGTCGGTGTGTGACACAGGAAGTTCAGCTGCGGATGAGAACAGGCGATGCATGTAAGTCAGCTGACTGCAGCAGCTTAACTTTCCTCTGAACATCCAGCCGACTGCGCTAATCCAGGAGGGAAACGGTGATGGATCCGCTCTTCCAGCTGCTAAAATCATCAGATTTCCTCTCCTACGACTCCTGAGGGGGCGCTAACCGCCGGGTGAGGCCTCTCTGCTCTCCTGCAGCGGGAAACTTTGCTACTGTGAGCTGCTCAGACCGATAAATAACCGGATAAAGAACCGACAATCATCTGAGGACCAGTAGGAGATGCAGAACGTTCCATTACATCTAAACCTGCGCATCATCCACACAAAACACGTGATGGAACACGCACCTTCACAAATCAACACGCCTTCACCTGCTTTTAGAATCTCCACATTTTTAGCAAAACTTCCCAAATTCCATCAACTGTGCAGCAGGTTTTAGGTTCAAATCCAGCTAAGTAGGAAGTGAAAGTGGAACCCTGTCACATGCAGCCCACAGGCCAGAGCGCCATCCTTCACCGGCCTGAAGATGCTGTCTAAGTTCAAATAAACCCAGGTTTTAATGAGCAACAGCAACTGGCAGACACCTGGGACATAAACATTCACACGTTGACCTCATGGCGTCAAATGACAAGGTTCTCAACCATCTGGACCAGCAGAGACGTTCGGGTCCAGGTTCTGGTATGTTGGAGCGGTTCATATCTACATAACTCAGCTGATCTGGAGGAGGTTTGACGTCTGGCTGCCGAATGAAAAGGAATGAGCTGATTTACTTTCAGCTGGGAGTCCAACTTCTGGATGTGCATCAGCTTTCAAACACGGACGCGGCACAAAGGCGTTTTCAAGAAATTCAGAAGAAACTCAAGAAAGAATGAAAAAGTGTTTAGGTATGTTACAAATGTTTATTTGCCCAGGTTTTAGCTGCTTGTGAACCTCCATCTCTGCCTCCCGTGAGCTCAAAACCCACCCTTGCCACCTGCTTTTCCATTCTGGGTGGAGGATGTGAGCTCGCGTGGAGCGGAGGAGGAAACCGGCCCAACGCAGGAAGAGCTGCAGGAATCTGCTCAAGTCGGCTCGCCCTTCTCTTTTTCTGACCTTAGTGCGTGAAGACGAAACAAAACGGCGGCGGTGCTCTGCTTTAACGGGGAGCGACATGTCACCCGACTGTTGACGGGACGCACGTGGAGCGCAGCTGAAACTGGGACAGAGAGAAGCCGCGGAGGCTGCAGCCGCCACGTTTCTCACATCCAGACGTTTGCCGCCTCCCTGCGTCTCACCTGTGTGCAGCTCGGACTCCCAGCACGGCTAAGCTGCTTCTTAACGAGGGGAGACAACTGGCAGAAGGCCGAGCGAGGCTCTCTCTCTCCGCTCCTGGAACTTATCCTCCCACCTCCTGAAGCCCCCCTCCTCCTGCAGCTCTGCTGTAATCCTCTTTTTTTCCACCTTCCTCTCTCTCTTGAGTATCCTGCCACCTCTCTTTTCAACTCTTTCTCCTGTTTTTGTCCAGAAGAGTAGCTATGGGAGGTGCGGGGCGGCTGGAGGAGAGTCGACTAATATGGTCAAAAGCAGAGACCCCAGACACCTTCTGTCAAACGCAGCGGGATGAGGCAGAATCGAGCACTTCTCTTCCATTTTCTTTGAAACTTCCATTCATTTCTTAGCAGAATAAAAGTGAATCATCTGTGAAATACAAATTTTGTCTGGTGAGCAGATCAAAAAGAAAAGAGAAACAGTTTCTGGAAGGAATGGTCACTTTTTTTTCATTAAATTCCCAGTTTTTAGGTCAGAATTCTGCAACCTTGGCTCAGTATTGATAGTTTTTAGTGTCGTGGGCCAGCCACATGATTAGCCTGACCCTAACCCTAACACTGAGTAATCCTCTTCCACAGAAACGTCCTGAATATTTAATCTGAAGGGGTTCAACATTTTCAGCGTTTAATCACGTGTGAGAGATGCTCCAGCAGTATTTTTCAGCGTGACTTTCGCATCTCATGAGTTTTGGCCGCGACTCTGTGGAAAAACAGTCCCTGGAACGGAAGGAAGAAGGAGCCTTGCCTTCCTGCGACGACCGCGGAGGTTATCCACATCAACTGAAGGCAAACAAAGAAAGACGAGATTAAAAAACAGCCCCGGTGTTTGGATAAGCACAGCGTGGAACTGCTCCGTTACTGGGAGAGCAGAGAGGGGTTTCCTGCAGGTCCGAGGTGCTGTGGAGAGGTCAGAACAACGGGGGGACACGCGCGGGGAAGAGCAACAGTGTGTGGGTGGAAGCTTGTGTGCTGAGCATGTGTGTGCACGTCTATTTGTGACACATTCGATGCAGCGGGACCACACAGTTCTTCTGGTATGTGGGATTTCCAGGTTGAAAATAGCTGCCACAGTGGGAGGGGAGAAGAAGAAGGGCAGAGACAGCGAGTGTGGAGCGTGTTGGCTTTAATTATTATTATTATAATCCCACATTCTGCCCTCCTCTGCACCACGGAGTGAACAATCTGCAGGATTAACACCCAAAGTCACCAAGAAATCTGCTGGAAGGTAGTCCCGAGTTTCATCTTCATGACAAAAAAAACAGGCAACTGTTTACTAATTTTCCTAATTAGCCTTTGGACCAGCAGGAACACACCAGACTGTCAGTGTTTCACCTGTTTAAAGCGCCAAAATCCTACAATTTTAGCCCATACAGATATGGAGCAAACGCCTCCATCCAGGCTCAACATCCTTCCTCATGAGAAAAACATGATTCCAGAGTTTCTTTGTCCCAGGAAACAAGATAACTCGTTCACTTATGCATATGTACACATGCTCCTGCCGTCATTCGTGTACAGGACTGTGACCGAACTAAATATTTCGCTTATTTTACATTTTTGAAGGAGACTTTTACAGCATCATTCACAGACTCCAGCGCTTGATATCAAAATATGACGCACTTACTCAGCTTTGGCCCCCTTTGGTCTGGGATGGAGCTTTAAACACCTTCAGGCTCAATGAAAAAACAGGTGTTTTTAAACAGGTCAGCTCACGTCAGATGAGTCACCTGTTGCGGAGCCGCGCGTAACCAGCGGCGCGGAAGCCAAGAAGACCCGCTTAGAGACGAAGTTTGTAGGCAGAATGTGACTTACCGGCAGTTCCAGAGTCCAGCAGCAACGTCAAGAAGAGGACGGACAGAGGTAAAGAGTGGCGCTGATCCTCCATGGTTCCCTCCGCAGATTCTCATTCACGTCAAATAGTCCCGTCAGAGTCCAGAGGGGCAAGGAGTGAGGTGTGTCCGCTCTGCTGCGCGCTCCGCTCCGCTCCGCAGCTGGAGAGTCACTGCGGAACTATCCGCACTGTGCGCACATTGTATACACACCCCCGCACACTGTATACACACTTCTACTGACAGGAAACGAAGGAGAGTGGCAGCTCTCTCTCTCTCTCTCTTTTTCTCACACACACACGCGCTCTCTCTCTGTTTCTCACAAACTTTCTCTCTTTTTCACACACACTTTTATAACTGTTACTTTCCTTGAATGCTGCGTGAGAGACTTTTCCCGTTAGTCTTCAACTTTTCCTTTCTTGGGTTTATCAGAAATGATGAATTGGATGTAATAACCAAACAGATTAAGAAACATGAATCATTTATAGTAATAATAATAATTTAATAATTACATTTCCGTCCACAGTACAACAAACGGGCTCGTGTGTGTGTGTGTGTGTGTGTGTGTGTCTTCAACTTCAACATTTCTGACTGTTGCTTCCTGTTAGTGGGCGGAGTCATACCTTTACCCCTCCCTAATCTCCAGAAGCCCACCCACGGCAGCCTCAGGTGGGTTTGCTATAGTGTTGTAAGACGGAAACACCGCCTCCACCACCAGTGCACTGGTCTGCGGGTGCGACGCTGGGCCTACAGTCACACTGACGGGTGTGATTGACAGCCGATGACGAGGGTTGACAAGAGACGAAGGTCCTGATCCGGCGGCGTGAAACGCTCCCAGCCAGGTGTGGCTGACAGCAGCGTGGACACGGATGGACGACCTGGGGAGCTATTAAAAGAATATTTCATCTGGATTCATGTGGTCTCTGTTTTGTTTCTTCTGTCCCAGGAGACACATAAACAGAGACAGCGTGTTTTTGGACGACAGTCATCCTCCTTGTTCAAGTGCTCAGGATAATTGATCCAAGATGAGTTCTGCTGGATCCCAGTGAGACATCATCTGTGGAGTCTGGAAGCGGAGACTTTTGCACGGAGAGCGCTTTGATATTCTGCTACATTTCTAAATCTGATGTGGTTCGTGTTCTCGCTACAGGATGTGTAAAATGTTAAAAGAGGAACCAGACAAAAATTTAATTTGTTTGTAAAAGTAAATAAGAGCATCATCTGCATACTCTCACATACAGAGCCATGAATAAAAGGGGACAACTGAAGCATTCCAGCCACAAAAATGGATCAAAAGGGTGTTTTGACGCAAACATCTGAGGCTACGCTACGGTAAAAAGTTCTCTCTAGCTTCCTAACGAGATTTTCGTGGGGAAAAGTATCCTGATGTAATTGACGGTGAGATGCACCGAATCCCCACTCGTCTGTGGGAACACGCCCCGCTGTTAAAGGAAACGTGAAACAAAGATGTCCTTCACTTTAAACGAGCTGACGAAAAAGTCACAAGAGCCTCATTGATTAAAGGAAATGTCATCGCTTCAGCGATTTACTGCCTGACCCAGTTTTGGGGTTGTTCACTCAAACCGTTATCTGCTCTCATGGTCACGTGTTCATGGATGACATTCTGATGATGTCATAATGGTTTTATTCTTTTTATGGCTAAATGGGATTAGCCTGTTTAGCTTCCCCAGAGAGCAGGTTGACAGTGGGAATCTGAACTGGTGAACTGTTTTTCAGTTAGCGTTTGTTTCACACAGGATCAGTTTTGTTTCTGACCAAAATACAGAAGCAGAAAAGGGAATAGGACATCCTATTCCCTTTTCTGGGATATCAGCACTTTTTCAGCATAAAACGAATGAATCACAGAGGTATTTTGTGGACAATTCATGTGATAAACAAGAAATGGAACTGCCGAAAGAGAGAAAAACTGATAAAATGCTAACGCCCCAGAGAGAAGCTCCTCTATCGCCCTCTAAAGGTTGGTGGTAGTTAAGGAATATGCTCCACCTCCCACTGAGGAATTGTACCTGAGGTAAATGCTAGCATGGAGGAAACATGTTGATAATCACAGACAGGACTGATTGAAGTAGCACACGTGTGCAGCTCCGTACACGGCTGCATGACACGTGAAAACCCCTAAATGAAATACTGACGCATACAGCGACCCCACCTCTACCACACACACACACACACACACACACACACACACACACACACGCAAAACTCCAAGCCTGAGTCAGATCTGCCTCAGTCACCTTTCTTTTATTCCCTGTCAACACACTTGCATTCCTATAGGTTGTGATCATGGGTAACCATGGCAACCAACTCTGACTTACTGATCATACGTGCTAGTTGCTAATGCAAGCAGGAGCAGTTGCCAAATCACTGGTAGTCTTGTGTGTGTGTGTGTGTGTGTGTGTGTGTGTGTGTGTGTGTGTGTGTTTGTGTGTGTGTGTGTGTGTGTGTGTGTGTGTGTGTGCCAGCTAGCTCCTGAATGTCCAGCAGACTCCAGTATGGAATGTTGAGAACAGCTGTGGACATGAGCGGAGGAATTTGCAGAAACCTAACCTCATGATCTCTCTCTCTCTCTCTCTCTCTCTCTCTCACACACACACACACACACACACACACACAGATTCTGCAGTTATTTTAAAATGATCAAACAAGCTTCAGTCCATCTGTTTATAACTCATTTATCCTGGTCAAGCAGAAACAGTTGGAATCTAGGAGTTAAACATTTGTACAAGTTTAAAACGTTCAATATTTAACTATCCTAAGTCCATTTAGCTTTGGACAGTGACCTTAGGTCTTACAGGGCAAATAAATTCAATATTAGGATTGCCGGGAAGAAATGGCCTTTCGGAAACTGGCACCATTTCGTCATTTTATCTCGAGCAGCAGTTTTTATTTCTGCTCGTAATAAGAATCACTTGAGTAACTAGCGAATCAGTTCAAGAACAACACGTTTTCTCCAGGGAAATAATTTCTGGCGATTGTTGAGACTGCAGAAGGCAGCACTTCATTCTTTCTCTCTCTCACACACACACACACCGACAAACAAGTCCATACTTGCCCGTTTCTATTGCATAATGTCCCCGATGCCTGAAGCTGCTCAACTGTTAGCATCTGTTAGCGCTTTGATAACACGGACACAAGAATTTGACTGAGTGTGTAACTTGTTCACTTATTTGCGGTAACTGGTGATTATATCACTTTCACAATAACCAGCTAGACAAATCGAAAAGGGGCAAAAAAAATTGCGCGACTTGTGGAAAATAACTTAATGCCCTGCATCCCGCTTCGCTCCTTAGCGAAGTTTTGCCTCGTAAGCTGCATGCATCGTTATCTTCTTCGCACTGGCTTCAGTCGGTGACGCTGGTTTATGGATCTGAGTCGGGGGGATTTGAGCATTTAAGCGTTTAATCTCAGGATGGAGCCTAATCGCCACACCCGAGGTGATTAGTACACGCTGGAGCAGCAGAAGGCCGACGCATGTAAACCCTCACACCTGCCAGCAGACGTTCACACCACTAATTGAAAGCAGCCGTTTGCAGTGTGTTGAAATGGCCGCCTACACACACACACACACACACACACACACACACACACACACACCTGTTGTCTGTGAATTAACACAGGAAGAAATGCAGTGCAGTTTTGCTGCACTCTTCATTCTTAGTCTTTCTTTTCCCCGTCAGCCTGTTGGACACATTGGGTCCTTTCATCACGTCCTCACTCAGCGGTCCTTTATGCTTTGGGGAGTACCCTCCACCCACCTCTCCTAATTCTTCTCCCACCCGTTGGCATCCCCGCCCAACAGCTCTGAGGAAGGAGCATTGTTTCAGAAAACAACTGATTGTAATCCACTCAAAAGGATCCGCAGATAAAAATGGCTCAACTGTTTTGTTACTGAATGTCCTGGTGTACCTCAGGGTTCTACTATCAGCTCCCACACTTTTTAGGTGCAAACTTCATCCTTTCATATAAATGAAATAATAATTGACCAGTTTATTATCTACTCCAGGTTGACATGAAAGCCATTGATCCATTCCTCCTGTGTGTCCATTTGTGACTCAGGAAATCCTGACTCTGGTCACACATGCTGGCAGCTTTTCTCCAGGGACGACAGAGCTTCTTCTCCAAAATCCACCATCAAACCCAGTGGGAGAGGCTCGGCATGCTACATGGAATGTTGCTGACGGGAAAGGGAAGAACCGAAGCCAAGAAACAGGAGAGAGTCGGAATAAGAAGACAACGTTGGGGAGGACGGTTGTGCAAGGAATAACAAGGAGCATATTTTAGAAATATTCACATGATCTCAAAAAAAGTGATGTCAAGAACTTAATTGGATGCAGTGAAATGATCTGTCTTGGCCCTTCAGTTGTTTCTGTCTGGGAATGGCGGCGCTAGCCGTGATCCTGCAGCTGTTCCTGCAGCTGCAATCCGAGAATCAGCGCGTCTTCCTCTGTAATTTTTGATGGGATCTTTTCGGGATCACGGCTTGTTCGCCATTACCAGAGAACAGGAACGGGTGCGTCTGCGCGTCAGGATGCTTTTTCTCCTTTTTAATCCGGCAGAATTAGTTAGACGGAGGTGCATTCCGACGGCTCCGTCAGCTGAGGTGAACATGTACGTAGAAAAAGCGCAAACAGAACAATTGTTACCTGATGGAGGCATCTATCGCAGTTTACAGAGAAACTCCTGCTTTAATCTGCTGCACACACGGCAGATGTGCACGCCCTCCGCTGATGGGTTTGTCCTACCGTCACACGTGTCAGAAACAGTACTTTTCCATTGGTGTCGCGAGGACAGCGCCATGGTAACCACTGACAGGTCACATCGCGCGACAGCAGCAGACAGACCTTTCACATTTGTCTTTGTTGGACGTGCACGCTGCTGGCTAACGCGACACTGATGAGCTGGCGAGTAGCTTTAGCGCTGTGACGCGACACAGGCAACATTGATGGTAGCTGGAGTCCTTGTCAGTGTCGCTTTGGCGGGAGGCCGAGATTAACGTAAACCCTGGAACGAATAACAGCTGATAAGCGTGGGCGAAGGAGCATGCAGAGAGTGTGGGGGCGTGCGACCAGACGTGCGCGTGCGCGTGTGTGTGTGTGCGTGTGTGCGTGTGTGTGCGTGCGTGTAAGGCTGGAGGTGTCAAAAGGCGAGCATTTGTTCCCGTATGGCCCCCACAAGAATGGAATGCACTTCCGTTCTTCTGCACATGCGTCTGCAGGATGCGTCCAGTCTGATTTTCTTGGTTGCTGTTGGAACAACAGCGAGGGGAAAGGCCTCGGTCTCCTCCCACCTTTCCTCTCTCTACCTCATCACTTATCTGGGTTTTCCTGGCAGGGACACAGGAAAGAGCGACGTCAGCGGCGCGTTGTTGGGAAGAACTGAGGGGTGGGCGGGGCCTCCTGGATGGATTATTTAGGTCAGAGCAGACCATCTCCCATCATGAAGAAGGCAGTGAAACGTTTCCTGAATGTGTGACGGGATTGTTTCTGGCTTCAGGCCGCCTGCTCGTGTTCGACGGGACTCTTAATCAAGCGCGCGTGTGCACGCCACATGTGAACTGTTTCTGATTATGAGCCCAGTAATCAGCAATCATTGTGGAACACGTTCCCGCCCTCTGACCACCATTGACGGGACAGAAGACAGCAGGAATGAGATCGTTTGATTTGTTCTGGTGTCGTGTTCCTGTCATCATTAACGCCACTCTCCTCTCGCTCAGCTGTCTGACTCCATGTGACCTCCTCCTCCTCCTCCTCCTCCTCCTTCTCCTCCTCCTCCTCCTCTTCTTCTTCTTCTTCTGCGGCGTACCTCAGATCTCAAATGTCACGACTCAACTTTGCATTCAGAGGTTTGGCCTTTGACCTCTTGGTGGGCGGGACAAACTGATAATAGTCTCCTTTCAGGCCTGATTTATAGGCCAGAGAGCGACACACAACGCTCATGTGTTGACAAGGGCCACATTCTACACGCATGTTCACGCGTGGACGGCTGGTAGTGGACGCATTTGTCCCAGCAGAGACTGCTGGGACATAAATCGGCAGCCCAGAGATATTGTGGAGATTAAATAAACAGATCTAAACACAGAGTTTCTTGTGTTTATGCTGCATGAGGGCATCACTCAGTGTAAGGGAAGTTAGCGTATCCATGCTAACGTCCAGTGATGTGGACAAAGTTCACCGTGCATCCCTGAAAAGAGCCCAGAGTTCCAGTAAAACAGGGCTGGTTTTGTTGGAGCTTCAGTGGTTGCAGTCAGTCATTCCAAAGCTGTTAAGTCAGGAATGTGTCAAGATTCCCTCTTCTTTAATGACGCCAACGCAGCAGATATGCAAGTCAAATATCAATAGAATAAGATCAAAATTTAATAATTATTCATATTTCGACTGTAGCTTTGAGGCCGCGTTTGGATTTAGTTCTAGTTTCTCTCAGTTTTTTCAGTAAATACCTTCCGATTGTGGAATATCCCCAAATCGGAGGTTTGAGATGCAGAAACAGCCTCCAGGAGCTGGACTTGTGTCTGTGAGCCTACGATGGATGATGGATCATCTTTGGAAGCGGAGATGTTTGCTTCCACGCGCGGAACAATCCCTTCATTCAGCCGAGATGTGCAGCACAAGGCGGCTTTACGGAGGTACAACTCAACGGCTTGTAAAACGTTTCCTCCCATTTCTCGAGATGGTCGGACAGGAGCGCTCTTTGCTTGGCTGGTAAAACCATCACACACACACACACACACACACGCAGGGACACATCTGCTGAAACGCTCAGACGTGGCTGAAGGAAAATCAGGAGATGTTTTGGTCTGAAAGAGCAGAAAAAGGAAGGAAACCCAAATATATAATGTTCTGAAGCTTCTATTGTTGGAAATGCTCTACACACCTGTCCTTAAAGCACCAAAGAAGAAGCTGCAAACAGCTGCACCTTTCATTTTGCTTTAAATCTTCCAGAGGTTTCAGGAGGAGGAAGGGTAAATGTGTGATAATCTGATGAGTTCCTATTGCAGGTTCTAGACGGGGAAGCCGAAACTCAGCAGTCAGCAGAACTCGATCCGTGCACGGACTCGCCCTGCGATTTCCCCTCTGCTGCTCTTAATCTACATCCGAACCTCTGCAGCACCACTTCGGCAGCCAGAACTGAACCCCGGGGAGGGAGGGCTGGGGAGGCTGCTCTGATTCCACCTTTAATTCTACTTCTGATTCGTTTTCCCGGGATTTACCGGATCAGTCGGCCTTTAATTATTGCTGCCTTTTGATGCTATTTGTTGAAACGGTTTTCCTGAGTAGATTAGTGGGATTATGAGAGTAATAATTTGTGCAGGTGGTTCATTAACATACTTTCACGCAGTGAAATCAGGATCACCTCTCACAGCCTCCTGCACAGATAGAGGGGCTCTAACCGATCATTAGAAGCTGGAGAACAGCTGGATTCTTAAATCTAAGCACTTCTGAGATCAGGCAGGAAACTGCCGGTAAGCCTGGATCTGCCACCCCATCCTGGAACAGCGTCAGAGGTCATGAGGGTCACCTGGGAATGCGCCAGGCTCGGCTTCTGAACTTTGCACCCACTGCTTTCCCGGTTTTCCTTTGACGAGTTTCTCACGAAAGGGAAAAGAAAGCTGGAGGTGAGACGACGTGAGGGGAAGTCAGGAGGAAGTACTTGAAATTGTTGGGCGGCCAAATGACGGAGGTTCTGTGGGTGGGAACTGCCGAGCGAAGCCTGCACGGGACCTGAGAGGGAACTGAATATCATCCGTCACTCCGCACATTTTCTCTCCCAACAGGAAACAGATCATTTATTCCCCGTCTGACTTGCTCTCGCTGAACCGGTTCTCGCTGGGCGGCGCGTCTCTTCCTAATGAATCCCAGTGGGGCGGAGAGTCCAGATGGATGGCGTTGGCTCCCAGACTGGGCTGCGACAGTAACGAGGCTGTAATTAAGAGCTGGCTCAAACAGGAAATCATCTGTGTGTTTTAGGTTGGTCGCTTCTGTCTTCATGTTCCCTTTCGTGCTCTCCTGCACCACGTCTTCCTCTGGTCGAGGCCCACTGGGCAGCTCTCTGAGCTGTGCGTCTGGACCGGGAGGACTTCGTGTGACTTCCATCTGATGGATTTGTCATGCGCTGCAGACCGTCTGCGAGTGCCGGGGAGCGGAAAGTTGCCTTTGTTGCGTTTATCCATCGCACTTCAAGTGCTGTCTGGAGCGCTGTTTAGACTGTGTGAACGCATAAACATAAACACAGTCGGGATTCTGCCTAACGTGGAAAATAAAGCGCGTTACGTTAGATTCGTCATGGACATTCATCTGCTCAAGTCCCCTCAGTCTGGTTCCAGTTTGAACCCGATCCAGTTCAAACCAAAGACATTGGTTTTGGCCGTGGGTGGAGCCAAGGGCCGTAGCCACAGCCCTTTACAACCGCAGACGTGCTAAAGCAGTGAAGCGGCGTGGGCTTTATACGCGCACGCTAACTTAGCAGCTGTTACTTGCAAATGTCTGGGCCGACAATACAAGCAGAGGATTATGCTACATATCCGTAAATGATTGTTATCGCTAATCTGTGTTTCTCACCACATTTCATAAACAGAAACAGCTTAAAGACAGTTTTTTTCCAGCGCTCCAGAGTTTCACACAGATGCTGACGGCCGCCAGCCAACCAGGCATGCGCCAACGTCAGGATGAGCTAACGTAGCCTGTCCTTTCTGATAAAGACTGATGCAGCGTGAGCTAACGCTAACCACCCGTAAGCAGCTGTACGTGCTTAGCGGCTCTGGGATGGACGCAGTTGTGCAAGCATGTTTCGCTTCACGCTTTCATTTTCATGCTTTCGCTTTGATTTCCTCAGTTTTGATGTAAAACCACAAAGTTTTCTCTGTGAACTGACGCTCAGCTTCGCTTTCTAGATCACATCAGCTGAGGTTCTGATCTTCCACAGTCTAACCCAGCGTGGTGGATCCCTCCGGTCCACCTGACCGTGGTCAGGGGCTTAAAGGAGATCAAACGCTCGCTTTAACCAGGAAAGGCAAACCGCCGCTCAATTAGCCCGTGTGTACACAAGCATCAGCTGACTGCCATCACGCCGCAGAGCAGAGTCTTTCTCCTATCTTCACGAGCATCACAGCAGTGAATTGGAGACATTTTAATTGAAGCAATGTGTGAAGTGTTTTTGCGGTAAAATTACTCATTCACGTCTCATTTTTTCAGGATCAGGAAATCACATAAGGTCCCGATCAACATTTTTCACGGTCAAGCTTTCTGGCCAACCGCAAAAACAGTTAATTAAATGAGCGTTTAAACGTAGAAACATCAGATAAAAGTCTGCAGGCTAACTGTCTGCCTTAAAACACGAAGTTTGAGATTATTCCGAGGCTCTGCCTGGCAGTGGGAATATTCTCTTCTCTCTTGCTGATTCCTGCGTGGCGCACTTGCTGCCTGCTAAAGTTCCTTTGCTCTACATTTCAAAGGGCCGCTCAACGATCCTGTTTTATGTTACTAACGGACATTGAAGACACGCTAAATCAAAGCTGAAGGCCATAAAAGAGAAAAAAAAGATGTGAACATGACAGCTAATCAGGCTGACGTGGGCGGACTCAGCGAGGATGATGTTAGCATGCCTGTGTGGTCAGCTGAGCAGGATTTGGCAAAGTTATTGATCACTGACGGGTGGAAAATGATGATTTAATGAGCGAGCGGAGGATTAGTCATCAACTCTCTGGAACTGGGCAGGCGAATCCAAGTAGTAGCTGGGTGGAACGGGTGGCACGCTCCGTGGAGAGAAGAGGAAAAATACATCGGGCTGTTCTGCATGTTCTGCAGGCGGTTTTCTCAAACCAGCAGGAAGAACATGCAGCTGGAGCTGAAGGATGGATGGATGGTGATTCAAAACATCTGAGGAGGCGCCTTCTTGTTAAGAGTTCATCCTCTGCCGGCTCAGTGGAGCAGTAAACATACACACCGCACTCCTCCCCTCAGAGGTTCATCTTTAATGGTCTGTGTTCAAATATGGAGCTTTGGATCTCATCCATGCAGCCCCCCCCCATCTCCACCGACCTTTCCCCTCGCCCTTTCACCTCAGTCTTTCTTCTGCCTCTCTGCTCTCCGTCCTTCTCCTCTTCAAAAGCTCTGTTTACCTTTGTTGCTAGCGCCATCGCCATGGTGACCAGTCTGGGCCCTCAGACCAAATGTTTAGGCCCACAAAGTGAGAGAAAGAGAGACAGAGAGGAGGAGAAAAGAGGCTAAATCCAAAAACGCTCTTAAGACATGGCAGCAGAACTACATCTGTGGGAATGTGAGTCCAGCTCTGCAGCTTTAAAAGGATCCAGCATGTGGAGATGAAGATTCCTCCCTCTTTTCGTCCTGTTAATACACGATAAATCAAGGATCTCCGTGAATACACACGTCTACACACGTTGTGTTACAGCTGCGTGTCTTTTCTGCCCTTAATCCATCCACCCTGAGCTGGGTCACTGGAAAATGGGCCTTTAGGGTCCCAGATTGGGCCCCGTGGTGGAGGCTGGAGGCCTCCAGGAGCTCAGCAGGAGCCCCTTTACTGACTGGCTCCTCGTCATCTGTCATTTTACTGTTACTATTGTATTTATTCATAATATATAGATGGTGGGTGGAGTCAGTGGATCAGCCACGCCCCTTCATATTAGTCTTTGTAGGTCTGAATGAAGAAAAGTGTTTCTGTCAACAAGAAAACCATTAAAACCATCCGACCTGCTGGGAGTTTGTGCCGCCTCCACCCTGGACCAGACCCACACTGAGCTCATTAACAGTGGGGGGGTGGGGGGGTGTTCCTCTGTCCTCCCCAGGGTTTTATAGAACTTTCCAACGTCATTTCTGCTTCATGAGATAATACACCAAAGACCGCACCGGACAAGGTGGCCATTTACGCCCTACTGAGCACAAAATGTCCCACCTCCACCCAGTCCCACGGTCTGATCCAGAGGGTCCAGCTCAGCGATGCATCCACACGTTAACGCGTCACAAACATGCAGGATCCATCACATGACTCTGCACCGTCATGTGCAGCCGTGTGTGTGTCCTCTGCAGCGCACAGAAGCATCACTGTCCAGAAACACACACACACACACACACACACACAAGCTCCCAAACAAATAACCGCTTCCTCCTGTTTTGACAACATTTAATAACCTCAAAAGTAAACCACCCTTTTCCCTCAGGTGACACGAGTGTGGGAGAGTCTGGCGCAGTAACAGTGAGCACCTGCACAGGTAGGAGGGCGGCAGAAACAAGCCAGCCTTTATTGGGCTGGAGGTGGCGGCTTCCTTCTGCCCGTTTCTGCAGCTTCAGGAGGAACTGGCTGGGAGGAGGTTACGTAACCGCGGACAAAGACGCGTTTATGAGAGGTTAAAGGTTCCAGGGTCGCATACCGGAGTTTAGGGCCGTGTCTTTTATCTGATCTGGGACTGTGACGCACAAGAGACGGCAGCGGGTCTCACAACCACCACGTTAAAAGGTTAAATAGATAAAATCCCTCTCTCTCTCTCTCTCTCTCGCTCTCTCTCTCTCTCTCTCGCTGTGGTTTGGAAATATTCTCCTGTTTCCATAATTCCACTAGAGTCTCCCTGAATGATGCGGCGCACGTGTGTAAGCTTCGCCCACAGCAAGGTCCAGTAAACAGGCCTCAAGTCGTTGGCCAGTGAATGAGACAGACTGTTTCAAGTAAGCAGCCAATAAAAAGCCTGTTTTCTTACTTTATGGGTGCAAAATAGTGAAACAGGACATAGAAATAAAGAAATAAAGTTTTTATCTGCCTGTTAATTTAATTATTGGTTTGCCCCCCCCCCCCCCCCCCACACACACACACACACACACACACACACACACACTCACACACAGAGCTTCATGTTGCAGCTCTTTCATTGGGCTCAAATGTCACGCTGTGAGTGGCCGGGGCTGGGAGGTCAAGGCTGGGGGTCAGAGGTCAGCGGAGTCACATGAATCAGCGGATTGTCTGATCGAAGGAGGAGGAAGAAGAAGAAGAAGCTCTGAAGACGAGGAAAGAGAGAGGAGGCAGGAAAGGTCAGAGCGCAGATGAGCCCAATCTACTGATCTCTGCCTCACACACACACACACACACACACACACACACGGTTCATTGTGCATTTCTCTGCCGCACACAAGAGATTTGTTATATAGCAGCACTTTTGGGAGAGGAGATTAAGTTTTTGGGTTCAGGGATCGCTTCAGTCAAAGGATCAATAAAAACAGGCAACGAAAGCTTAAAACAGTTCATCGCTGTTTTATCTGTGTGATCTTTTAGAATCGGGTGAAACAAACACTTCAGCTTGGTTTGCTCATCAAACAGAGTTTGGTCAAATCTTGCTTCTTCATTCTGGACCCTCGGAGGGTCCAGCATGAGGGCCCTCCACAGGAAGCCGGTGGCCCCTCTGCCAGAGCAAACATCCCTGCAGAACATTTCCTTTGAAGTGTCACTGCTGTAACACACTTTTACTGCACAGCTTCTCAGTTTCACTGTGCAAATGAATTCAAATTTTACATTAAATTACAATTTATACACAACTTTCTCTTCAACAGTCGTCATTTCACTTCTGAAATGTCATTAAAAACAGGTTCGTTGCAATATCTAATGCACCCACAGCGTCATCTAAAGGCAAATCTGTCCATCACATCTGACAAAAAATTATATTGAATAAAATAATTAACATATTATTTCTTTATTTATACTTTTTTATTTATTATTTTATTTGTTATTATTATTATCTTTATTTATTTTTCCGCTTTATACTTTTTTCTTTTATTTCAATCCTTTATAATATATATTTTTTTTTTATCAACACTGGTATCATTTACAAGGCTATTTAATACCAATTGATCACGATACACTTCTCATTCCATCCAATTCTCATTTTACAAGTATATTTTTTCCCAATGGTTTTAAGCGGAATTCACTCCAGATTCTTTTTTTGTCACTAAAAGTCAAAAGAAGAAAATAAGATTTTAATTTTCATCTTTGCATAATCCTGATAAACCGCTACCGTGTGACCACCAGGGGGCACTATAATCACATGAAAAAAACACCTGACTATTTTGCTTGAAGTTTTCTTTTCTTTTAGAAAATTTGAAAAAGATAAAAGAAAATTAAAATAATTAAAGTGAGCATCTGTGAATCACCTGTATTTTCCTGCCGCGAACCTAAAAAATTACCGGCGTCAAACCATCATTGACCGGATCCTGCAGAGGAAGAAAGAGACGGAAACAAAGGTGCATTAAAGTGCTGCAGTTTACGGGAAGGCTTTTTCGGAATCTGACCTACAAATAAACAAGGTTGTTAATATATATTTTTTAAAATATTTTCTTTATACTCAATTTGTCAACAGCTGCCAACAAGTGTGATTCATGGGTGCCATCTTGTGGCGATGATGGGAGGCGCAGCTGTGACGTCAACCAACCTAATGTAGAAAAAAAAAATTGCCGAGAATCTGAGAAGAGATAAGAGGAAACGTATCCACAAAAGCATTCCTAAAAAGAGGTTGTCTAATAATTGCTTCTCCTACAACCTGTTACCTGTCTCATTTGTTCAGGAGCAGGCTTATTTTCAGTCATCATTGCTTCTGACCAGGTTCATATCTAAAATGAAAATGTACTCTATTGAACCATAAACTAATCGAATATTATTATTTAATTGTTGTATAATGCAATCAAATTTTTCACAGCACCAGACGATATTTTATAAGTGATATTTCTATGGTAATGTGAATTTAGATGCCTTTATTTTGAAATCGCTGGAGCACCCGCTCGCGTGGAGATGCGCGTACTCGTGTCCTCCGGAGGGAACGAGTTTGGAGCTCGCGAGAGCCCGTCGATCAGCTTTAAAACTTCCAGCTGAGTGAAAAGGTGTTTAATATCTGCAGTTTTATTCACCTGTAACCGCTCAGGTGACGCTAACATGTCTGATTCTTTTGTTGAACTTTTAAAATGAAAAATAAATAAATAAAAAGTTTGTTTGCGTCGCGCGCCGGCGCAGCTTCAGGACCACCGGCTGTTCGCTCGGAGATCCATCAACGTCCAGCCGATCGGACCAATGGGTCGGAGGAGGCCGGAGAGTGAGTGAGCTCCAGCGGGCACAGGAACCATGGTAAGACCGCTAAAGCTCCAGCCGGACCAGTTCAGACCAGCTCGGGCTCGGTTTAATGCTCGCTTAATGACCCAGTTCAGCTCAGAACTGACGGAAATTAGCATTGTGGCTGTGTTTTCTTCCTGTTACTTCTCCTGGACAACTATTGTTGGGCTAAGAAAGGTGAAAGGTCACTCATAAAAAGGTGAAACACTGTATAAATTATTTTATCATCTCTTTCTGCATGAAAAAGCACATTTAGCCTAAAGTGTCTACATTTGGATAGGTTAGTGTGCATATGGAAGAAGATTAGAGCCACATTTGAATTGAGTCAGCTCAGATCTTTCTTCCAGGTTTGAAACAGATGTTATTTTCTCTGAATTTAATTCAATTCGTTGACACAAGAAGGTGAATGTGCAATATATCTACATTAAAAGTGACAGTTAGCCTCATGCTAGCCGAGCTGTGGTCAGCGGGAGTCCCGCCTCCAGAATTTCCAGAACTCCCACCGTTAAGTTTTGAAATTAAGTCGATGGAGGAGTAATAACAAGCGTGCGTGGCTGCTTGTTGTGGCTGTCCCAGTATTTGAGCTATGCTAATCAGCTGTTGTCCTCCTTCCTGCCTGGATCAAAGGACAGGACTGAATATTAAATCAAAAAAACTGATGAGTTCAACCCATCTGTTGCATTGCCAAGCAAATTCCACACTTGGAATTTGAGGAACTTCCAGGATGAATCTCAGGTGAGACGGTGACTGTGCGACTGTGCAACAGTCAAAGTGTTTGGAAAGTGAAGTTTTGTGGTTGCTGATGTGTCTTTTGTCGGCTGACTCTTTCAAGCGGTCCCTGCGCTCTCGCATTTCAAATTGGTTCCATATGCAGCGCCGACCGGCTCCTGGTGAGAAGTGCCGGGAGAAAACAAGGCGGGAAACGCTCCAAACGCCACCGTCTCCTGCGGCGGCTGCTCTTCTGGAGTTAGCGGGACAGTCGGTAGATGTTTGTGAAGGCAGCACGTTTCCCTGACGCGTTTGCGTGTGTGAAAGTCTGCAGATGTCGGCCGGTTCAGGCAGGAATTCCGGGCTTCCTGACCAGCCGAAGTCGGAATCTGGAGAGTCACTTCAGGCTATTGGATGGTAAATTTAACGCCCAATCAAAGCAGAGCTCCTCTTATTATGGGTATCAGGCTGTTTACGCTAAAACAACTCTAGCATTCCGGTTAAATTGAGCCAGGAAATTTTAGATCTCAGGAAATCTCTGAGCCCTGAACCAGGTTACTGGATATAATGAAGGCCTGGGGCGCCGAGGAATGCTGTAATGCATGCATATTTACCCACTCTGCTGCTCCTGCATGCAGGTTGTTGCCAGTTTTCCCTCCCACACATGCAGCAGGGATCGCTCAGCGCTCCGCTGCATTATGGATGACCCGCGAACGCTCAGCTTCTGTCCCCTGGAAACGATGCAGCTTCCTGCTGAAGCAGTTTTACCCCTCAGGAATGAGCTTTTCTTCATTTTTAACACATAAAATGACCCATTTCTCTGGATAAAGTGTCCGCAGGGCGCCGCCCTGCAGGACTTCAACTTCAGGCTGTGAAAGAGATGGATGACCGGGCGTCGAAGGAGAGTAAACGGAGCGACGCAGGGATGAGTGTTTATGGTCGTTGCTCGTCTTTATTGTGTCGGTGTGACGACGGCTCGCTGGTAAAAGCCTGATGGTCTGTGTGCAACCGCCTGCTGGCTGTTACCCCTGTCTGGGTGGCTGTTGCAGCAGATTCCAGCGGCCTGGTTGTAAAACAAAGCTAGCAGCGCTCATGTTTAGTAACCAAAGCCCAGTTCAGAGTAAACGCACTGGGCCAACAGGAAGCCGCTCAGCTGAAGCGTCACCACTCTTGCTCCCAGTCAGCCATTTTTCTTGGCGTGCGCTGAAGCTCATTTGCTTCCTTTTCCAAATGTGCATTTGGGAGCCACATGTGAAGCACTGCGACCCTGTGCTGCAGGGATTTCTGCACCACGGAAGAATCGCTTAGTTTCTGAGAAGATCAGAGTCCTCTTAGTCAGCGTGGTGTGGTCCTGCTCCAGGTTTCTTCCTGTTAACAGGGAGCTTTCCCTTCCTGAAGAGAGCAGGAAGGAGGGAGAGCAGAGGGAAGTGTTTCTGCTCCTCCGCAGCTCGTTAAAGTCCTGGAATCCTGCTAGTTCTGTGAGCGTGAAGGAACCCGTTTAGAGCTTCCTGAGAGACGGCGGCCAGAACAAGCAGCAGCATCACGGCTGAGGATTTCTGGCTCTTTCTGCACCAAGAAAATATGACAGTCAACAAGAACCAGTCGCCAAGGCGCTGACTCCGTTCGCTTTAGCGGGGTTGCTCCGCCTTCAGCCGTGCACATGCTTCTCATGTCCGCACATGTGAACATCAGCATCATTCCCGCCTTGGCGTGATCGTCTGTCAGCTCTTCTTCTTTAGCCGTTCCACCGCTCGCTGATGTGTTCGCGCTCCTCAGGCCTTCAGGCTGCGGCCTGATTACTGATTAGTGCCTTTCTGCTGACCAGCTGCTCCCAACCGTGACAGTATTTACCGTTATTTTTAAATTGAAAATGACACAGATGAGGACAAATCCTGTGAAAGTTACGGGACAAGCGAGGCAGGATGTGTTGTTCTGCAGATGGAATGCAAAGGGAAATATGACACATTGCCCACCCACAGTTTTCCTTGTTGCTGCTCCGGCCGTGCGTCGCTTCCAGAGGTTTGATATAAACACAGCTCCGTGGTAAGGCTGCTCCTCTATCCATCTACAAAAAGACGACCCGGGTTCCTCACCGTTCTGTTACAGTTGGCAGGTTTGCACTGTCTCTCTCTCTCTCTCTCTCTCTCTCTCTCTCTCTCTCTCTCTCTCTCTCTCACACACACACACACAGGGAGGAGTAGCTGGGGCAGGCCTCTAGCTAATGGGGATTGTAGTAAAGCACACACACATGCACATTCCATCTCTCCCATTAAATCTGATTACTAGTTCTTTTCATCTCATCTCTCATTCTTGCTGCTTCGGTCTCCCTGCAAGATGTGAGGATGTTTCTGGTGCCTCCTGAAGCCTGCAGGCTGACCAGCCCTCCTGAGCAGAGATGTTTCTGGTGCCTCCTGAAGCCTGCAGGCTGACCAGCCCTCCTGAGCAGAGGAGATGTCCCTGATGTTTTACGTGCTTTGACGCTGCTCCTTCTTACCCAGGCTGGTTCTGTGAGCTCACAGGCTAGTTTGTCTTGAACCCATCTTTCCACCAGGCTTCAGGTCTTGTTCCATCATGAGCTTCTTTCTGGCCTCTCGCTGGTCTGACTGCCAGCCTTTGCTGGCCTGTGCAGCAGCGCCAACTCTTGACTGCAGGACAAACGGACTTGGCGAGTCCCAGGCTCGGCCAGGAAGGCTGGACCTCCAGACGGGCCTTTGGTTAAGCTCGTTAAAGAGAGATTGATGATGGTGCTGTGGGAGAACTGGCGGCAGAACTGTCAGCGAGTTTTTATTTCGACCCGAGGCAAAGTTTCCTCAGCTTTCTGGATGCTGTGCTGGGATCTGTCTGCAGATTCTCACAGTGATTTAAAAACTGCGGATTGACGAGCCGGAGAAGTTTGAGGCGCGCTTGGCTTCAGGGCTGCTGTCACCAGGCATAAACACGTAATTTGACGTGTATTTATGGCTCAAGGCTGCACAGGAGGACGCTAATTAGAGAGCGCAGATGGAGCAGATAACCTGTTGCCTTCAGGGATGAGAACAGAGAGGAAGCCTCGTCTTCCTCTTCGCCAAAAGCTGCCACGTGGGACGCTTGATTTCTGAGCTGTTTGACAGCCGAAACAGTCAGTCCAGAGACCCGCCTGCTCTCTGCAGCATGCAGAGCCACTTCCAGATCTGATGAAGTCAGAGGGGATGCATCCTTGGCGTGAAAGAAGGCCCCAGATCTGAAGGAAAGAGCTGCTCTTGTTTAAAATAACCAGGTCGTAAAGCGCTGGTGTGACTGGATTCTAATTACAGATGTGTCTCTTTCATGGAAAACTGCGCCGCGTCTCCCTTTGGATCAACGCTGACGACCTGCACGGGTCTCTCTTCCTCTCTGGGTCCTTCAGGATCACTGCTGAAGAGTCTGTGAACCGTCTTTGATCCAGCCGGAGGGAAGGCGGGGTTTGATTCTGATGCACGTCAGGCGCAGGCACCTCCTGAACTCCTACATTTCAGACATATTTCCAGCTTTGATGACGATAAATTAGCCACAGCTACAAGTTCATTGGCACCATCGGCTCTTCTGGGGCCTCATCAGCTGCTCTTTAATTTACCTGAGCCCAGAAATCAAGAACACAGTGAGGTTTTTGCTCACTTGCATGAATGATTATGCTTTTCTGTGCATTGGTCTGCACGCTTTTTAAGGGCTTTCAGCCTGTTTTGCAGGACGATCTGGGAAGCTGCAGCGTCTGGGACGGCCCAGTGAGACGCCTTAGCGCCTCCAGATGTTCCCGCCCGCTCCGCAGCGCCTGCAGCGCGTCTCGACCTCCCCTCTGCATAGCTTCCCTGCAGCCCTGGGCTGGCAGAGGAGAAGGCGAGGGAGAGCGGCGCAGACAGCAGAGACGGTGTCAGGAAGGGAGAGCTGCAGAATCAGACGAGCTGTCAGAGCAGGCAGGAGGAAGAGAAGAAGACGGAGGAGAAGGGCAGAAAAGTACCGCTCAGTGCAAATTAGCTGGCGTTTCAGTCAAAGCTCCTGACTGACAGCTGAGCTCTGGTCCCAGTGGTGATCTTTACGACAGCAGCGTGAACCAGGAGTACTTCTGGTTGTCGTGGAGACCAAAGCCCAGCCTTTGCACTGAGATCACGTCAAGTGTGTGCTGACGGGGCTAAAGCTTGTTGATGGCAGCCTCAACGCCTGTCTCTCTCACGCTGACACTTCCTTTGGCGCTACGCTGCAGAGTCAGGCGACGTTCCTGCTGTGCCTGAGTCGCTCTGCTGCTTCACTTTCACTCCTTTTGGAAATGACCTGTTCCCTGGTGGAGTCGAGGTCACAAAGAGGTCACGCCAGAGCTCATTTACCCCCATTTTCACCGGGTGCGGTGCGTCTGCGTCCGTCCTGATTAGATTCCATAAATACGCTTCTATTTTGGAGGGACGGACCGAGACATCCGGGAAAGCTCCCATATTTGGAGTGATGTTTTTTTTTTACGTTATTCCATGTGTGAATCATCTTTTTTTACGTTATTCCATGTGTGAATCATCTTTTTCTTGGGCCGTTTTATCTCGTTTGTGGGTGTGTGAAACAACATCACAAGTTAACTTATTGTTTGCAGCAGATCTTCAAATATATTAAATAAATAACATAAATAGCCAGAATTTACCAGAAATAATGGATCTATTACACATTTTAGGAAGCATTAATAGAATTCCCCATGGTAGAGTCACCAAAATCCAATGAAAGGGGAAATTTTACTCCTCTAGGAACAAAGAGTGTCTTCTTCTGTGGCTCCTTTAAAAAAACTACAAAGTTTTTCTTATCTCGCGGTTGTACGTGATTTTGTTTTCAGCGTCCTGTTGAAAATGATCGCTCTAAATACGGGAGCTTTTATTTTGACAAGTTCCCGGATGTTTTATTTTCTCTTCGCACCTGACTTCCTGTCCCGCAGGTGGTGGACTGTGCTAGATTGTTGCGGCGTCTCCGTCCGTCCGTCCAGACGTATCTGGTGGAAACGCGGGGTCAGACGGGCTGAAGTTGCTGACTGACGGCAAACAAGCAGCCAAAAATGAGTTTCTTCTGACCTTCGGCCTCGGCTCATCGGCCGACCTGGGATCAGCGCTGCTGCTCCTCCTCCTCCGCTTCAGAAAACCTTCCAGATGTCTCATCCGGGAGAGGAGAGCCCGAGGCAGAACAGGCTGCGGGGGCTCCAGTTCCCACCCAACCCTGGACGCAGTCTGGGATGCTCTTCACCTCTCCTCTTGCCTCTCTGCTCTCAGCTCCGTCTGTAATCCAGCTCAACTCTCATTCTCCTTCATGCTGCTGCAGTCGAACACATTAGATCTGAAATCCAACAGGAAAAGTCAATAAACTCTGAGCTCAGCGACTCTAAAGGGCTCCTCTAGCATCTTCTGAGCTCATTAGCGTTCCCAGCGTCGTCTCTTGGTGTCTGTGTAAACGTTCATGTTTAAAGTGTGCAGGTGAGATTAGCCACGATGCCCCTCTGCTGGATCAGGGCGCTCCAGCGCTGCGGATGAATAATGGGATCCTTTCACAGGGGCAGGAATCTGGGAATGTTGTTAAAGGCTGTAAAAATGTCGTCCCAGGGCTCTGACACATTCCTGAAGACCCTCTGTTTGGCTAGAGGAAGGAGCTGTGAGAGGACTGAGCACATATCCGGGTCGTCTTGGTGATGCAGAGCGCCACCTACTGGCCATTTTACTTTACATCCAAGGGTGCCCAGAGATTCGACTTTATATTCCTCCAGCAAACATCTCTCGTCTGGAGCGCTCAGCGGTTACGCAGAGAGCCGTATCCGAGTGTGACAGCGTAGTAAAATACGGCGCACTGGTCTCGTACTGGTACTGGTCTTGGCTGGATGAGTCCAGTTCTGCTGAAAGCAGCTGAAAACCTGATGTTCTGCCTCAGATTTGTGCAATTCCATTTCATTCAATTTTATTTCTATAGCATCTTTTACAATAGAAATGGCCTCTAGGTGCTTTACAGAGGCAGAAACCCAGAGCCGGAACCCCCAGGTGAGCACAGTGGCGAGGAAAAAGTCCCTTTTAACAGGAAGAAACCTTGAGCAGGACCAGGGACAGAGAGAGAAACAGATACAATCATAGAAATACAAACATGGGAGATAATAAATATAATACATATATATATAATACAGCATAACAGGTTTTAATAAGAGGGAACAGCATAACAGGTTTTAATAAGAGGGAACAGCATAACAGGTTTTAATAAGAGGGAACAGCATAACAGGTTTTAATAAAAGGGAACAGCTTAACAGGTTTTAATAAAGGGAACAGCATAACAGGTTTTAATAAGAGGGAACAGCATAACAGGTTTTAATAAAGGGAACAGCATAACAGGTTTTAATAAAGGGAACAGCCTGGGCAGGTGCTGACAGTGGATGCTGAGTTTGAGCATAAGCAGGATGGTGCAGCTCTCCTCCGGAGCAGAGAGATCACTAACTCCCAGGAATTTCCAGCATCGCTCTGTTATAATTCTGCTTCTCTCGCTCTCACTCCTCTATTTTCCTTCCAGGCCTGGAAACGGTGGTCAAGCGTCTGCTGTGGTCAGAAGTGGATGCTGCTGCTCTACCCAGCCTTCCTCCTCTTCCTCATGGCCTGTGTGATGACGGTGACGCTGCCCCTCCCTCGGCCACCTTTTGACGTGGACCAGCGTTTGTCCCGCTCCCTGAGCTCCACGGGACGCTTCCGATCCAGGTCGCCTCCACCCGCCCACGCTCACCGCCAGGCCTCAGACGCACGCCGCAGCAGCGTACGCGAGAGGAAAAACACAACAGGCGCCAACAGGCGGCCAAGTCTCCCGGAGGTTACAGGCAACAACGGGCGAGGATTGAAGCCTGGCGGCCGCAGCCGGACAGTGCGGCGAGGCGCACGGAGTCATGTTGAAAGAAGATCCCCTCATCCAGACCTGCAGGGAAACACAGCAGCTGCTGATGCGCAGGCAGGCAACCAGGAGGGCGGACGCACAAACAGGCGGACGCACAAACTCAGACGGCCACCTAGGGAATCTGGCGCCGTCGGGAAGCGGCAGCCGGCGGTCGAAAAGACCCCCAGAGAGGTGATAAAGCACGAGGATCGCTCAGAGGATTCCGCCGCGGCGAGGAAGAACCCCAGGAAGCCTTTGTCGCAGCCCGCCGCAGGCCTGGAGGGAGACGACAGCGAGGTGTGCGCCAGCTTCACGGAGCGCCTCCTCTCTGAGGCCGACCGCAGGCGTCTGAGGGTTAGTCCGGCCCTCAGGCCTCTGCCGTGGCTCAGCCAGGACGACGTCCAGAAGATGCGGCTCCTGGCCGGGGCCCAGGTGGTCAGTAAGGCCAAACTGGCCGCTCACGGGCAGGTGCTGCAAGTGGCGCTGGCTCCAGACCAGCAGGGCACGGCGGCCGGCGACGGCGTGACGAAGAGGAGCGCATCGCACTACGAACACGGAGACAGACGAGCGGAATCCCACGGCGAGCGCTGCCAGCGGGGCTTCTGCGCCCTGGTCAAACGCACGGACGACTGGGTGGAAGTGTTCGCCTTCCACCTGGACCGAGTTCTGGGGCTCAACAGAAGCCTCCCGGCGGTGCTGAGGACTTTCCGAAGCCAGGTTTTGCCGTATCGGTACATCAGCGGCGTCCCCAGACCGGTCGTCTGGTGGGATCCGGACATTCAGCACCTCGCCAGCAGAGACAACGACCAGAATTCGGTCCCGCTCAGCTGGGTCCAGTACCAGCAGCTGCTCCAGAGCCGCTGCGGGATCGACGCGGGTTTGTGGGCAGCGCCCTGTGTGGGAATTCACCACTCGGAGTGGGGGAGACTGGCGCTCTTTGACTTCTTACTGCAGGTAAATAATGTTGCCATGTTGAAATAAGCGGCTGTTTGGCTGCACTTCCTGTTTCTGAGCTGGGGGGCAGGAATGATGAAGAGCTGGACCAATCCTAGCCTCATACGCTAGCTAACCCATCCCTCACGATGCTCAGTGAAAATAGAAATAATTAGCATTTAGCTAGCACATCTCACTCGCGTCGTCTGGCTCCACCTTGTGGCCACAGATGAAAATGCAACCTGGTTCCCTCCGCTGACCTCTTGTAAAACGAGTTGACTGATGAATCAGGTCGGTGCAGGTGTGCTCAGGTGTGATCGTTGTGTGCAGAGTGAAGAGGCGCCATCTCGCTGCTAAAAATACGCGACTGCTGCGAGTTCTGTTTGAGTCGACACCAAGCAGAAAACATTTGCTTCTCTGGTCTCACTTTCTCTTCATTTTTCTCACACACACACACACACACACACACACGCTCCAGCTGTCCTTACTGTCAGAATCATTAAAGTTAGACAGTGATTAAAGATTAATTGTGATAAGACACCACCTGATCTGGTTTAGAGAAACAAATCATCGCTACATTGGTAAGAAACGCAAACATAGATGGGGGCTAATGCCAAACATATAACGCTGCTGTTCTCATCCAGCAGGAATATTGATATGATTGTTTGCTGCTGCGGTTGCCTTGGTAACAGTTGGTTTGTTGTCAGGGTGCAGCGATGGCACGTCCGAGTTCGGGGTTGTGTAGCTTGTTATAATCAGGAATTTACCATAAAAGAGTCATAGATGATCGATTGATTGCTTTAGTCTGTCTTATAACTTCGCATACAGATGGAGACACACACACACACACACTCACACTCCTCTCCAGGAGCCAGCACAAAATCATGTCAAGGAAAACAGATTGTTGTGAGGGCCGTTAGAGACCTGATGGTGCCGGTCCGGGCCAGCGGGGACCGGGTTGGTGTACTTCCTGTCAGGCTCGGTTTACGCCGTAATCGCGTTTCGCCGCCTCGGTCGTGCTCACACTGGCGATCAGGATCTCTATTCGGGGTGTGTGTGTGTGTGCACAAGGCAGGCCACGCCCCTTCCTGCCAGAGGTCGGACGCTGAAAGGACCCAGCTCTAATAGCCAAGTATTGATCGGCAGAGAGCCAATCAGGGCGCTTAGAAACACTCCCGCCCCCTCCGGCCGTCGAGGGTTAATGTCAGGAGGAATTTTAGAATTAAAGATCAGACCGTCTGCTCGGAAGCAGCAACACTTTGACCTTCGCGGTTGATTTCGTTCCTGCTTCTTTCCTGCAACACCGACGGAAACGGAATCATCCACATACACACACACACACACACACACACACCTGAGGGCAGATCTCATCAGGGCTGCATCTGCTTGGCTCGTCACGTCAGCGTCACGGCGACAACAGCTCGCTCTCCTCCCGCTGGCAGCCTTCTTCTGTGCGCTCTTCCTTATTAAAAGTGCAGGATGAGACATTTCTGCTCGTTTCCTCCACCTTGGCTGCTCGTGCAGGTTCTTCGGCCGCGGGCGCAGGTCAACGCGGGGCGTCAGCGTTAGGGTTAGTCAAGCTGCGTCCAGACAACCAACCTATCTGCGGTTGCCTCGGCAACAGCTTAGCATACCCATGCGTGTCAGAAACGTGGGGGAGATAATGGAGGTGCACCGTCTCGGTCTCTTTACAGACAGCCCTTTCCAGTCTGTGTTTGCTCGTCTGTGTTTGACCTTTTTGCTTTTTGAGAGTTTCTGAGAGGGAAAATAACGTCAGCAAGCCAAATTACTGTTTGTTGCCTAGAAACTGATACCGGGAGACCAACGTTGTGTATCCAGATGGTCCAAAACTGGGCTCTGCTGAGGGTTCGATAGTTTAGGCTCGTTTTGCGTCAGTGATATCAAAGCTCGACTCTTGTTTGTCGTCTGTCGCTGCAGGTGAACGACCGGCTGGACCGGTACTGCTGCGGATTCTCGCCTGATCCCACAGAACCCTGCGTGGAAAACCTGCTTCGCGCCAAGTGTGGCAACACCAAAGACCTGCTGCTGGTTCACATCCTGGTAGGTCTCCTGAGGGGGCGTTAGCAGCGAGCTAACGCTGCTGTAGCGATGGTTAGCCTAGCATGCTGCTTATGCTGGAGCCTATCTTCCTGGGCTTGTTTGTGTTCAGGTGAGGAAGGCAGATCCCTCCAGGCTGGTTTTCATCGACAACTCCGGCAGACCCCATCAGTCCACTGACAACCTCAACTTCCAGCTGGTTGAGGGCATTAACGAGTGAGTTTAAAGCCTAAACATTTACATTTGAGGGTGGTTTTAGCATCCAAGCTGAATGAAATCACGCCAAGCTGAGCCTGAGTTGTCTTCAGGCTCGCGGGAGGCACAAACACAGATGTGGAGAGATTGTTTTTAGGCTCTAACCACATATTTCCCAGGTGATCCCAACTCAAATTAGCAACACAGGAAACATTGCCTGGAAGCTTGGAAGCTTGTCAGGCTTTGTTATGATGCTTGTCTGAATAAATGAGCCTGCGTTCAATTAGCCTGCTGCTCAGCAGGCAGAGTGAGTCAGGCCTGCCGTCTTTTTGTCTGGCGCTGGAAAAAAGCACGGGTTTGGGAAGTGTTTATTATCCATCCAACCGAATACGGTGGATTTGAGGGGAAACGGGAGAGCGGCTCTTAGCTGCGAGTGTTTCTGTTGTCAGGTTTCCAGAGAGGGCAGTGTCTGTGCTCCAGTCAGGCTGTCTGGAGAGTCTCCTCCTACATTCCCTTTACACAGACAGGGAATTCTGGGAGAGCCAGGGCGGGGCCGACGGTCTCAGGCCTCTCATCCGCTCTGTGGAGCTCAGAGCGAAGGTTCTTCTCCAGCACATCAGGGACAAGAAATTACAGCTCAAGAGGGACCTGTGATTGACCCCAACCCCACTAGTAATTAAACACATCATTGATCCGGCTTCATCAAGGTGACAACGTGTGTGTGTGTGTGTGTGTGTGTGTGTGTGTGTGTGTGTGTGTTGTGAGAGAGAGAAAAAAAATCTGTTCTTAAAATGTCCTGAGATATAAAAGTTCACTATCAAAATAATTGTACGTAATTGTTGCTGCACGCTTTAGATTGTTACACCGTGTATCCACCAGGGGGCAGTGAAGCCTTCTGCACTCACACCAAGCTTCTCCCTGCTGTTGAGCGGCTAACATCAGGGTTGGGACTGATCCAGTTTCTGTCCTAGTTCATCCCTGTGTCCAGGAAAACCCCGGAGAAGGATGACCCGGTGACCTATAAGAGCTTCAAAATGGACTTCAAAGCACCTTCACCGCCCCCTGTTGGCAGGCTGCAGTCTGTCGATAGACTCCTCTCTAAAATGTGTTTCCTCACAGGAAAAAAAAACTTTGAAAAATGATTTCATACGGACCAAAATCTCTCGTTTTTTTGTGTTTTAATATTCCACAAAGATCAAAGCGGACGTTGATTGATTTGGACATCTGCTCTATTGAGATAAGGGGATCAGGGGATTAAAAAGGACTGTTATCGAAGAGCTTCTGGACCAAATCCTGCCATTTTTTTATGGGGGGGATAGAAAAGGATATTTTTCCCAGTGGTTGTTTTTTGATGTTTTTTATTTTTCTAGCATGGTGTTGAAACTAAAGCAGTTAAAAGAAGATTAAAGAGCCGAAGCCTTTCTGTCTTGAAGCCTCTGAATTATAATTCCAGCCACATTTTCTCACGGCGATTCCCAGATAAACGTGTGTGAGGAGGAAGGCCTCAAATGTGTGATCCTCTCTTGATCTCGTGCTCCACACTGAACATTTGCGGCTGAAGGTGCTAAAACCGCCGTCGTCTCTGCGTTTCTGCTGCTCGCTCTTCTGCCGTTTCTGGTTTAGCGTAACAATTGGAAAGTCTTGAGGCAAAGGTCGGGTCTGTGGGACCTGAAGTTTGGTCCATTATGAGGTTTTTTTATGGTCTTCCTGATTGAGATGAGAGCGAAGATTAAATTAGCCTCATCGGCAGAGCGATAGCGTGTTTATCCACCGAGACTTGGGCTTTGTTTGCATTTGGAAGGTTTAAGGGGCATTAACTGCAGGCCTGGAAACAGCAGAACTCACAGAAGTGAACCGCTGGTGTCTGCAGGCTGGGAACAGCCTGTAAGCTCCGCCCACCTCGCTGGCGTAATTCATACTTCTCATAATTGTTCTTTTCTGTCTGTATCCATAACAACAAACATCCTCCCCAGGGAGTGTGAAGCTTTCTGTGTGTGTGTGTGTGTGTGTGTGTACACACACACTGCTGCCTCTGCACCATCTTGGAAGGTAAACCAGCTGGTGGAAGGATGGGGAATGGATGGATGCAGAAGGACAGAGGAGCGGCAGCCATCTTTCATCTTCACCTGGTTGGGTGAGCAAAATGGCACAAACACTCAAAACAGAGATAATTCACAGAAAAACAGCGCAGCGCGCACGTTAGCGCGTCTCCTCATTTGCCTATAATGTGTAGAAAATGTACTTTTAAGAAGATGTACTTTTAACATCGGCTTTTTTTAAGGAGAACACTCAGAAACACTCCAGCTGATCAGTTCAAAGACGTAGAAATGTTCGCCACCTGGTGACCTCTTGACCTCTGCCTTAATAACAGTTCTGGGCTTTCACGTCACACAAGTCCAGGTACTAAAGCGGAGGTCCGTCTCGCTCTTCTGTTGGCCAAACCAGAAAGTCACCTTAATCCTTTAAGGCAGATCAAAGAGGAGCAGAGAAAGAGAGATGGAGTCGGTTCAAAGAGCCCGTGAGGAAAGAGAGAGGGAGAGGGGGAGGAAGAGAGGTGGGAGAAGAAAGGGAGACTCAAGCCCGACTTCAAATACGCACAGATTAACCTGGCGGCCCTCCTCGCCGTGTTTCAGAGGAACGCCATTAGTGAGTCCAGGCTGTGTTCCGGAGGATGGCGGGAGGGGTGTCAGGACTGGGGGGGTGATAACCTCGCCTGAATACACAACCGGTGCGTCAGGACCCGCGTCCGTGGTTTAGCCACGCAGCGCTCCAGTCCAAGGAATAAAAACCTTCTCTAGCTCGGATTTGATTGTTTAATCTTTAATGGCGATAAACGTGTTCCAGGAAGTGGCTAAAATATTTAACCCCTGCGAAGAAAACAGGACGTTGTTTCCCAGAGGAGCTCGTCAGCCTCGCTATTCTGCTCAGGTGTAAAAACGGTTCTAGAATCCATTCAAAGCTCAGGCCCGTTTACTGTCACACACACACACACACACACACACACACACACTCCATTACACAGCAGTCCATCTGAGCGCCGCTCAGGGCGCCGTCTTCTGCTCCGTTGAAGGCCACTGTCACTTAGCCGAGCGCTGCCCATCTGCACCTGTCAGGCGCCATCTCGTCTGCGGTTCAGCTAGTAGAAAATAGCCCAGGGAGCAGCGAGCGTTGTGGGAGGAGAGGAGCGAGGCCGAGTCTCAGCTCTGAGCGCACACATCCGCCTTCAGCTCGCTTCCTTTTTGGGTGGTTTTCCATTAGAAGGCTAGAAACCCTTTAAAATGTTCTATTTCTGCATAACTGCGTGTTGAGAGACAGACACTGTAAGAAATAAACTTTTTTATTAAACCACTGAAATAAAACTCTGCTATTTCCTAAAAAAAAAAAAATCACTTGATGGATGCACACGGGAATCTGAATAAAACAAGACGTGAAGACCATCAACATCCGACATCTCTGGACTGCATCTGAGAACTTTGTGGAAAAACTGCATTCAGGGGACAGAGTGGCAATCGTCACGTCACGGGAAGAAAATGTAATCATTAAAGGAATCAGAAGAGTTCACATCGTCACAAAACCATGGCGCAAACGTCACTGGGAATCAGCTTTAATTCTAACTTTACAGCTCCGTCAACCACCTGCTGCTACATGTCTCCAGTCTAATCCTGGATACTGGAAAGATGGATGCTGGGAATGGATGTCGTCTCATTCTCCTAAAGGTCATTTATGCTCAAGGTTTATACGATAATAGCTGCGTTTCCAAGTTTATTTTATTTTTTTACATTGGGTGTTCAAGCCATTTGTCCACCAGGGGGCACCACTGAGTCAAAAATTACACAAGGTTTTTTTACGTGTGACTTTTGTTACTTTATAAGGGAAACTGTTGAATTTCCTCATTTAAAAAAAATCACTTATTTTTGTACATAAAAATGTAAACATTGACACAAGCAGGTTTTTAACGTTATACACGTTGGGAAAGCATTTCCACTTCCAGTGTTTGTACGCACACGTTTACCCAACAAAGAGCATAAATGAGCCTTTAATGAGAACATCAGTGTTAAATATGTCACCAACCCACTGAAAAACAAATTACAGCCTTGCCTCATAAATTCACTCTCTGCAGATTTAATTAGCATAAATTCCAGAAAGTTCATTTATTTACGCTGCTGAATAGTTGTAAAAAGTCAACAAAACATCACAGAATGGAGCATAAATGATCTCTTTTTTTTGCTTTCAGGATAAAAACCCATTATCGGAACATGACGCTGCCCGGAGGGCTTGTCGTACCGTCTGCTCTGCCTGCGTGTAAAAGCTTACTTTGGTTTTGGTTTAAAAACAGCAATGTCCATAATTAGAACAACTAAACCAGCCGGGAACCACACGGAGGACATCCAAAACGTACAAAAGTCCTGCTAGTCTAAGATCTCCTGCTGTCCACAGAGAAGCTACATTGCATACTGGAAAAGGTCAAGAACCAGTGTTGGACTAACACTAAAAACATCCTCATATATTAATCTGCACATAAATACGTTCCGGGTCCACCCGGGGGCCTGTTTACGTCCTGCACATGAGAACGTCTGCAAAGGGGCCCAGGAGGTTCTTGTTGAAGATGCACCTGACCCACACCAGGTAGGTGGTGAAGGGCTTGATGTTGTCTGAGAAAGTGTAGTTCTGCTGGGGAAGGATGTAAGGCATGTAGGTGTTCTCTCCCTGCTCCTGGATCCACACCTCGTACTTCACCTCTCTGACCTTCAGGTACTTCAGGTTCCAGGGGATCTGCCAGGAGACTGTCAGTTTAGCCTCGCTGCTGGTTTGGACGGAGGTCTGACACTGGGCATCCCTGACCCGGCCCGGGTGAAGAGTGCCGGACAGCTTGGACTTCTTTAAAACGGGCTTTGCCTTCAATCCCTCCTGGAGGACCTCTAGAAAAGACGGAATGTCCACTAAGGTGTCCTGGTAGATGCGGAAAAGCCACTCTGGGTTGCGGCAGCACAGGTGCCTGGGGACGTCCTTGCTCGCCACGATCCGCTCCTGCTCCTCCTCCTCCAGGTGAGCGATGCCGCCTTGTTCCCAGGGTCTGTCTGGGTGGGTGATGGTGTTCTCCTCCTCCGTGTTCCTCCAGGGAATGTAGTGGAGGTCCATGCCCGGAAGGGAGGCGAGCGTCCGGTACGGGGTGTACTGCTCTGGATTCACGGCGAAGGGAAAGAGCTCGACCACGACGGCTCCTGGAGGGAGGAAGAGCGAGGTGATCAGCTGAGCTCCGTGCATGCTGACCAACATGGAGGCTCCGCTGATCACCTGGACGATACTGGGGAAGCTCTGCTCCTCCAGGGACACCGTCAGCACCCTCATCTGGAACTCCTGCGCCAGCGCCATAATGAGCTGGGCCTCGTTCAGGATCAGCCTGGTCGTCGAGCGACTGAACACCACGATGTACTCGTCCTTCTTCTCCTCGTCCTCCTCGCCGCCCTCTACCCGCGTCAGGTTCATCTTCTCCATGAGGACTTTGGCAAAATGCCGGATCTCGTTCCCAGAGACCAAAATGTTGGCTTTGGGCCCCTGCGGCTGGACAAAGCCGTACTGGTACCAGGTGGTCATCTTGGACAAGCCGATGTAGGACTTGGTAAAACACATGAGCTTCCCAAAGTTCCTGAGCTGCTCCTTCAGCAGCGGCTGCTTGGCGCTGAGGAGCCGGTAGAGGTGGAAGTGCGGCCCCTCGTCCCAGCCTTCCATGAAGACCAGCCGCGCGTCCTCGTCCAGGTCTAAATACTGCTGCATGGTGTAGAAGGCTGGAAGCAGGTCGTCGTGGAAAACGTGCATCAGGTTGTCGGGATTGAAGCGGTTCAGGATCAGCGCCACGTCGGGGACGAACACGGGCTTGGGCATGAACCTCAAGGTGGCGGCTGGGAGCTCCAAAAAGTTGAAGTACTGGGTGTTGTGGTCCTCCACGGAGGACAAATCCAGGAGGGCCGGTTGGAAGCGCCGCGACCCCAAGTTGGGCAACATGACGGAGGAGTTGGAGTGAAAGAAGACGAACTCGTCTGCCTCGGAGCAGTAGCACAGGTAGTCAAAGCGGCAAACGCGGTCGGTGTGCATCTTGCCGGTGCAGACCATGCGTGTGCCGTGTTCCTGCAGCGCCTGCAGGGCCACGTGGTAGTCGATGTGGGCCTGCGACAGCTCCTGGGACTGCCGGGTCATGTGCAGCTCCTCCTCCAGCAGGGCGGCGTGCTCGCTCAGCTTGGAGTACTTCCAAAGCAGAGCTGCCACTATGGAGACGAGCAGCCCGTTGAGGAGCGTGCCCACGCTCATCCTGCAGCCCGCCAGCCACGCCCGCATCACTGCAGCTGCCAAGGAAGCGCCTCCCGACTCCAACTGCCCTCCAACGCCAGAGGAAGACGAGACATCCACCGCCGGGCCAGGCTTCGGGACAGGACGAGATAAAAGGGTCAAAGGTTAACATCAAAGACGCGTGTACTGAACAAAGCAAACTCTCTGCAGGCTCAACTTTTCGGAAACGCTCTTGATGCGCTGAGGCCAATCTCGCAGCGAGGAGGCTCCGAGACCAGTGTTCCCTCCTCAACCCTCCTCTCCTGCATCCTGAGAACAACCGAGTCATTCAGAGACCTCAAACGAAGCCGACCAGCAGCTGCCTGCAAACACAAGCAGCTAGCATGCTAAATAGCCATAACCGACTGACGCGCGTTCTTACCAACACTCGCTGACCTTAAATTTGCTGCGGCGCAAAGAATTCTGACTCTGACTCTGCCAATGTCGTACTGGAACGTGGATGCGCAGCCAAAATGGAAACTAAGCGTGACGGGGATCCGCTTGTGTAACTGACGGGAGGCTAGCGTGAGGCTAGCCGTGCCAGCGGCGCTGCTTAATCCCTCTCAGGAGGGGGGAAACGCCAGTGTGCTCTGCTCAGCTGAGCGGCCAAACGCTCGAAAATGTGGAGAAACGGCAGCACGTCACGGCCTCATTTACGTGATTCAAATAAGAGAAGCCGAACGCCGCGGGCAGCGTTCAGGAAGGAAGTTCTAAAAACACCCCTGTAATCTGAGGCCTTCGTGTGCGTTTACAACTGACCTTGAAGAGCAGCAAATTTTCTATCTTGTCAACAGTAATGCAGGACAGGACCCCCCACCCTGCCCCTCCTCCTCCACACACACACACACACACACACACACACACACACACACACGCACGCACGCACCACCGGAGAGCCGATATGGTCAAAAGGTATAGTTAAATATGAAAGGAGAGCCGTCCTCTGAGCCCTGCAGACTCGGGGGAACAGTCCAACGTCCATATTCCATTTCCTGTTGTGATTTTTGTCCCATCAGGTGTCTCCAGCTGACGGTGTTGGTGTGAGACCGGGCGGGTCACTGCTTCTCCTGCTGGTTAATGACCATCATGGCTCTCCCCCACAGGTGACCTTGAGAGCGCCGTCTCTCCACATCTCTACATGCACGCGCACAACTGGATCAGGTCACATTTCCCTGGTTACTGGAGCACCTCAGGGTCCCGGTTTTGTCCCACTCACGGTTCCCCTAAATGATGCCAGCTGAGCTTGGGTAAATAAGTCTGTTTGCCAGCTGCTCCAGGTAGTTGTTAATTATTAGAGCTTCGCCGTTGAACCTTGCTGCCAATAGGTTTACTCAAACCCGTCCTCAGAAACGCCATCAAACCACTGGAGCAGAACCACCTACACTTTAATATTAATAATAAACGTTAGAGACGAGCTCTACATTCTTGTCCCTGTTGCAGTTTTCTCCTCCCTCCACCTTTGCTCCAGACGGCTGCGCTGCGCCACATTAACGGTAAATAAATAAAAAGACGCTGAGCGGCTAAAACAGCAGCACGGGTTCAATCAGGCGCCACCGCGCATGCAAACACATAGCACGTTAATATCAGTTTAATTAGCAGCAAAAACAGCCCCGATGACAGACGATTCCCTGCAGTGTCGGAGAGTATTTATATTTCTGATTTAAATGACTGCAGTATTCTGCAGCACTTTCGTATCTTTTAATGATGTCATTCATCATGCCTCCAAGGACGCCATCTGGGTTTCTTCACCGTGTGGGATTCATTTTCTGTCATGTGAATGTGATTATTATGGCCTCCAGATTACAGTGGAAGCACCGTTAGGGTCATGATTTAGCGGTGCTGGACCAACACTTTCTCTGTGTCTGAGCTCCACGATAAATTCCTTTAAAACAAAACTGGTTTAAGACCAGCACCGAAGCTGTCAGGCGAGGGGGGGGCCTCCATCGCCACTGGCTTGGGTAGAATGTGTGTGCTCTGGAGATGATAACCACCCCGACGGCGGTGTGAATGGCTGCGTGGGGGGAGTCCGGAAGGTCTCGTGCATTTTAATGAGAATCCTGGAAAGCTGCAGCTTTGGGGGGGGGGGGGGGTGGGGGGAGGGAAGGGACTGGAGAGGGACTGGAGAGGAGAGGCGATGGTGGCAGCAGTGGTGATCATCATTCCACATCGTCACACCTCCTCTCTGAGCTCCTCCTTCCTCTGGATCATTGTTCTTGAAGCTGGAAGTCCACTTCCATCAGTTCCTAAATTTGTTAAATATTTATGATTTTTTTTGTTGTTGTTTTTAAGTCCTGTTGTGGCCATAAAATATCATGTAATTCTGCCTCTCTCTTGATGAAGGAGCTTTACCTCCTACATCAAGTTTCTCTTTTAGAGCTGGACACAAATTAGAGACAAGATTACATCCAACTGAGCAGTAAACAAACTTAAACTGGTTTTAATTAGTAATTAAATATAATATTTGTGTTGATAAAATGTCTTTAATCAAACTGATAATCATTAAAGTAGTTAGTCTCAGTGATGCTCTGGGTTGGATTTTCCTGCTTACGCCGGAAATAATATAGATTTTTCTCCCCCAGTTGTGCTGAAATTACAAATAGTATCATAACAACACGGCTGACATTGTGTTGTCTCTTCTCCCACTGGACACAAGACAAACATAGCCTGTGTGTGTGTGTATGAGAGAGAGAGAGAGAGAGAGAGAGAGAAGGGCATCATCACCGCAGCAGCAGTGCCCCAGGACAGGAGGCAGTATTCCAGAAAAAAAAGCAGAGAGCCAGAAATAGAACATCCAGATCTGACTTGGGCTCCATGAGGCAGAAGTACAGAAGCGCCACATCCAGACCTCCACTGGGCGGAAGCTCTGCTCCATCTAGAATCACCTCAGTCTGGTGCTGGATCTCTTTGGGATTAAACGTCCCCTTGAGATGATCCTGTGGTGCATCATGAGCTGCTGCTGAGGATCATCGCCATGGCAACACAGTTGGACAGACGAACCTGCGCAACTTTTAGGCCAGTGAACAGCAGCAACGCCTGGGACACATCCCAGTAAACTGGTGTCAGAGAAACCGGGAAGGACCATCAACATTTCAAACATCCCTCTCCCCAACTCCAGCCACCGGTGCATCGCTGCATTTCTGCTGCACATTTCATTGGGTATTTCAAAGGAAATACACTTATATAAATAAATGAACACATTTGTACTTTAACATCCATTCATTCATGCAAAAAGGTGGGAGTATCAATAAATGAAAACAAGCCAACCCTGGTGACCTGACAGAGGAGATGGTGCCGGAAATCCAGAAACTGACTGAAGGAATCATCAATTTATTTGTTGTCAAGGTAAACGCGGTTTTATCCACTACAGCGTGCATTTTAAACAGTATTCAGCTGCTCACAATGATCTTTGCTCCACGTTTGCTCCTCCTCTTTGGTTGGTTTGTTTAATCTTCGTAAGTTACGAATGAAACGAGGTCACGTTAGAATACCGCCTGTGCTGATACTTAATCATGTCATCAAATTTCAGAAGTGAAAACACGCCAGTGAGAATAAGATGAAACTATAACTGGATGTCAGCTGGAAGCTTCTCTCAGACGGTAACAGCCGCTCTCTCACACGCGCACGCACGTACGCACACTGGTCTGAGCCGGAGAGAGGCTCTGATAGCTTTATTTTCCACATAAAGTAGAATGCATTATCAGAAGATGAATTCTTACCTTGGGTCTCAGGGGAAATGTTGTTTTTTTCCTTTGACAGAGGTTATCGTTAGCTCACTTGGGCAGCATCTCCGGTTCAGTCTACCGCAGAAACGGTCCAATACAGAGACGACTCACACGAGGTTTGAATTAAAATTAGAAGAACCGGTTGTGACTGGTGGGTTTCTTTAAAAAGCAGCGGTGTGTTCGGTCGTCACATCACCCAAGGCACAGCCGGGCTGTCGGCGTTGTCTACGGGCTAGCCTAGCCGTCACACGGAGCCGGAGACGCTGCCTGGACTACCTACAGTGCGCTGTGTGCAGGCTCCTCCCATTGCCAGGGAAAATCCCATTCGCAACCATCGCGATAACGGACAGGCTTTCGTGATTGTAGTTTAGAACGCATTACTTGTATGGAACTCGCAGCTAGACAGGTAAAATGATGCAAATATTGTATTTGCCGTAAGTAAAGAATATGTAAAGAATTCACTCTGGTGCTGTTCACCCAGAAGAAAAAATAGGTAAAAAGATGAGTAAAATAAGATTATTTATACACATATATGGTTTATACAGAATTTGTACGTTCTCAGTTTTTTGACATTCTGTCAATATTATTGTAGGAACGTGATCAAACAGTTGCGTGATATTAATTTAACCTATTACAAAATAATTTTCGATTAAAACAAAATGAAATATTCTTTTTTCTCTAATACAAAAAGAGCAAACATCACAATATGAGGCAACACCCCCATCTTGTGTTAAATAAAATAAAATAAAATAAAAAAAGTGCAACCAATACAGCCACTTGTATTTTTGACAGACAGCTGTCATGTACATCATTTCAAATGATATAACAAATAAATCAGCGCATCAAAACAGCCCATCATAGGTTTCAAAATGAAAATCAATCACCGTGTTTCATGGTGTCTCTTTTGGAGGCACAGTGACATCGGGCGTGAACAAAAACAACTCATGTGCGTTCAGTCCACACTAGATGGCGCTGTGCCTCCTTTATTTAGAAAATCAAACTACACAAACAAAATAGAGTGAATCAAATGTTAACAGTGAAAATCTTACAAAAATGAACGTCTGGTCTTTAACCTACTAACAGATTATGTTTTGTGTGTGAATAGCATGATCAAAAAAAAAAACAAAAACATCAATCCTCGACCAAAACAATGCATTTGACGTCATAATATATTGCGGTCGGTTATGCTGTTATGCTGCCTTCAGGTATCAAATACTTGTCCCAGACAGGCATATTCATTGTAGATTTATAATCGAATCAATGTCATTATATCGTTAAAACAAAATGTACTGCGAGTTAGGTTTACTTAATGCAGTGGCAGTAATAGTTTAGCATAATATTTTATATATACTGTGTTTGTCACTTGAATGGTAAAGAGTAGTGTGTCATGTTAAAGCGGTAACGACAGGCATATAACTGGAAATTGCCGACATTTTTTTCGAGCACTTGAAGGCAGCATCACGGCTCCACAGCTTCGGCTGGGAGGATACGGCGATTCTGAGCTGGGCTGCCGTTGCCAACGATGCAATACCTCGTTTTACGGACGAACCCTGGGCACAGGCACCCGAAGAGTGCCACGGACACCACGAAGAGGTGATACTACACTCGTCTCCTCTGATATTTTGCAACAAGATTCGGTGTCGAGCGCGCGGAGAATCCCAGACACCCGGTAAGGACCGAACAGGGAGCTTTAGGTTTACCGAAGGAAAGCTGGAGAAGTCAGCCGTACTAACTTTAGCCTGCTACATGCTAACTGGCTAGCTGTGTGGCATTAAAGCAGCGCTTGCCTCCGTTTTGGGGTAAATGGCTAAAAGTAGAGATTATTATCGCACGATTTAGATGTTGCCGTTATGCTGTTAGAGGATGAACGCGGTTAATGTTGCTAGCCCGCGAAGCTAACGTTGGAGCGTTCAATGAACAAGAAGCTAGCCTCTGGTAACATTAAGCTAATGTGAGATGTTAGCGCTACCGCCTGGACGTCATGTAGCTGATTCCCGGCCCTGCTATCATTGAAAGCGGACACATTGCTTGTAACTGATGGAGAACTAATATTTTATGTGAACGGCTTTTGCTGATTTTCTTCCAACAACGCGAGGCAGCGCGTCTCCGTAAGGACGCCGACGCCAGTGCTGCAGCCATCCTTTCAAAACAATCAGCACCTCAGTCAAACTAAGCTAAATTCAACTAATTCATTTACTGTTTCACAGATTTTCTGAATGAATTCATGAGCTAACGTAGATAAATAAAATCGTTGCTTTCACAAACACAGCCAGTTTAATGGAGCCTCTGTGTGATGGATTTTGCTGAGATGGCAGATGAACAAGTATTTTCACATTGTACGATGACTCGACCATTATTCGGATTGTTGTAATCGGTTTAAAAATCTACCTGTTTCCTGTTATGAAATTGCAGCCTTTGAATAATAGTGTTGTGTGTGTCACCATGCAGGAAGTTGGAGCCATGGCTTTCTCAGCCTCCGATGAAGTGAACTAAGCTGGACCCACAGGACTCTGCCAAGCCGCCCCTGCGTGCTGGGGAGGCCCCTCGCTCCCCATCACCCTCTCCAGCTATGGCAGGCTTCAAGCGGGGCTATGACGGCAAGATCGCTGGCCTGTATGACCTGGACAAAACCTTGGGCCGGGGTCACTTTGCTGTTGTCAAGCTGGCCCGCCACGTCTTCACCGGGGAGAAGGTGGCGGTGAAGGTGATCGATAAGACTAAGCTGGACACGGTGGCCACGGGCCACCTATTCCAGGAGGTCCGCTGCATGAAACTTGTTCAGCACCCCAACATTGTGCGGCTTTACGAAGTGATAGACACTCAGACGAAACTTTACCTCATCTTGGAGCTGGGTGACGGAGGTGACATGTTTGATTATATCATGAAACACGAGGAAGGTCTGAACGAAGATCTGGCCAAGAAATATTTTGCCCAGATCGTCCACGCCATCTCGTATTGCCACCGTCTGCATGTGGTGCACAGGGACCTGAAGCCTGAAAACGTGGTCTTCTTCGAGAAACAAGGGCTGGTCAAGCTCACCGACTTTGGATTCAGTAACAAGTTTCAGCCGGGCAAAAAACTGACCACCAGTTGTGGATCTTTGGCGTATTCGGCCCCAGAAATACTGCTGGGAGACGAGTACGACGCTCCCGCTGTGGGTAAGTAAAGATGGATACCGCGCTTGGTTAAAATTGGAAAAAGTTGATCCGAGAGTGTGCAGGAAGTCTTTCCGCTGGTGTAGAATTTTCTGCTGTCTGCTGAGCTGGATGGATGAGAACTGTGACCCCCTCAGATGTCACGAGGGAGCCAAGTTTCTCTCATTGCTCTGCTAGCATTAGCAGCACAGCTAGCACCTGTTTCACACATTTCAGTCTCACCTTGCTTCAACACCTTGACTGCGCGGAGCCCGTGAACTTCGGTGTGCTTGGAAAGGCTCATTATCGCCCATGTCGAAGTCGGGCAGCGGATTTAGCAGAGTGGTTGTCTGTTCCAGGAGCGTGCTGCAGCTAGCGCTAAACACGATGCTGCTCAGTCTGTCATGTGCTACCAGGTCATTAGCAGCAGCGTCTGTGGGTGTCCCTTTACACTGAATGAACTGCCTCATTGATTTTCTATGAGGACTGACTGGGCACAGTCAGAACGATTGTCTCGGCTGTGACGTCGGTCGTATCCGTTGGCTTTGGAACCAACCTGGCTCGTCCAGCTCCTGAACTGGTGGTGAAGTCACTCGTGTGCATCCATCCACAACCAGCTTCCAGGTGATGACCTGACATAGCGGCCAAGCCTCCCCTGCTTTGGTTAGGATCTATTTTTATTCTACGGCCTGTTTACGTCCTTAACTTGGACGGTGGAGTGAAAAACTGACAACCGTGATCTTTGCAGAGGTGATGGTGCTGAGAGAAAAATCCCATAATTCCCATCTGGGAACATAAATCTGAAAGGTGCTGATGTAGATATGGTTCAGAGTGACTGGCTCCAGTTTGGGTCAGACAGACGAATCCTAGATTAATTAATCTTAACATGACATTAAGGATTATACAGATTCTGTTTCTGACAGTGAAAACAAGCGTTTGTCTGCGGACACACACTCTTTACACACACGTCTTGCTCCACACTTGCTACGCACAAATATTCGCTCTGCTGTGTAAAGGAGGCTCTCAGGCACCGACGGCAGAAGAACAGGTTGATCCGGGACGATGACGTCTGGATGAAGCAACTGTCAGAGCGATGCAAGAATCCAGCCACCGCAAACAGCCAGCATTTAGCTTCCATGTCCCAGCTTCGTCCTTACTCTGCCCTTAATGGACGCAAATATATTTGCTGGTCTCTGCAAAAGTGGTTAACCGATGTTGGAGCTCCTGGCTGAACAATTATCACATCGTGAGTGGACAGAAGGGGGGTAAAGAGCCAGGGAAGTGAGGGGGATTAGGTGTATTATTCCATCCAGTCATCCGTGAAACGCTGGAGATGCTTGGTGCAGCGATGCCCATCCCGTCTGCTAATGAGTGGCTGCTTTACATGGTGGTTGACTGAGCCGCTGGTGTTGCTTCTCCAGCTCCCGTTAGCTTAGGTAGGCGCGTGAAGCAGGGTGGTGTTAGTGTAGTTTCTCCAGCTCCCGTTAGCTTAGCTTAGGTAGGCGCCGTGAAGCAGGGTGGTGTTAGTGTAGTTTCTCCGGCTCCCGTTAGCTTAGCTTAGGTAGGCGCGTGAAGCAGGGTGGTGTTAGTGTAGTTTCTCCAGCTCCCTTTAGCTTAGCTTAGGTAGGCGCCGTGAAGCAGGGTGGTGTTAGTGTAGTTTCTCCAGCTCCTGTTATCTTAGATTAGGTAGGTGCATGAAGCAGGGTGGTGTGTGTGTGTGTGTGTGTGTGTGTGTGGTCCCACAGACTGGGCCGAGACAGGGCCCTGTGACCATTCTGGGGTCTAAAACAGATGATTCTGCCTGTTAACGGCCATTTCAGCCGGCTCAGAACCTTCGGTGAGGCGGTTGGAAGCGCGCAGGAGACTGCGTGGATGCTGTTTCTACATCTTCCCTGTGCGAGAGAGTCGGGAACGTCATGCTGACGCTGGGAAATCTGCTCTCAGAGCCGCCGCACGAGCCTCATCCGTTAGACCTCCAGGTGGATCAAGGGTACAGCAAAACATGGCGCTGTTGTCCAGCGCTGCGTGCACGCGTGGAACCGTTGGTCAGGGTGCCGTTTCATTCTATCATTTGAGACGGCGAGGGTTGCCATGGTAACAAACGTGTGCCAGCGCGGTAGTGCTGCTGTTTGTCTGGCGGACAAGTTCCGTAGCAGGCTTCAGGAGGTCTTTGAACGGCGGAACGGTGGGGGAATAAACGGAGGGGCTTAACGTAGACTTGGTTTCCTGTTAGATGGAAATGAAAACTCCTCGGGCGCTTCTGTAAAATCCTAAGTCAATAAATGTCTCTCATATCTGGAGCAGAGGAAGCGCCCCGAGCCTGCATGCTAATGAAAGTTAGCATGAACTCTAGCTCTGCATGCTAATGAACGTTAGCATGAACTCTAGCTCTGCATGCTAATGAACGTTAGCATGAACGCTAGCTCTGGTTCGTCCATATTGGGCAACGGCTGGTGGGACTGGATCAGAAAGGATGTTTACCTACATGGATGATCCTTGGGACTGATCTCATCAGCTTAAGCCTCTACCTTGGCCATCATGTGCTCAGGTATCATATCCAGAGTTAAGCTAAACCCAAACTGGAGAATCACCAACATTTTTGCTGCTGGGCTATTTGTGGATCAGGATCCAGGAGGGATCGGAGAGAGTGGAGGTCAGGTGTGAATGGACTGGAAGGTTGTCGGGTCCAATCCCCAGGGTAGCATCAATCATCAGGGATGCGTTAAAGGCAGACAAGTGTTTTCACATGTGATAAGTTCATGTTGGGATGTGACTGTTGGAGCCAGTTTGAGGGTTTGTTGATAATGTGACTAATCTAATATTGTTCCTGGGATATTGACTGAGATCAAACACAGATGGAGGCCTGCGTCACAGCCAGACCGGCAAATAGATCTGTCTGTGCACTGCTCAGTCAGCCGCTGTTTAAATGTGCTGAGTGTGTGTGTGTGAGAGAGAGGGAGAGATTCTGTTGGACAGAACATTGCTACCTGTTATGTCAGATTCCATCTGGATCTGACAGTTTGGATCTGAAGTGGATCTGCTGCTGTCACTTTAACCTGTGTGTGTGTGTGTGTGTGTGTGTGTGTGTGTGACATTATTAACCTGACGAATCATCCCGTATCCACATCTCCAACTGGGGAATGGAGTCACATTTAGCAGCCTGGAACTGCAGCTTTTGCTTCCTGGGTGGGGATTTTGACCTGGTACACCTGGACAATCCTGGATTTACCTGCTAGCAGCACCTCCAGGGTCCTCACAGGTATAACGAAACCTTTACCTGCTAGCAGCACCTCCAGGGTCCTCACAGGTATAGAGAAACCTTTACCTGCTAGCAGCACCTCCAGGGTCCTCACAGGTATAGCGAAACCTGCACATACCTGCTGTTAGTCCACCAGAGCCAGCTTGGCTGCACGCCGCCATGCAACATGAAACGCCCCCCACTGTGGAGGAGCGCCGGAAAGTCCAAACCCACAGGAAGATGACAGATTGTTCTGCTCCCACCCAGATTTCTTCTAGGCGCTGGTTTCTTCCAGCCCGGCTGCCAGGCGTCGCCATTAAACGATGGCGAGTCGTCAGCGTGGAGCAGAAGGAGAGGAGTCTCCTCCCAGGAGGGTTAATTAGCATTTATCTTCATGCTTAATGAAACATCCAGACTGGAGCAGCAGAACCATGTAAAGACAGGAAGCGTCTCTCTCTCACACACACACACACACACACACACACATGCACGCTCAGATGAGTCAGCTCAGAAGTTTCCACAACCCGATTCAAGTTCAAGTCACCAAGCTAATTTATTGACATGAAGGCACTAATTGTGCCCAGACCATGAAGACGTTGAGGTTTTAGCGCGCCTCACTTCCTGGAAACGGTTCATTTCCCGTCTCTGTCGTCTTTTGTCACAGCCGCCTTTTGCAAAGAGCAAATGTTGACCGGGGACCACATCTGCACACATCTGCCTCAGATGTGTGCGCTGAGCAACCACCCAGAACCTACCTGTGACCTCCTCTCGCTGATGTCGATGTTCTCATCATCATTTTTCTCTCTCTCCTCAGACATCTGGAGCCTCGGCGTGATCCTCTTCATGTTGGTTTGCGGCCAGCCGCCGTTCCAGGAAGCCAACGACAGCGAGACCCTGACCATGATCATGGACTGTAAATACACGGTACCAGCCCGGGTCTCCGGCTCCTGCAAAGAGTGAGCGCTCGCTTTTCTCAGCCTAGCTTTGTCCTGCAGTCCTTGATTGGTTCTTACTGATGTTTGTGTTGCTTTTAACTGGTCTAATTGGACTCACACTGGTTAATCCCAGCAGCAGATTCAGCCCCATGTCCTCTCCAGGCTAAATGAATCTTTCGTTGTGCTCCATTGTTGCTGCTCATTTGTGTTAATGGCTGCGGTCTGAGGAGGATGGAGGCAGCTCTGGGACGCTTTAGCGCAACGCCTCGATTCCAGGCTGACTGCACCTTCCACTTTCTAAACCAGTCTGGCCAGTAAGGGAGCAGTTGCATAATGATCTTGGCCCGAGTAAATAGCTCTCTTCATTTTGCGCTAATATGAGTCGATTTAGAAATGTACCGAAGCGCCGGGTTTGTGCTGACGGTCTGTTTTAAACAGCCGGTGCATTTACACTCCTTTCTGCTGGCAACTGGAGATCAGGCGTCGTTCGCCGCCGTGCAGAGAACATGGCGTGCTGCCGTCAGGCCGTACAGTCACGCCGTCGACATCCAGGAAATAGAGATTCTAACTACTTGTGCTGTTTTCAGGGATTAACGGGTTGGGTGGCGTCCACGACGTGAGTCACTTTCTTAAATTAGCCACAGGAAATAAAAGCTGTCCGATGTGAGAATTGTGATTGGTTCTGACTTCAGCAGTTGGTTCCAGTTTGCATTTTGTTCGGGCTGTCACCATTAGGAATTTCTGGAGACGATTAATTGTCAGAAAAATAATTGCAGCTGACGATTATATTATCTATTTTTTTTCTTTTTTATATTCTACTATCAGCATAACGAGCTTTAATCATACACATTCTGTCCTGTCCTGAGCACCTTAATGAATCATGAATCAGAACTAGTTGCTGTGGATGGTGGGTCTGGAGACGTTTCAGATTTGTTGCGTACTTGGCACTACGTTGGCACTTTTTTACGGCAAATTTTACAGATGCTTCCTCCAGGTTACTGGCCTCTCCTTTATCGTTAGGATAAAAACCAAAATGCACCCAAAGCAGAGCCGTGGTACGAGGCTTTGGAACCAGAATCTCCCCTTCCTTTATGTTGTTATTATCCTAGCCACAGCATACTATCCTAGCCACAGCATACTATCCTAGCCACAGCATACTATCCTAGCCATAGCATATTATCCTAGCCATAGCATATTATCCTAGCCATAGCTCGCTGCAGATCCGATCAAGACGAGAGGTAAATGACGTGGTTGCCATGGTGACACTGCGTGCTGCTGCTGGTGCAATACGATGACGTCAGACTCAGATTCACAGTTATTTTATGCAATTTTGTGGATAAAAAAGATAATTGACAGTAATCGCAAATATGAAAAATAATCATGATTGACGATTATTGTAATATTCGAGATATATGTAGTTTTAGTGTGTAAGATCGGAGGCTGCAGATTTCGGATCGGTTTTTAGACCGGCACGTTTCCTTTTCTGTGCTTAAAGTGCAAATAAGTTGGACGAGAGCAGAAACTCTCCTCTTTTTCTCTCTCCGTGTGTCAGAACTGGGGTGAAGCCCAGTTTTCTGACGCTGTTACGTTCACATGCCAACGCTCGCTAAGGCTGGTGGGATGTCTCACACACGAGGCTTGACTCAGCTCTGCACCCCTGAGGCCGGGAAAGCTAAAAATAGGCAACAAATGCTGGAATTCAGACTGGGATTAATGTGGGCGGAAGTGGAAAGGGTTCATTTGAAAGGCTAATCTACCTGAACGAAGAGTGAAGTTGATGGAGTTGGTCTGATTTCACCGTGACTCTCGTTTGTCTGGCGTCAGAAGAGAAAAGTGTTAGCATCATGTGACATTTCAGACGCGACAGCCGTGGCGCTCTGCCCAGCCCGCTAGCCTGTAGCTTCCCTCCGGCAAACTAAAGGATGGATTTAGCCAATCTAAGGGTTCAGCGGAGCTGCGCAGGTTCTCTCAGCTCTAGATCTGTGCAGATGTAGGCGGGCTGTTGTTGGTGTGTTTTTAGCTCTGTCTTTCTTTTCACCGTTGAAATGGTCCCAGTCTGAACGGTAGCTCCTGTAATTCAGTACAGACTGGGATTAGTGCTCATTTGATCTGCACTCACTTCAGATTAACAGCTATTTTCGACAAAGATGGCTTTGCGTCTGGACCCACCATGCTTTGTCTTTTCACCAGAAGCCAGATAATCCCGTTAAACTGCAATCTCTCGCTCTAAACCGCCCGCTGAGCGGCTGTAGCTCCACATGGCCGACTCCATCAGAGCGGCCGCTGCTTCACCTTCCAGGTTGTTGCTTCTGCACCAATGCTAAAGGCTAACGTGCTAACGCAGAGAAGCTTCCTGATGCTGAAGGTTCTGGTCCTTCAGGCCCAACCAGCAGCTGCTCTTTTGGGATCTAGGAGGCGGATGTTGAAGGATCATTCTGTTTCCACGGTAACCAGTCTCAGAGAGGCCCACGTGTGCATTTGTCGCCTGGTCACACCCAAAAAAACGATCTTCCCCACATTTGCCACCAGAGGGCGCATATCCAGCTCATTTGTCGCCTTTTCTCTCGTCCCGACGCCAGTCTGATCGACCGCATGCTTCAGAGGGATCCGAAGCAACGAGCTTCCCTGGAAGAGATCGAAAGTCACCCCTGGCTGCAGGGGGTGGACCCGTCCCCGGCCACCAAGTACAGCACGCCGCTGGTGTCGCACAGGAACCTGTCGGAGGAGGAGCACAACAGCATCATCCAGAGGATGGTGCTGGGAGACATCGCAGACCGGGAGGCCATCGTCGAGTACGTCTCTCACACACACACACACACACACACACACACACACACACACACACTGGCCTCGCATGTCTGCACGTCCCAGCTCTTCATCTCGGTGTGTTCTCTGGAGAACCTCTTTCAGGAGCTCCAGCTTCTCCTTTAAATGACTGTAGCAGAGTGTTGAGACTTTACTCTTGGTCTTTCCCACGCTCCTTCTTTCCTTCCTGTGTCCTGGTCATGTGACTGTCCTTTCAGAGCCCTGGAGACCAACAAGTACAACCACATCACAGCCACCTACTACCTGCTGGCCGAGCGCATCCTGAGGGAGAAGCAGGAGAAGGAGGTGCAGAACCGCTCCTCCAGCCCCAGTAACATCAAAGCCCAGTTCAGGTACAGAGAAGAGCTTCTCCCAGGCTTCTGCTCCTGGAAGACTTGGGCACCGCTGGCCTAACTTTATTAGTATTGAGCTGGGCCCTTTCTGATGAGCGTGGGAAACCCCGTCAGCCACCTCATTAGCATAGAAGGATGGCGCTGAGCCGCCTGGCTCCTCTGAACTTGGCCCAGACGTCTCCTCAAGTCTGCCAAGGTTCCATTTCCTTGTTTGGTTCTGCTGAACCTCCACCTGCTGATCTCAGAGGAGACCAACGCTGGCCGCCGTTCTGCATCTGGCGCTCCAGAGTTTGCACCGTTAGTCAGCGTTCGACAGCAGCCTGTCACACTGAGCGTGAAACCAGCCCCGTCTTTACCTGCTCACCCACCAGCTCCAAGTCTTGGCTCTTTGTTTCCGTGCCAACGTTTGTCTCTTTAAAGGAAGAGGAAAGTTGGACGGAGGAAGAGATGAACATATAAGGAAGAGAGGACTAGAGGAGCACAGCTGGGAAAGAGCCACGACGTTCCTCTGCTGCACGGAGAAGCTTTAAGAAGGCCTTATTACAGGCTTATTAAAGACCTTATTACAGGCTTATTAAAGACCTCATTACAGGCCTTAATACAGGCTTATTAAAGACCTTATTACAGGCTTATTAAAGACCTCATTACAGGCCTTATTACAGGCCTTCTTACACGCCTTATTACAGGCTTCTTACAGGCCTTATTACAGGCCTTATTACAGGCCTTATTACAGGCTTATTAAAGGCCTTATTACAGGCTTATTACAGGCCTTCTTACAGGCCTTATTACATGGCTTATTACAGGCCTTCTTGCACGCCTTATTACAGGCTTATTACATGTCTTAAAAACCAGTTTTCTTCAATCGCTACACTTTTAGTTCTTTTATGCTTTGAATGACTAGGTTCATACGTCCAGGCTGCACGTTGAGTAGGTAAGGTGCTCGTGCACGCCTGTGAACAACCGTGAACTTTAGCTCCAGAACGTCTGGAACAAACTGTGTGGAGGTTTTTCCTTTCATCCGTCTGGAATCGGCCCAAATGAGAGTGTTAAAGTAGCGTCCTGGCAGATGAAGGCTGGGCAGTGGGCGTGGCTTGAAGGGGCTTCCTGATGTGTGCAGGCAGTCGTGGCCCACCAGGGGGGACATGCACCAGGACATCGAGGGCAGCCTGGCTGCCTCCTCCATCTCACACGCCGGAGGCCCTCAGTCTCCGGCCCGGAGCACCGAGAACCTGCTGAACGGCCACCGGCCCAAAGGCCTGATGGAGCTGGGCCGCAGAGACGAGAGCGGGACGGACGCGGGGGGGCCCATGGTGCTGGTAGGCTCCTCCTGTCCTTTCACCTCCCCAGTGCTGGACACACGTCCTCTCTAACCGCTTCTCTTTAGGGGGACTCTTCTGCTGGCTCTAGTTGGACTGCAGGGTTGGGGTCTGGGACCATGAGGGGGCCCGCACCGTCCACCTCAGCTGCAACCAAGCAGAGGATCTGCCTGTTCAGGTCTGACGCTGTCCTGGGGGTGTCCTGGGGGTTTCTGTGTCCAGCGGCTGATTTCAAATCCTTTTTCCCCCCCAGGGTGGAGGAGGATGAGGAGGAGGAAGAAGAGCAGGACCCGTCTCCTTTCCTGACCCAGGTGATTCTGCGCCGGAAGCTCCCCTCCCTCACCAACCGCCTCACCTCCAGGAAGAGCGCCCCGGTGCTCAACCAGATCTTCGAGGAAGAGGGCGAGTCGGACGACGACTTCGACCAGGACGAGGGTCTGCCGCCCAAGCTCAGCCGCCTGAGGATGAACATGGGCGCCAACCCGGGCAACCTGAGCTCCGGCCCCGCCTCCTCCTCCCCCGGCTCCGCCCACAAGCGCTACCACCGGCGGAAGAGCCAGGGCCGCGGCTCGTCCTGCTCCAGCTCGGAGACCAGCGACGACGACTCGGAGAGCCACCGCAGGCGTCTGGACAAGGACGCGGGCTTCAGCTGGAGCCGCAGGGACAGCAGCCAGGGGCCCCCCGGCAGCTCCGGGGGCAACGGGGGGGGCAGCAGCGCTGGCCAGGGTAAACCGTCGGGAGGGGGAGGGGGGGCATCTGGACCAGACACAGGAAGTCCACCCGGGGCGGATGGGGACAGGGGAGAGGGAGGTGGCAGCGGCGGAAGTGGAAGCGGGGGAAGGGGAGGGGGGGGCCAGGATGGCCCCTCTAGCTGCTGTAACAACAGTAGCACCTTTAACCCCACCCTCGGCGCCGCGCCCCGCCCATCCCGCGCAGCCAGCCGTAGCTCCGAGCTGGTGGAGAGCCTGAAGCTGATGAGCCTGTGCCTCCGCTCGCAGCTCCAGCTCCAGCAGCAGCAGCAGCAGCAGCGCGGTGGGCGGGGGGGTCGGGGGAGGGGGGGGGACAGGTTTATCATCCACCCTCAGGGCCTCTCAGGAGCCAGCGTCAAAATCCAGGAGAAGTCCTCCTGGAGGATGTGCATCGGCCCGGCAGGGAGCCTGGACACCATCACCCTCCCCACCGCCACCGCCCCCGCCCCTCAGCAGCACCCGCGCAAAAGCGCGCCGCACAGCCGCCCCGCCTCCCAGGGGGCGCCACTGAGCAGGGGCGCTGGCTGCAACCTGAGCACTTTGAAAAGCGGCGTGCTTCAACTACCTCTCTACGAGAAGACCATCTCTGTCAACATCCAGCGCGGGGGAGGGGCCAGGGACGGCCTGCTGTGCACCGCCGCTCCGGCCAGCTGCTGCCAGGTCATCTGAAGCCCCGCCCCCCCAGCCGACCAGAACCAATCACGTGGAACATCCTGTCACGTACACTGCTCTCCTCAATTCCAGTTCATCCTGCTGCTCCCCGCTAACAGGTGTTAGCTTGTTTTCATTTGCTGGTTTACGATAGCTAGCGGCGGCTGGAACCACGCAAAACGCCGCGGAGTCGCTCACTTCTGAAGCTAAGAGTGCTAAAAACAGCCCAAACTAAAGCGTTTCACGTAAACACGCTGGGCAAGAAGAGGAAGCATCGCTCGTTCAGAAGGCGAGAAAAAAGAAAATGTCAGCAACTTTGTTTCCTTGTCGCCCAGGTAGTCGTGCTGGTCACCTGACCCGTCTGTTCCTGCTGCCCCCCGACGCCGCCGCTAATGGGGAAACGCAGCATCAGCGCTGCCAACGGGCAGACGTAAACGTTTGCGACTTCTCTGTGGTGGAGGTTCACTTGGGTGCGAGCCTTCGCCAGCCATGAGCGGCGGCGCTGCAGGAGAAGCGAGCAGCTCCACAAACACTCCTCCGCTCTTTATTGCACTGAGATGGTTTTTTTTAAGTTGCTCTTAAGATATTTATAATCTAAATTTGTGTCTTTTTTGTCTTTAAATTTGGACTTTTTCATCTTCCTGGTTGCGTGAGGCTCTTCTGTGGTAACAGACAGACCATAATATTTGATATTGTGGCGCTATCGTGCTCACCACCAACGGGTTTGGATACGTTACTGCTGAACATCTATTTAAAATTCTTATTTTTTTAAAGTTGGCGTCCGTTGCTGAGAGCCGTTGACCTCCGCCGTCGCGCACACACACACACACACGCGCGGGTGCGTCCTGGATCCAGTCTGTATATACAGTAGGTTTCAAAAAGTAAAGTTTATTTTTAAAATTTGTACATTTTTCGAGTGAACTGCTGTTGTAATCTATGGACCGGGGCCTGCGTAAAGACTGATGGGAGGAGGAGGAGTGTGTGTGTGTGTGTGTGTGTGTGTGTTCACACACCTCTGCCAGAGGAAGATTACAGCTTTAAAGGTAAACAAAAGAAAGGGGAAATGGGGAAACTCTTTAAGGGCATTGGCAATAAGCTAACCATGTGTTGCAGCTATCTGTACAGAACTTTTATTTTTTTTTTAATTCTGGGCCTGTGAGGCCTTTCAGCTGGACTGGTTTCCAAACGAAAAGGAAAGCTATGTTAATATCTTCCTCTCCGGGTTGGTGTCTGATGTTTCTTTAAACCAAATGTAAATAGATGTGCAGAACCGGCGCTCTGTGGCGAGCAGGGCCCACTCGGGCCTGCAGGGCTGTAGAGGAAACGAGCCTTCTACTAGTCGCTGTACGAGTGTTGGCGCCGAAAACATAAACGTGTGTGAGGAGGAAGCCACTCTACGCGTCGACCGTCGTCTTACTCGGCTGTATCCAGGTGAATGACGTGCATGTGTTTCCGTGTTTCAGCGTGAGAATGCGCCTCAGAAACGTTACTGGGCCAAAACAGAAAAAAAAAGAATGAAAAACGACAGAAACCTTCTGTGTATTACTCTGTAGGTGATATCTGTTGTCAGACGTAACATATAGCTATGTTAATATCCAGAATAAAAGTGTGTAAAACTGTCTCACACCTGGGCTTTGGTGTCTTCTGTTGCCGTGGCGAGGCCACGCCCACTCTGGGGAGGGGGGTTCTCCTAATACTTCTGCACTAACGTTGGTTTCTGGTGGTGAACCTGCAGACGTCAGGCTCCAGGCTGCGGCTCCTTCGTCCCAACTCGTCAGTGTGGAATCAGAAGAGCGCCATTCGCGCCAGGATCAAAGCAAAGATCAAAGGTAAGTTCCACCCACACCACACAAACGAGAAAAGGTTTTCCAGAAATTGTGAGGAAGCAGCTAAAGCGCAACAGATTTCGGTATAACTGCAAATTAAGGCGTTTTTTTTTTTTGCCCCCAAACCAAACAAACCTAAAATGTTTCTGAAAGCTAAATATCCATATTTCCGTGTGTGCCGCCTTAAAGACTCGGAGAGTTTCAGGGTCATAGTTTATTGGCAAACAGTCTGAACAACTGTCAGTAAACACACGTGTGCGAACGAAAGAAGAATATTCAGACAAGGCAAGGCACCGTTCCAGGAGAGGCGTTCCAACACCTGGGAGGATTCCTGCTCAAACAGCCGTGAGAGGAGGAACATGCTCGCGTTTGCACACATCAAGGTCGACTAGGCAACTTTTATCTGTAGATGGATTCCGATTTGGTGACGCTGTCGTGGTTACGCCAGCAAACGTAGCGACTTTAGCGGCTAAAACGCGGCACGTCCTCCCGTGGACAGTCAGGTTGACGCCAGCATCACGCCGGGGGCCTGTCCTGTTCCAGCACTCGGATGTGAAGCTCTGGCTTTCCCCAAACTGACAGTTTACATACAGTACATCTGAGGTCAAGGGTCACGCCCTTTTAACACCCCCCACCCCCATTATTTGCCTCCTTGTCTTGATCCAGAAAATAACAGACATGCAAAGGCCCTCGTTTCCTGTTGTTATCGCGCCTCACGAGCAAACAGAAGCGTTTGGCGCTCATCACCTGATGGCTAAGCTAATGCTAACGCAGACTTTTTGTCCAGATCAGGAAAAGGAGGTAAATAAAGACCTGGTGCTAGTACAGTCACCTCTTATTCAAATGTTCCACCTGTAACTTCAGAAGACTCAGCGATGCGGTGAAGAAATCAGAAGAAGCGTCAGAATCTGCAGGGTCTCCTGTCTTCCTCAGTGAACTTCACTGAACTCCGAGCTTTCAAGCATTTTCTGCAACAGAGAAGAGAAAAAAGAAGTCAAGTCTCCAGGAGGACGAAGATGGAGGGAAAAGAAGCGTCAGGCTGGCTTCCTGCTCAGGTGGCACGCGGAGGAAACCCCCTCAGACAGACCCTGGTTCTAGCTGCAGGGTCCTCTGCTCGGAGCCCAACGCCCAGCCTGGATCCTAAGATGACATCAAGTCCCATCACGCGCGCAGCTGCAGGGTCTGGAGTGTGTCAGGAGCTGAGGACGTACAGGAGAGCGCGGGGTCGCCGGGAGCGCACCAGGCGGGTCCACTGGATCCACGTGGGCTGGGCCTAAACTCAGATGGGCCGTCTCGCCAGCAACTCCCAGCGTGATCTTTACTTCGTTACGCTGAAGGGCTCAGCCGAGGTCAGCACTCGGGGAGGAGGGACGTGCTCAGTCACTTCTTTAATCTGTTCCTTCCTTCCTGCTTCTGGCCAATCGGATGTTAAAAGATTTGGTCTCAGACTGCTCCGCCGAGAGTCTGCGCTGAAGCAGCCGCTCGCATCCAAACCCCACCCTCCGCCAGCACAGACAGGCAGCCAGCGTGCACGTTAGCCGCTACAAAGCGCTGTTAGCCCACCAACGTGGCGGCGCTGAGACCTCTGCTGCCGCCTCAGGGACGGCCTGAAGCGTATGCGGAGGACGGCGAGCTGTGGCCGGGGAGGTCAGCCATCCAGAGACTCGTCAGCCGGACAGTTGCTGAATGTTGTTGAACGGAGGCGATGACAACTGGGTGTCACTGAAATCCCAGAACCCTCTTCCAGGATTATTCATACCTCGTGTGTGTTACAGCGCTCCGTTTACTGGCCTGTTTATTGCCCTGGTGACTCCATATCCATCTGTCACTCTCTCACCCCTCGTTCAGGCCAAATGTCAGCGCTCAGATCGACTTATCCTGGCTGGTACGTCCAGGTTAGATAGATCTATAGGCCGTAGATCAGGGCGCAGGTCTGCACATGGATGAAAGCTAATGCAGCTAAAACAAAAAGTATACCACAAAGCAATCTTATGTCGCCTCCGACATCCTGCTGCAGGTTTTTTCAAAGCTCGGGTTAGATCACACACTCACACACTGAGTTTAAATATTAAGAAAAACGCAAACAGCACACAAACAAACACCGTTTCACACCGCCGAGCTACTCACCCCACATAGAGCCGTCTCTGCAGAACCAAGACAGCAGAAACAACGCGCATCAACCAACCGCAGCCAGCAGCTCACTAGCATGTGCGTTTAGCATACGTGGAACCTGTCCGTGCTTACGGAATCTGAGCGTAAACAAACTAGCACTAATGCTAACAAGTTTCAGCCTCTGAAGCAAATCTTCAGAAGTATTTAGAGTTCTGCACACGTTCGTTCATGTGTGTTTGTGTCAACAATGAATGTTTCTCCACGTTAAATCATCTTCTCCCTCATGGTCGTAAGTGATGGAGCCGCTGATAGCTGCTGACGTAGCTTTGGCTCGGTTTAGAGTTTCAGAAGGCAAACAGCCTGCGGGTGCAGCGCGGCTCCATCAGTCCACCTCTGCTGCCAGCAGCGCTAATGCTTCACTGCTGGAGCCGCATCGATCCTATTAGCCGGGCTGCTCCATCCGTCTTGAGCAGAGTGCTTCTGGACAGGCGTCAGGAGCCCGCCCTGAATGCCAAATGAAGCTACGCTTCGAAGGGACAAACACGGCTCCGGGTTGGTGTTTACAGCTGCAGGATGACGGATCTTTGCTCCGTTTCCTTCTACGGACGCTTGTAACTTGTTTACAGGAAACGACACATTTCCAGATAAACAGAAGAAACAGCAAAAATGCCGAGTTCAGATAAATCTGGATAAACAGCTGAACACGCGCTGCTGGCGGAGCCTCTGTTAGTACTCCAAATCAGATCCATTTCAGATAATCTGGGTTATGTTCACCTCTCGTCTGTAATCTCAAACCTGTGACGACCTCAGACACTCACCTTCTTCTTCAGAGCCTCCAGGGATTCGAACTCCAGGCGGGCCAGTCTGATCTGAATGTGTTTGGGAACGTCTGGGATCAGGAAGCTCAGCATGAACTTGAAGGCCAGCAGCACGTGCTGAAATCCCAGGAAAGAGAAAAGAGGCGCATCAGGATGACTCGAGCATGTCGCTCAGGGATTTCTAGGAATAAACCAACAGGAGGAGGCAAACGAGCTCCACAAAACCTGATTATGTTTTCAGGGAGACAGTGGAGAACATGGACGTGTGTGAAGCAGATAGAGTCCCTTGAGGTACACACACACACACACACACACACACACACACACACAGGTGTGTGTGTGCTGTTCCAGCTGGAGGACAGCCAGCCACTCAGCCATCGGCTCTCTCTCTTCATCACCGTAATGGACTTCTTTTTATTCCACAGTGGGTGTGAGCCTGGAGGAGGGCAGCCTGTCCTGCGGAGACGTCCCAGGTTTCACCTCCAGGTTATAAAACAGCCTGTAAATAACAGCTCCAGAGTCAGGAAGTGTGTATTTGCTGCTGCAGCCGGTGACCTCAGACCCGCGCAGCGGCCCATCCTGGCGGGAGGGGCACAAATGAGGGCGAGCGGGCTGAAGGTTCCCCCTCCGCTCTTCAGTGTGCTGCACCCACCGCCGTCACCGTGACACCCCGTCAACGGTGATTGGAAATTAGCATTTGAATCTGCGCTGGGTGTAGCTGAGCAGGGACGCTGACTGATGGAGCTGCCGACGGTTTCCTGCCTCTGACATCTGGCGCATCCTGATGTGGAGCCAGACGAAACCACCAGCGTCTTGGTCAGCGGTGGCCAGACCCGGTCCAGACGATCCCAACCGGCTAGATCCCTGATCTCAGTTCTAACTGGAAGTCAGGATTGATCCCCAACAGCTGACTCCTTTAACCTCATCAGTGGGTCAGGGCGGCTTAAACTGGATCAACGCAGCATGTTTGGCGTCAGGCGAGGTTAACCTGGTTAACTCGGACGCTGCAGCAGCAGCTGCATGAACTCCTGCATGGATGCGGATCCTCCCAGAGGTCATCCAAGGTCAGAGAAGTTCCCATTTCTAACAGACGGAGCCGTGGCTCTTAGAGGAAGCCTCTGTCTGTTTCTGGAAGCAGGCGGGCTGGTTGCCTGGATACTGCCCACTGATGTGTGTAAGCCCCATACAGTAATTACCCAGGTATCATAGCGCTGCGGCGTGGAAGCGTCGAGGCGCTGCCCTCCCTCCCTGAGCCCCCAACCCAGATTAGAGCAGCTTTATTTCAACCCTCCAGAAAAAGGTTAGCGGTTCTGTTCCCAACAGGCTGCCCTCAGGGTCACGTCAGGTGAAGACCTAAGCGTGCGTGTGTGTGTGTGTGGTCCCTCCCTCCCTCCCTCCTCTTTCCTCCTGCTGTCCCGTCCCTTTAACAGCCTGCTGCTCTACTCTGGGAACGTGCTCAGATGTACAATCAGCTGCTGGCCTATGTTTGTCAAAGACGCGTGCACGTTTTCCTCCTCCTCCTCCATCCTAACCCTCTCCTCCCCGTCTGTCTGGTTCCGCTTTGCTGTCATTTGCAGATGCTTCTGCAGCCTGCCCACCTCCACGCAGGGCCTTCCAGCCCAGCAGGCTGGCGGATGGATCGCAGCCATACAGCTGGGCGGAGCCAGTCTTCCTGTCAGCCGCCTGCCTTTTAACTCCAAGGTAAAATTGAGGTGGAAATGTCTAACCGGACCTTCGCTGCGGCAGGTCTGCGTGGACCACCTCGGCTGCCCTTTAGCGCTCGCAGGCGGCGTGCTCTCATTTGTGGAGCTGCGGCTCGTTACACACTCAGTTTTCCCGCGAGCACCCAGCGGAACAGTCGATAAGGGCACACGCGGGGTTGCCCCAGCAACGTAAACATGAACGACAGCGTCTGCCTGGCTCAAACCATCCTCGCCACCAACGGTTAAACGTTGCTCCAGACACCAAATCACGTGACTAAACACACGCCGTCTTCCACAAACAGGGTGATTAGCGCTCAGCTGTGTTTGTGCACGTTCACTTGAAGAAAGAAAATCAGAGGACGTCAGCAAGAGCAGCAGCAGTGAGACTTAAGCAGTCAGGCGTCCTGAAGAGGCCCAAACATGCAAACGTGAAAGCTCTCAGGGCTGAATTCAAGATGAGAGATGCAGATTGTTACCCTGAATTCTGAGCCTCCAGGAATTCTGCAAGGAAATGCACGTGCCGTTTGAAAGAAAGACATCCAGCAGTTTCAGAAAGGAACAAGCACGATGAGGAGACCACGCGTGGACGTGAGTGCAGGGCTGGGTTGGACTCTGGCTCCATCTACTGAGCGAGTTTGGACATCAACCCCGTCGGCGTCCCACCTGCAGCTCCGTGTCTGACCTCCTCTGCCTCCAGGTGGGCTTTCATTTCTTGCTTTTCCATTTGGAATGTTTTTTTTATAAAGGGCGACTACGTGACTACTGTCAGCGCTGCGTGCAGCGTTCTGCAACAATTTAACGCCTTTAAACGTCAGAGCAACTACGCTAACTTTGGTTTGGGAGAGATGGTGCTAAAACAGCCCCTGACCCAAGCGTGCCTTAAGAGTTAAACTGTTTCAGTGTTTGAAGGGTTTGTTAGCGACGTAGATCTGGACCTGCCGGAGTCCAAAGTAATTCCATTTTCTCAATGTGTGTGTTCTATAATTACGCACATCGTTTTTTTAAAATCTAGTTTCAAATTCCTTTTTGTTTTGCTGGCTAGTAGGTTTGTAAACGTTATCTCATGCTTTAGAATTGTTACGCGTTCATTTATTTCCCATTCAGTGAAAAAAAGAGAAGAGTGTTTCTGAAAATTACCTCGATAGCTGCGATCCACAAAATGAGCCGTATCTCCGAGTCGGGAAAGAAGGCCTTCACTTGTGGCGACAGGCCGATGAGGCCACAGTTGGTGACCACGGCGATCGCACTCATGGCTTCAAAGGCGAGCTGGAGACGGGAGCGGTGTCATTAGGCGGCCGTTGCCATGGCGACCAGCACCTCCAACCTTGGGTGCGGCTGCCGCTCACCTGCCACACGCCTATGTCTGCCGCTGGCTCGGAGAAGGGCCGTTTGAAGACGTGGCACATCTTGAAGGCATCCGAGTAAACCTCGGTGATGTTGTTGAGGACCACCAGGACAGCAGCCAGGGGGTAGACGCAGGAGAAGAGGCTGACGTAACCAAAGAGCAAGAACAGCTCCAGGTAATCGTCAAATGTTCCCTGAGAGAGGCAGAAACGCCCGTTTATTGCTTTTTTTTTAAATATTGCTGCTCACCTGAGGGAAGGCAGGCCGTGCGCTCACCAAATACGTGCTCATGTCGGCCTCCAGGCGGACCTGCTCAGCCAGGGGAAGCTCTTGGCCTTCCACGGTTCTTCTCTTCTGCACCTTGCGGAGCATCTTCTTGTTGCGTCTCCTCTGCAGCCAGTAAGGCAGGAAGGCCTCCATGAACTGATTCAGGATCTGGCTGGTGATCAGCAAAGTGGCCAGACTCTGAGTACCAGACCAGGAAGAAGATCACTGATCATTCACAGGCAAATGGGACCCTCGTACCACCACAGTGAGACCACACAGGCGTAGAAGATCCAAACGCCTACCTGTCTCAGCAGCACCATGTCCTGCATGACGAAGGCGATGTAGAAGAGCGAGGCGAAGCAGTTGAAGAAGTTAAACTACGGGGGCAAGAGGTGAGCCGTGCTCATGAGAAGAGGTCTTTCCACACGACAGTGCTGATGTTAGTGGTAAAACTCACCACTAATACTTTCAGGATCAGGTGATTCTGATATGAGGACTCCAGCCGGTGATTCTCTGCAGAAACGGTGAAAAAGCACACGTTCAAGCTGGTTCCTACCAGAGGAACCAGAGATCCGGTACTCACCCCACTCCGTCAGGAACTCTGCGGCGTATCTGTAGATGAGGTTCAGCATCTCTATGACCACGGCATAAATAATACTGGGGATGAACAAGAGTATCCCAGTCCAGAAGGTGGGCTCGTCCTCATGGAGCGAGATGGCCCAACCCTCCATCTGGAAGTAGATCATCATCACGTAGAGGGACAGGTAGAGGCAGAGCAGGACAAAGGGCAGCGACACCAAGTAGATGCGCAGCTGCCTCTTAGCGTTGGGGTAGAGCGGCTCCCTGCGGCCCGTCACCGGGTTCAAGCCGAGGACGCCGTGGAAACCGGGGCGGGGCTCTTCGAAGGCCTTCTTCCTGCTCAGCGTGCCCCAGCGGTAAGCTAACGAGGCACTGCAGCGCTTCCATAACTGAGAGAAAGAAACGGGTGACATTGTATATCACACAGATCATCTCTTTAGGGCTCTAACGCCGTTCTTCGAGAGCGCACCTCCAGGAGAACGGTGCACCACACCAGGTTAAACCCAGCAAAGATGACATATTTGTCGTAGTTCTCCCAGTCAAACAGGTAGTAAGGCACTCCGATGAGGGCCATGGGCACTAGAGCGAAGGTGAAGAACTCCAGGAAGCCAAAGTAGAGGGCCTGACCCTCACCAAAGTAGCGCCTGATGGCATCTTGGAGAGAATGGAGTAGACGAGAGGTAAGAAGAAGAAGCAGAAAAGCAACAGGGTGAGCATCCCCTCCTCCAGGAGAGAAGCCAGGTCTTTGTCCCGTACCCAGAGGCTGCAGGGACAGCTTCACCCGCTTGTACCAGCTAAACGAAAGTCTCTTGAGTTCTTCCTGCTCATGGAGAGGAAAGATCTGGATCAGGATCCCCTTGGACTGCAGCCGACGAACTGCAAAGCAGGAAGAGAGCAGGCTGTCATTTCCCGTCTTGAACCTCTAAACATGAAGAGCATGCAGCGCCCTGGTGACGAAAAACTGTACGCGCCAAATGTTTTTTTAATTACCCGACTTTTGAATGACAGACAGACCTCACGTCTGCACATCTGAACTCACTGCCCCCCCCCCCCACACACACACACACACACACACACACACACACACAGGCTTAATTTTCTACGAGAACAGAAACAATAGCTGGATCCAGCCCATTGTACACAACGCAGCGCCTATAGCAGGCAAGCCCATTGTCTGAACAAATCCACGCACATGAAAGCTCTCTCCTCTCATCTGCCATTTTGAGTACATCATTTGTCAAAAATGATTACATTCTGCTTTAAAATGATTTGTCAAACACAGTCGCTGAATAGAGGCGCCCTATCTGTGCTGCACGTTCATTGCTTCCTTATCTCGCTTTGGGAATATTTCACCGCATTTGCATATTTATTGTTTCCATACGGCAGCCACGAGGCGAGCGAGAGACATAGAGAAGGAGAGAGAGAGAAGGAGAGCTGGGTTTAGAGGACAGACGCTGCCAAATATCGTTGTTCCAGCCAAACAGGCAACAGTCAGTGGTTTTTCTGGTCTGTCCTATTTGACATGAGCAAACTGGAAAAGGCTCACTTTGCTGTTGTCACAGTATTTGTTGATAAAGAAGCACTCACAGTTGGAGCTCAGTGGTGGAAGAGCGTTATTAGGTGTAAAGGAGGGAAATCGGATTCTTTTTTACGGTTGGGAAGAGGAAGCGTGAGACTGACTGATGGATTTGCCAGGGTAGAGCTTGGCTCCGCTGTGTCCCGGTACATGAGTCTCATCCTGAGCTCTCAGCGTGTCCAGCTCGTGTTTAATGATGTACTGACACTCCGCCATGCTGAGGAAGCCGTCTCCGTCCCCTGGAGAGACACGGACACGCAAACACACCGTGACACTCACGATAAAGGCCACAGCCGTGCTGTGGCAGCTCGGAGGCTGCGGGAATAGAGCCGGAGACGTCCGTCACAGCTGACGCCATAACAGAGCGTTTCATAGCTAAACTTGTGATTACAAACGGAAATATTAAGCAGTGCTAGTTTAAAGTCAAGCTTTTCTTTCACCACAATCTATAAAAATGCATCCATTTCTCAAATTTAATTTATATATATTGTTAAAATGAAACAACTCAAGCTAAACACAAACTTTAAAATCAGTAAGCGTAAATAAAGGTACCAAAACAGCAGCTGAGTTTACCTCTGAACTCTGTGAAGTTGTGTTTGTTAGCACAGGTGAAGCCTCTCATGGATCCATCGTTGTACTCCTTAAAGAGCCCCACCTCCTCAGCACCGGAGAGGAGCCTCTGCCTCGTAGCCCCCACCAGGAAGATGTGGGGGTTGTCCTTCTCCTGACCCTCGACCCCCAGGCCCAGCTGCTCCACCAGAAAACCAGCACCTGGCGCATGTGGAGGGGTTAAACAATGTCAGGCGTGTGTGTGGACAAAGCAAGCAAGCTGCAGAAGAGCAGCTCTGCGTCCACACCTCCGCTCTGCTGCTTGTCTCTTATCCTGCTGAGCAGCCATTTGATGGCTTCTTCTTTGGTGTTCGAGGCCAGCTCCACCACCACCAGAGGAGTGAAACTGGCACCGCCGATGTCAAACGACTGCTGCATCTTCTCCTCTCCTGGATCACCTGCAGCCGGAGGAGATCCTCAGATTTCTGCCGCCACCAAAGCTAAGAAAGCCTTGTTTTTTTATTCTCATCAAGTTAAAACACCTAGCTTGTGGGCGCTAAAGCATTAAGTGGGGTCCAGAGCTAATAGTATTCGTCAATCACACTATAAATGTGTTTTTATTGTGTAATATATGTCAAAAATAACAATTAAATACATTTTCATTGAGAAAGCTGCACAGGGTGAGTTAACAGCTGCACGATGGCAACTCAGTTTGTCTGCAGCCAAACTGTAAAAGCAGAAGAGACAGAACAGCTGACACATACACACACACCCATACAGGAAGGGTGGTGCATTCATGGAAATGGCTGACGTCTGAAGGTTCAGACTCACTAGTTAATGGAGTTTTTCTGAGCTGGGGGGCTTCTCTGTACTCACTCGGACCTGTGCCTGTGTAGCAACGGCTCTGCTCCAGCCTCAGCGCAGCAGCTGCTCCTGCGCAACTGTGAAGACACACATTAGATGCTTTTTTTCCACACTGTGGAGTCTGGCGGCTGCCGCTGATCATGGTCAGCCACTCGCCATTTACCCAGTCGGTCTATATTTAAACTAATGTCTCTGTTCTTGGCCTTTAAGAGGGGGGGAGTTTGTGAGCAGAGAGAGGTTGCTGAAAAATGATCTGGCTCTCACAACCAGCCGCTGAAATCTGATCTTCAGATTAATGAAAAAAGAACAGTTCCAGGAACTCTGGATGATATAGTCACTATTAAACTCTAATAAAGAGTATGACATTAATGTTTACAGCCACCTATAGTTCCGTTAAACACACAAACATCTATTTTTCTCTATGACTGTAGTAGTTCCATCCACACCTGCAGGTGTAATGTGCACTTTAAGTGTCTAACAGACATCAAAAACTGCTGATGGCAACTTCCATATTAGATCAATTAATTGGAGAAATGTCCCTGGTTCTCTTTGACTTGCTCTTCTCTTCTTCTCTTTTTCTTCTTTACACAATTATTTATAATTTTCAGGTTAAACTGGTCTGGTAGCAGTCATGTTGGGGAGTGGCTGGTGAAAATAATCAGATTATCAATTACATTTCTCATATTGGTAACCTGAGAAACTAGTGAGGCAATTTAATGGGAATAAATTATTTAATTCATCAATGAAGAAGAAAAAAGTAAACATTTACATGAGCTGGTGCACTCATTCTCATATGAAAATGTTAGTGCAGAAAGCAAAGTAACCCTATTTATATTTATCAAACTATCACTTTTAACTACCACCTAGTTAAAAGAAAGTAGAAAAAGATCTGAACTAATCTGATTATTGAAAATTTTCAGCTTTCGAATGACTGGGAGATGAAATGACTCAGATGAAAAGGTGTTTTCCAAAAGTGTAAGATTTCATTGAAGACCAAAATATGTCAGCGTCAACATAACACGATTTTGCAAAGTTTATCCTGAGCTGCGTTTGAAATGAAGAGGACTTTATTGTGTTTTTAGCTACTTACCGCAGATCTTTCAGCCGAGTCGTTCAGTGTTTAGATGTTTGACAGCAAAGCTTCCGCATTGCCTCACGCACAGCGGCAGGGTGCGCTTCTTTTGTGTCACGTAAGGCACCGCAGATACCTGTCGATACACCGGAAGAAAGAACCGCTCGACGGAAATGTTCCCGAATGGAACCCCAACATCCTCAACGGTGTTGACATGACGTCCGAGTCTCTGTGTCCACGTGACCTAAAGCGGTGTCCGAACTAATTTTGTTGATAAAAATGGACGAACAAGTGCTAACAGCAAACGAAGGGTGAGTATTTTCTTGACTTTTACCTTGCGTTTGTGTGTGAAAGTGTGTACCGTAAATATTTTACGTTTTTTGTTGACGTACAACAGCACCACCGGAGCAATCGGTGGACCTCCGGCATGTTGTTGACATACTCGGACTGAAAACTAGTCAACGTATATATTTATCTTTAAGTTGTCACAGAGACCTAAGAATTAACGAAATAACTTTACACGGGATTCGCGATATATACAAGACACATGTAAATACAGTGTTGTTAATACCTGACGCTAGACTGTTGTTAGCGATTGTCGCCATTATCCAGGGGCGGATTTAACCATTCGGCGGTCCAAGGTGGTCACAAGCAGGGGGGCTTCTCCACTTCTTTCTTTACATACGTATTGATCTTTATTTATATATATAACATGATCTTTATAAATACTTACTGGATACTTACAGGAGTTTATCTCCCACTTCAGAATAAGAAGCAATAAAAGCTCATGACTCAGTTTTATCTAGTTAGCACTAATCAGTACATAATTATCTTGTCAGCATTTTTCGTTATGAATTTACTACTCATAAATCTGCAAAAGGAGATTGATTTTAAGTTTGAAATGAAATCAGTGATTTGTGTCTGTTTTGTTTGTGTTTTTTGTGCTTCAGGATTGTTCAGAGGGTACTGTCTGTTGCAGGTGTTCACAGTTTGGTTAACAATATGTGGGGCTACGTGGACACCACAATAAGGTAGGTCTGGACCCTGATCCTGACCTGTAGTTTCATCTTTTTTATGCTCTCCAAATGCTTCATATGTTTGAGATCTGACCCCTCTGTCTCTGTAGGTGGTGCTGGATTCCAGACTGGCTCCCTTCGTGGTGTCCCACCTCGCAAAATCATCTACAGTCTGCAGAGGACATGATGCTACGATGTAAGAGGAACCAAAGTCATCTAGAAAGAAAAGTCTTTTGGTGATTGGTATTTCATTTAACTTATTTCACTGGCTTGTTCCTTCAGGTGTCGAGAGCCCCTTTTTAAAACAGCATGTGTCCATCTCCAATGGCAACCAGCTCTGGACCCTGAAATTTAACAGAGAGGCAAGCAAAACTCCCCTGGTTCTGCTCCATGGGTTCGGAGGTGGCGTGGGCCTGTGGGCTCAGAATCTAGACGCTCTGTCCCAGCATCGTCCCGTGTACGCCCTGGACCTGCTGGGCTTCGGGCGGAGCAGCAGGCCCGACTTCTCCACAGATGCTCAAGAGGCAGAGCAGCAGTTTGTGGAGTCCATCGAGCAGTGGAGGGAAAACGTGGGCCTGGAATCCATGATACTTCTGGGTCACAACCTGGGAGGATACCTGGCTGTGTCATACTCCATTAAATATCCAAGAAGGTGGGGCAGATTACAGCATTTCAGACGTCACCAAAGGTTCACAATCAGGATGATTTAATCTAATTTTTCCACACGTCGATGCAGCTACTCAGCATCAGACCACGTTAAAATAACGGTGCTGCCTTTTCAGCGTTGGCGTGACAGCAGAGTAATGCCCCAGCATGTGTCCAGCTGAACTGTCAGTTGTGGCCACCTGAGATAACCGCGGTGTCCTCCAAGCCTCCTTCCTCCTATAACTGCCTATCGCTCCACAATCTTCTCCCCTCCCTGCTTTTCCAGCGCTGAGCTTCCACCCTTCTGTCCCCGAGGCACGCCAGATAAAATGTCCTCAATCCTCCATCGCTAATGCTGCAATATCCCTGTTCCAGTCCTCTTTTTGTTATCATAATAAGTCGAGCACTCCTACTTTGGGACATTCTGTACATCCTACTTGCAAATGTTTTCTCTATTTCTTTGTTTAGAATGTGTTTGATTAAGCTGGGGGTTTGTTTAACACCAGTTTAATGATTAAGCCTCACTGGAAAAGGAATTCTCTGGAATTTATATTCACAGTATTGGGTGTTTATTTTCATGTTTACGTGCTGATTCTGATGGTTAGAAGTGTTGTTTGTCTCTTAAAGAGTCAAGCACATTGTGCTGGTGGAGCCCTGGGGTTTCCCCGAGCGCCCAGACACAGCAGAGGAAGACCGTCCCATCCCTGTCTGGATCAAAGCCCTTGGAGCCATGTTCAGTCCCTTCAACCCCCTGGCTTGTCTGAGACTGCTTGGACCTCTGGGTAAGGCTGGAGTCATCTCGCATTATGATAAAAAAAAAAACCCTAATTCCTTTAATAATCGCAGTAAATTAAATCTCCATGATGGTACACAGATGCTGTGGGTTGTCATAGCAACAGGGCCAATGCTAATATGTATAAAATAAAGGGGCAACTAAAATGTTGGTTTATATTTTGAGAAAAGTTTGTGGGCCCTGCAGGTCCAGCCTTGGTCCAGGTTCTGAGACCCGACTTCAAGAAGAAGTTCTCGTCCATGTTCAGTGACAACACTGTCCCAGACTACATCTACCACATGAACGTGCAGAGCCCCAGGTCTGCCTGCTCTACTTGTACACTTCACCACGTCACCCCAGACCTTCATGTTTTAGTCTTTGTATAGTATATAAGGATTCTTTTCCTTCACGAGTCTCTCAAGTTAATCGTTCTTCTGCTTCGCCGCAGTGGCGAGACGGCCTTTCGGAACATGACCATCCCCTACGGCTGGGCCAAGAGGCCGATGATCCACAGGATGGACCAGCTGCAGCCTCGCATTCCCATCGCCATCATCTACGGGTCCCGATCCAGCGTGGACAGCAACTCAGGGGCCGCCATCAGAGAGCTGACACCAGGCTGTTGCATGGAGATCGTGGTAAGATCATTTGGTGGTGAATAATTTAGCAACTGGACTGTGTTTAGACCAGAGGTGGGCAAACTGAGTCCCGGGGGCCACACGTGGCCCGATGAACTATTGAATGCGGCCCGCGGAGCCTCCACAATCATTCCTCCAAAAGCCAAATGAAGAGGGTTGTCAGCTTGACTGGTTAGAGACAGGCTCAGACCCCCCCTTCAGCTAGCATGCTAACATGTCCTCTCAAGAAGGTGGGGCCAAACATCATCTGGAGCTTCATCATCCATCTCTAGTTGGACCAGTTTACTGGCTCCTCTGAATATTTCCTCAGTCAGTAGTCCATCAAGCAGGATTTTTAGCTAACCTCTGATCCTCATTGGGGGGTTAGCTTCCTGCACCACCTGGCCGGCCCCTTCAGCAAGATCTACAACCCAATGTGGCCCTTCAGGCTAAACACTTGCCCACCCCTGGTTTAGACCCTGAACATTGACTGTGACTTGTTCCGTCCGTCTGAGTCGACCCTGATTAAACTCTGATTCTCACATGACATCACGTGACTGAAATACCTGCATCAGCCAAAACGCGATTCCAGTTCACACGTTAAAAATATTCAACCCGTGTGTTTATTATCTTTATTAGTTTGTGTTTTGTTGCTACCTGTCTTAAAACGTCCTCCTCTCGACGCTCCCTGCAGACCATCCGCGGGGCGGGACACTACGTCTACGCTGACCAGCCGGACGACTTCAACCGCAGGGTTCTGCAAGCGTGTGATAAAGTGGACTGAAAGCAGCGGATTTACTGAACTCTGGACTAAAACATGGAAGCCAGGGACCTTTCTCCCTCAGGAAAAGAGCGGACAGAAGACCCTGAAGAGAGCTGCGTGTTGCTAGATGTGTGTTTTTGTTTTTGATACCTGACAGATGGTGTCTGGACAGACGAAAACAGACTCTGGGCTTTCACGCTTTGATTGATGCACAGAAACAGGAAGTGTCGCTGCAGACTCTTCATCACTTCACGTCCCTTCTGTTTTAACCACATTGTCTCTCCTGCAGGTAAAACAGGGCCCGTTTTAGCTGCTGGCACTAAAATATTCTTATCAAATACAGTTTTAATCATATTTTATCTTCCAAATATGTGTAATAGACTAGCTTTACAGTGTAGAATATTGGTAATATCCAGAGTAGTATTACAGTAACTCATATCTACAAATGAGTTTATATTCACCACCCTTTAACCTGTTAACCTGTTTTAAAGAAAACAGCTGGAGGTCAAACACCTGAGGATGTAATCTGACCTCTGACCCCTTCAAATGGAACAAGTCGCATGGAGCACGCCTGTAAGGTTTGTTTTTTTGGTGTATTTTTTAAATATTTATTTTCAATTGTGGACCTTGCTCACCTTTTTTTTTTTATAGAACTCAGTTTTAACGTCATTTTTGCGTAGTTTCATCGCTCTGTCAGCTGCTCCGATAGAACCCGCGGGGTTGAGTAAACATAGCGTGGTATGTTGTGGTGAATGAAAACCTTTTGACACACTAAGGCCTGTGGAAAGGATCTGTCTCACACCTCTCTACCGCTTGTGGTGCTGTCGACTTTTTTCAGCTAATTTTGTATTAAAGATGAACTCAGGCGTGTGCATAAAAAGACTAATATTAGAGACGATCATAGATATGTAAATAATAAATGTCTATTAAAATAAATATCTAATTCTAATGGTTCTTGTCTCTGTTGGTGGAGATAATCTGAGGTGTTCCACAGGGTCCTGTATTAGCTCCACCTGTTGTCTCAATAGTTTCTGAGCATTTTTAAAGGTATTTATATTTAAAAACTTCACTCTTTTTATTCTTTTGAGAAGTATATTTACCTTTTTATATTAAAATTATATGGGGCAAATTACGTCAAATAATTTGCAATTTTAAACTTATTTACACTTATTTTAATTCTAAACCAAAAAGCTAAATTTATACATTATCAATTAAAAGCTGTATATTGTACAGTTTTCTTCAGGTTTAACATTGAATTAATCATACCATACTGAAGACAGAGAAAATATTTCTATTGTAGATTTTTAAATGTTTTTGCTCATGGATTAAGAGGATCTGCATTTGTTGATTCTGATTTTTTAAGTTGGAATTCTTTACAAGCTTAAAAACGATGGAGCTTTTTTGTAAATTAACTAGTCAATAATAACCGTATATTGTCATGTAGTCCTAATACAACAGTGAATGCTTGTTTTTGTATTAAGGGCTGGTTTAGGGTATTGAATAATCAATATTCTCTCCACTCATCAGCTCACAGAAACATCTGACGCTTCTGCATTTAAGGGCCGTGACGCTAGAGGGCGCTCACGTGCAGGGTTCTTCCGGACACGCCGAGTCTCCCACTTTAACCATCGCGTCACTTTCACCTTGAAAATATGTTACTCTGAAAGTACCAAAAAGATGTTTGAGGAGGCGACAGGGACAGAAAGTGCCAAAGAAGAAAATATATAAAAATTGTAATTTTATATACCTGTTTAGGCCTCCTGAGCTGCATGAAATGAGTGGGGTAAATTAAGTTTTCTCTGGATGCAAAAAGAGGAAACATTGATTTTTTTTTTTTTAAACAAATATTTCATACAAATGGAAGTACTGTGAAAGAGACTTTATCATCAACTAGATCAGAAAAATGATTGATTTTAGTAATCAGTGGTGATTTATGGTAGATATATGAAAACACAGACATGCTGTTGCTGTAATATTTGGTGTTAGGGTTAGGGTAACCCTTCCCAGATTATTAATCCCAACATCCTGCTTTACGTTGGCGTCCAGAGCTGAAGTGAGTGAGCAGATTTGCTGGAAGGACGGAGGAAGGAGAGAGACCTTTACTCTGGAGCACAGACCAGGCCAGGCTCTTCTTGTCTGGGTTGCTAGGAAACCGGCAAGGCGCCTGATCTAATTTATTAAATTCAGCCTCTTCCATCTCTCTCTTTCTCTTCCTGTGTCTGTCTCGCTTGCTCACTTTCAGCCGCCGTGCTGCTGCTTTCCCTATCTGGCGTTATCTTTCCCACCCTCTAAAGGCGCTTATCTCCCACCCTCACTCTCCTCCCTCTCTCTCTGCACCCCCACCCCTTCAATCAGGCATCCTCAGTCACCCCCGCCCTCTCTCTGCGCGTGTTAGTGTGTGTGTGTGTGTGTGTGTGTCCCTCTCAGACCTCAGCCAGTGTGTCCTCTCGGGCTGTGCAGCAGTGCCACCCCCACATCTTTCACACCAGTCCGTGAGTACCTCCCTCAGGCAGGCCAGATCTTCTGTAGGTTACTGAGCACGCAAACACACACGAACGATAAGTGCTTTACCAGTTCTGCTTTGGTTTTGGATTGATAAATGTGGACGGATCAGCCCCTCGCGGAGGAGCGCTCCGCTCTGCTCGTTGGCTGAATTATTCAACATTGTCACCACTTTCTTAAAGCCGGTCGATAGTTATTCCCATTCCAGATCTTCAATATAGGAGGCGCGTACACCCGGGATGCTGCCAGGGAATGAAGTCAGTTGTTTGCACGGAAACAAACCTGCATGTTGATAAAATCCTGTCGTGTACTCTGAGTCCTGTGGTCGTTTCAGAGTCGGGTAAATGTGGGGACGGCGAGCGGTGATAAAACTCTCCCAAAAACAACAACAAATGCTGTTTAATGGTGCAGAATAAAGCACACAAGGACTACAAAAGTTGTTAGAATCAAGGAGAACGACTATTGCCCCATTTGGTCCTCGCTCAGGTACTTTTTTTATAAAAATTATCACACTAAATTACATTTCAATGGTGCAGCTGCAACAGACTCGGCTTCGCTCATTAATTTACTGACATCACGCAGCTAATTAGCTAGAAGCTAATGCTGATTCAGCAAAATGCTCACAGCTAAAAAGCTCATGGTTTAAAGTGGTGGTTAAGTGGACTGGTTATACTGGGACAGAGAGGATAAATGTAGCGGTTACACAGGAAACGGGTCACATTGATGAAGCTGAGACGGCATAATGGATTTTGAAAAGGCATTTAAATATCCGTGAAACACACACACACACACACCTCCCCATCACTGTCTCACACACCCTGACGTGTACGTTATAGCGTCTCACGGTCCCTGAGTCAACCTCCACACCCCAGCTGCCCCCTGGGAAATGTGGTTCTTGTCATGGCTGTCGCTGTAGTCGCTCCTGACCTCACCAGAATGAGATCAGAGTCGCCGTCATCCACAGTCACTGAACCAGGAAAGCAGTAGGAGGCGAAACTGGGAGGTGGCAGGTTGCCCAGGGCTGCTCCAAGCCCAAGACGGAAGGAAGCCTCAGAACATCAAACACGCAGGACTGTCAGAATTCTTGTTAAAGCAGAATCGTTATCCCCCTCTCTCCTCCCACAGTGGCCGGGGTCTCGACAAACCACAGCCACCTTTCCTGCGTTCCGACAGAATCAAAGGATGATGAAAAAATAATAGGGAATAAAATCCACCCACTGCTGGGATCCAGAGGGCCCCCGGGAGGGAACGCTTTAACAAAAATGACTAAAAAGATGTGGGAAATTGCGTAGGTGTGTGTGTGTGTGTGTGCACCTAAAGACTTCATCTCTGTGCAGACGACAGCTAATTATTTAGCGCTAACACAAAAACTGGAGTCTACAGCCACACTGGTGCTGTTAGATGTACGAATGCAGATTTGGAATCACTTCAGATGTTCCTGTAGGTTTTGGAAGAGCATTAAAATTCCCCTCGGGTGCAGAAAGAAACTGTAGAAAGAAAAATGTAGGAATGAAAACCGGTCAGATATCAGATGAGAAGTTAGCGTCAGCTAGACGACAGCATGTTACTGCAGGAGGAGTAGCACTATCTGGATAAAAGCGGTGATCACACATATCAAATTTGATGTGTAAAAGGAGCAAAAATGGGTTGTTTATTCCAGATTAACTTTACTGGAACAGGATCTGTCCATCCTGCAAAGGCTGCAGTGATCGATTAAGTCATTTCGCTAACATGCTAGCAAACAAACAGCTCCGGCAGCAGCCTTTCCACTGTCAGGCATTTGTCTTTCTGCCTGTTCCAGTTAACTGATGTCAGGAGAGCATCAGCGTTCAGCCGAGCAACGCCTCATTTGTCTCATTGTGATTCTCCACCACTGACGGTGCTGCTGAGCTCGCTGAGGAGCGTCAGCTGCTTTAATGAATGAGTTCACCGGACGCAAACACAAGAGCCGTCTTTATTACCCAGCTCTGACTTTGTGGCAAGATGGACTCACTTTTGTTGGAAAGCATTAACATTCCCATCCAGGAGGTTGCTGTCTCATCTTCCTGCATCGATCGGCTGACAACAGCCGGATGGTCGGACAGCGCCGCCGTCGGCTTTGTGGGGTTTTATCTATCTCGTGCAGGCTCGACGTGGTGGCGGCGTCCTGGTTCTCCGACAGTACGCCAGGTCCAGTGTGACAGAAAGCGTTTGTATTTTCCCCCATCATAAATTCACAAAAGAGGGAGGACAATTATCCCATTAGTCTGCATTTCCACCACTAGAGGCCACCAAATCTCACACGTTAGTTGCTTAGAAATGTGTGACACACATCTAAAAGTCTTTACGTGACAGCGTGGAAGTGGAAACACGTCTTTTCCTGCCAGGAAATTACAGTTAATACCTGAAATACCCCAACACCTTGTTTACTCAAGTACTTTTTCAATATGATCTTTTCTTTATTCACTTTTCGCAGCACATTTCTGTTGTTTTTATTCCGAATCCGCGAGCTGCCAGATGGATATTCCCTTCAACGTAAACACACAGGGGATGCAGACACAGCTGTGCTGAGTGTCGATGTGTGAAAAGAGACTAAAATTATCCAGAGACCATCCTGGGTGGGATTATGCAGTTTGAAAGGCACGGAAAATTTAAGAAAAGCATCAAAAGCATCTGGAGCGGATGTATTTTTAACTTCATCCCAAACACTTTCTGTCTCTCCCTCTCTTCTTTCATCCCTCGCTCTGTGGCGCTGTATCTTAGCACCAGTGGAAAATAAAAACTGTTTGTTACCCTGCGGATGTTGTTTGTGCCTCTATCCCACAGGATTGCTGGCCCCATTGTGCACACACACACACACACACACACACACACACACACACACACACACACACACAGGTACTGACAGATTCCGCTCATGGCAGGCCTCACCGCTCTGACACGGTACAGGGAATATGAAAGTAGAGAAAAAGGCAGGTAGACTTTCAAGCAGCGGGGAAATGGTTCGGAAAAGGGTGGCGAGGAAATCTATGGAGAGAAGTGACGGAGGGAGAAAACCTGATGTAAAGGAGGAGACGAGGAGAAGACGGAGAAATCAATTCTGAGCTGGCGGAGTCGTGCAGGCGGAGAGAAAATACGTCTAAAAATACACAGCAATGCAATCGACAGCAGGTGAGAGGCGACCGTGAGGGTGCTGATGGGGGGGGGTGACTGACGGTGCGTAATGCTGGTGAAATTATGGAGGTGAAGAGGTGTGCAGACATGCCTGGGTGATAATGATCAAGATTTACACCTGCCCAAAGCGCGTCTATTCACCGGATCCCCTCCCCCCATACGTACACTATATGTGGGGTTACCATAGCAACCAGATGAGTTGACTGGGGACAGAGAGACAATGAGACGGACAGTTATTTTAGGAAGGACATAATCTGACAGGCAGCAGCAGATGAAGGATGTCACCGGTCCAGGTCGGAAGCATCCGAGTTAACCACGATCCAGTTCAACCACGACCCAGTTTAACCACGATCCAGTTCAACCACGATCCAGTTCAACCACGACCCAGTTTAACCACGATCCAGTTCAACCACGACCCAGTTCAACCACTTCTGGAAGGAGGCGGAGGCTGGATGTTTGCTTTCAGTCTGACCGGTGACGCTGACGTTTACTCCAGCGTTGGTGAGCAGGTGCTTCCACTGACGTCCATCGTCAGGCTGCTGTGAGCTGATTGGTGGATCTTCCTGACACACCTGTGGGTGCAGCGATCAGGTAAGCAGAGACGACAGGAGGCGGCTGTAATGAGACACATCTGCAGGCTTGAGGACGAACAACAGAGGCGAGCGGAAACCTTGTAAATTCAGATCTTATCGCAGCCTCGGGTTAAAGGTATCTTTGATCTTTTTCTTCCCTTTGATGAAGATGGGGCGCTCGGCGCTGATGACATCGCCTGCAACAGGAGAAGAGCCCACATCCGGCCCACCACGCCCCCTGTGGTGTGGCTGTGACCACAGCAGCTTTCCGGGAGTCTGAAGAAAGACAGGTATTTTCCATTTACCTCCGGCGTTTCTGGTTAAAAGCTCATATTTATCATTTTTGGGGGAATATTCCAAAACACACACAACTAGTACCAGATAATTCTCTGTTATGCTAACAAAAGCTAACTTTTTGTAACTGGTATTCCCATAAATAAACAAGTACAATGCAGTAAATATATTCTTCAGGTATTTAGACACCTGAAGAATATAGAATAGTGGTTCGAACATGAACTGTGACCTGACCACCTGTGTCATTCATGACAGAACGATGGTTTCTGCGTGTGATGGACGGCGAAACAGCTAATCACCGAAAGGAAAATCCCTCATTCACGGTTCCTGGAAAAGAGTAAGACGTTAATCTCTATTATATTTGCGGCATGATTGAATTACCTGCTGGGACGTCTGAGTGTGTGTTGAAACAGACGGCCAAAAAAAGGTCAACAAATCCTCATTTAAATTATCTTTCATTACAGTGACAAGACTCATTTTGTTTTCTCATCAGCTTGGTCTCCCCCACCTTTCACACTCCTTCTTTCCTGCTTTTTTAAGCCTGACCTGGATTATCTTCCAGGTTTAAGGCCGGAAGTACTCCTCTAAAATGATCTGCTTACGAGTCCTAAACTGCTCAAAGAGCAGAAAATCCTTCGGTCTAATGTAGCCCGGCGACACCAGGAGTCTTTTTCACCTCGTAATAGGCCACCGGAACGTCAATTCAACCTTAAATTAAGCAAAACGGGCGGAATTTCAAAGCGTTTGGGGAGAAGACGCTCCAGGTTGGGGCGTGTGTATTTCACCTCTTAATAATAATAATAATAATAATAATAATAATAATAATCGCTGCAACAACAGAAACTGCCCTTTTTCTTCCTGCAGTGGCTAAAGGTGCCAGATAACCCCAGACGCAGAAACGGGAACTATAATCCTCCATTTTGTCCTAAAGTACCTACAAATGCATGTGGGTGGTGAGATCGCCTGTACGGGGCGTCCGTTTTGCCGGACCCTCCACCCGCGTGTGCTTGCTTCAGGCGTGATTCATTTGTGGAGCGGGCGAAGCTGCACGTATGGAGCTGTGATTGGGCGGAGGAATGACAAGCGGACAAACATGCACCCAGGCGAGGGCTCAGACATCAGACCCCCTGCTCCGCTCACACAGACGCCGTGGATGCTCCCCCAGGCGGATGCAGCCTGAGAACACTCGCCTTCCTCTTGTGGAGGACGATTCCTCGGCGGCGGCGTGGTCGCCCGCTTGACTCACTCATCAGATTTGGCCTGAAATGTTTCAAATCATCCCTATTTTCTAAAAACGAAATCTCTTTTAAATCTTGACTCGACGAATCGGTGAGTTTGCAGAACATCCGGTAGCTTCTCCGAAAGTTTGGTGTATTTTTCTCCTTTTTCGCAGCACGTTTTGCAGCCTCGAGCTGAGAAAACAGCAGATAAAAATGCAGGATTTGCATTTCTGAAACACAACATCGAGTGTGTGCGCAGACCAAACCTTCGTGTGTGTCTGCGAGCGCATGCACGTTGTGCCAGACCTGCACTAATAGTCTTAATGCTTCCTGAGGAGTTGCCCAGAGCTGCATTAGCCTCTGGATGGTCCATTGATTTGTATCAAAGAGCCCCCCCCCCCACCCCGGCACAGACGTGCTCCACCCTTCTAGCCCCTTAAAGCTCTATATGGCCTGGCTTCCTGTCTCGCGCCCACGGGGTTATCACGCCAATGCAATTAAGGTGCTTTAAAAGTGCATTTTCAGTAAGACGGGGGGGGGGACGGGGGGGCAGCTTGGACAGCTCTGCCGCAGAGTGTGGATGGAAGCCCCTCACCCTCTGATGGACGGATGGATGGACACGCCCGCACTGAGAGGAAGTGGATAAAGCACATTACACATATACGTGTAATATTAGGAGGGGGGGTGAGAGGGCAACGACGCTTAGAAGGAAATCATTTTACAACCGTCTCTGTTGCGGCTGACTGCCGCTGCGCCGCTGCATCTGTGCAGATCAATACGCAGCTAAGCTAGCTGAGCTAGCAGCCAAAACCTGTGTTTAGCCTCCCGCTTAGCCTCCTGCACAGCGATGCTGGGATGCTGCACCTGTGGTTCACACTGGCAGGAGAGCACCTAGGCCAGGACCAGGACCTCTAGGGCCTCCATGGACGCCCTCCCAACCCCCACCTCAAGTTTTAGACACGATTTATACCCGTTAATCACGCAAACATATTAGCAGGTCAGTGAGCTTTAATGAAATTTGACATTTTTATATCCGCGACCAGCAGATATGATGAACATGTGGAGGCGGCTTTTTTATCTGCTAACATTCATCACTCTTATGAAACAGGAAGTGCGTTTCACCGCTGTCAGTGCGGCTTTTAAAGCAGCAGCCGGCCGGCCCTGGGTGGTTTTTAATTTGTCCGATGCCTTGTTTTATGGGACGACGAGTCTTAGGGATGCATATTCCCCAGCTTGGATAATGGACGGATGATTTATCCGATAAAGTTGATGATTTCTGACGCGTGGGTTCAGGCTCGGTGCGAGCGCCGCTGACACCCGCCACTGTTTTTCTGCCCAGATGATTCAGACACATTAGGGTTAATGGGCTAATTACCGCGGCCGCTGCTGCTTCCCTCCTGCACATTACGCAATATCTGGGAGGACGCAGACAATTAGGTTTCAGCTTCTGACAGTGATGGAGAATCTTCCTCCCTGTTGCCTGAAGCTGTCCTCCCAATCCTCCCAGTCAGTGGAAAACCAAATATACTGGTGCGACGCTCCCACAGCGTCGATTCTTCTTACTAGGAGGGCACTCGGCTTGGCTCTAAAGTTACTAACAAGGATCTAGAGAAGAGGACAAATAGAGGAAGACTGAGTTCATGGGCTAAATCTGCTCACCGTGACGGTCCGATATTAGCCCGTAAAATGAATTTATATTGTTCCAGTTCTGCTACGTGGGACAATTAGCGTCAGTTTCCGTAATTCTGGATCATGAACCATTTTAATTTCATCTTTGCAGATATCAGCACGGGAGGATTAGAATGTGCAACACGCTGACTTTCCTTTCCTTTTTTTAATGTTCCTGGAATTGCAGCTTCGGGGTTTTTAGTAATGGAGTTGAGAAAAAGAGGGAAGCAGTGAAAGAGGAAAAAAAGAGCGCTAATGTCTCTGGGCTCTTAACGTAATCTGCAGGAGGTGAAGACAGACTCTCAAATGATGAGTAAAGACACCGAGGTCAGGAAAAGATGAAGAGAAGGATGAGCAAAGAAGACAAAAGGAAGAGGAAGCTGAGGAGGAGGGATCGCTAGCGCGCTGTGGGCTAATAAAGTGGCGGTGCTCCTCTCCTCCATCCAGCCTCTGGTCCTGGTCTGCTGCTCGCTGTAAAGCTGCTCTTATTTCTGCAATCAATATCCCCATAATTCCACCAAAATAGCTGCCTCGGCCTCTGTCAAATGGCGACAAATCACCGGGGTAGCACGGCTGCGGCTCGCTCAACCCCGCAGCTTTGACGACGAGCCAAATATCCTATTTATCTTCATTCAGATCCCTGAATGCAAACTGTGAATAAGATTTCTGATGGAGAGTCGTGAGATGGGGGTGGGAGCGAGCGCGTCGATGGCTGCGATGAGACGGCTCCAACCAGCTGGCTTTGAAGCAAGAAATGGTGTTTTGATTGCTTTGTTCGGGCTTTGTTTGAGGTGCAAGCGCGTCTCTGCAGACATGGCAGCCGTTTGTGGAAAAAGCCTCGGCTGACGCGTCACACGCGCCTGGTTCGACTCCCATGATGCTTCGCTCAGGATGTGCACACAGAGATAATGAAGAAAGATGCGCCGAAGGATCAGAGGCGCTGCGAGGCCGCGCGTTTAATTCAACACCGAAACACTGTAAAAGGTCCGACTCGGCAGATCTTGAAGCGTGACGCTGCCGTGACAAACTGCTTTGAACTGGTGAGGCAGCGCGATGGAGGGAGATGAACACCGAACTCAAGAAGAAGAGCAAAGAGGAGAAGATCCTGAACGGTTGTCTGTGTAGATTCTCACTCATCCAGGTCATGGTTATCCAAAGTAGATCTCTCTGTGTCAGCTGGACTGAAAGGTTTCCTTGAAGACGTTTCGTCCTCTCTCCAGAGAGCTTCTTCAGTTCTAAGTTTGCTGGGGCAGAGCTTGAACATCTAGCCCTGTGGACCATCGGCATGTTAATGGCCCAGGTGGTCACCTGAGAGTCCTTGGCAGGGTCGTTGACCTAGTTTCGGTTGGGGTGCTTCCCCTTCGTCTTTTGGGTGGACCAGTTTCTGTCTGAGTGTGTTGGAGGGTTTGAACTGTACTGGAATGTCATGTTTTTGGAAGATTCTCCTGAATTTTTCTGAAACTCCAGACAGGTAGGGGATAGAAACGCTGTGACGTTTATTTCTTTCCTCTTCTTTGCTGGGGTCTCGTTTCTTGGAGGTCAACAGACAAAGGGGAAGCACCCCAACCGAAACTAGGTGAACGACCCTGCCGACCACCCTGCCAAGGACTCTCAGGTGACCACCCGGGCCATTAACATGCCGATGGTCCACAGGGCTAGATGTTCAAGCTCTGCCCCAGCAAACTTAGAACTGAAGAAGCTCTCTGGAGAGAGGGCCAAACGTTTTCAAGGAAACCTTTCAGTCCAGTTGACACAGAGAGATCTACTTTGGATCCTGAACAGTTGCTGGAACTAGAAGTCTGTTGAGACACAACAGGTGACCCGACAGCTGTTCCTGGGTTCGCATTGATCCAGTATGATGCTTCTCGCAGTCTGCTTGGACATCATCGTCCTAATAAAAGTCTCTTTCTACGTAAACTAGAAAGAAACCACAACAAATGTGATTAAAAATCAGCTTTTTGTGCTAAAAGTGTGGTTAGGATCATCCACTTAAAAGGAGGTAAAGCTCCAGCTGCAGGTGAGAGGCAGAGCGAGAGCAGCGCTAACGGGCTGAAGCTGGACGGTTGCGTCTAAGCCGTGTCGGAAAAAGTCTTTATCTTAAAATGCATTTCTCAGCTGCCACAGTGGCAGGAAACCAGCGCCATTAGCGCCTTTTTCCACCCTCCCCTCTATTCATGGCAGCCTTTAAAGGTAATCTAGAGCGGCCGTTTCAGTCCGCTGTGAAATATTCATGTATTCAGGCAGAGCAGCGCCGCAGCCTCTTACACCTACACACGGCAGCCACAGGCAGACGGCCGGTTACGCAACAACAGGCGTCTCCCCGGAGGAGTCTGCCCAGGCCCGGGAGTCAGATCTGAAATAGCTCCCTGATGAGGCGCAACCGGGCTTTGTGTTGCAGCAGAAGATGAAGATGATTGAAAGCTGGAGAGGAGGAAGAGGAGAGAGGTGCAGAGGAGGCTCGGTGGTTTAGGTTCTCAGTGTCACAGTGATGTTCTGACTCTCAGATGTAATCCACTAATTTATTCACTGTTATTAAATATTTGTAGTATCGCTCCGTTCAGGGAGTGTTGTGCGCTACCGCCAAAGTGGAGCGATTATGGTGGAAAGAGCACTCTTGTTTTTGCCTGCGTGAAGATGCTAAAAGGGACGGCTCACCATACTGCGAGGACGCAGCCCTGCCTTTCCATGTTCCTTCTCATGTCTACGCGTAAAGGCTTCGGAGGTGTGAATGCACTTTTACCTTTTACCTCCTTCCATGAGGTAAAAGTGTGATAGATGTACACACCTGCTCTTCCATGTGTTCGTGTTGAAGTTCTAGAATAGGCAGCAGCTTTTCCACACTCTGCCTTACCATAATGTTTTATGGAAAGTCTAAAAAAGGGTGTACCCCTCCCTGCCGTTTTGCTCCTTCCCAGTATTACCGCCTCATCGCTCCATGTTCCTGGAAAGGCTCAGGAAGGGTCAGTGCACGTCCGTGTCTTTCCGTGTGGGTTTGTGAAAAGGCCACCGGCCAAATAGACCTTCCTTGTTTTCATTTAAAAGGTCGGCAGACTAGATGTTTGCCCTACCAGATTCCTCCGTGTAAATGTTAATATTGAGTAAAGAGTGATGGGGTAGATCACACAGGAACCAGGTCAATAAAGTTGCCAGTTTGAACGCTTGTTATTGCCTTCCCGAACTGTGAACCATGAAATGACAGCTCTATACTCGTGGTGGTTTTACCGTATCAGGTCACATGGAAGCTCGCTGGCAGCATTTGGCGTCCTCGCTGGTTGTTATCGGTCAGTGACTGACGGTTGCAGGTCTGCGACGCGTCTCCTGCCTGGCTGGTTTTTCAGATTAAAAGCATGCAGATGTTAAAGGGTAATAGTCATGAATCAGAACAGCTGTAACCGCTTCGTGCTCCTCTTTACTCTCTGATCTCTATTAATAGATTTGCACTACTTTGGATTCTGGATGATGTCAGAAACGACATTTTATTTATTATCTTTGTTCCACGTCGTCATGTGACGTTTTAAAAAAAAAAGCTTACGGAGATACAAATGTGACTTAGTGGACGAAATCCTAAAAATCCCGACGTCCAGAGCAGGAGGGAAGGAAGCAACCTGAGGAGGAGTCAAGAGGAAGAAAAAGAATGGTGTGAATGCATCGAGAGAGAGAGAGAGAGAGAGAGAGAGAGAGAGAGAGAGAAGGAAAAACTTGAGCTTCTTTAAACCCCCAGCTGCTAATAGCACACACAAACACACCTATTGTATTGTGTGTGTGTGTGTGTGTGTGTGTGTGTGTGTGTGTGTGTTTCAGGGAACAGGCAGCGAGGAGAAAAAGAGGCTAACAGCATATTAACAATGCTAAGAATGGGAAGAGAGGCTTACTGCCTATTTTACAGCAATTAAACAGCACAGTTGATTTTATCCTGACACCCCCACCACCCCCACCCACCACTGCTGCTTTCTGCATCCATCCTCTCTCTCTCGCTCTCTCTTTCCTGCTTGCTCTGCACAAGAAGGAGGTGCAGTACTCATGTCAGCTCAATAGGTGGCGCTGTGTGTGGCATTAACTCAAACCAGCGTCATGGGGGACACACAGATGGATCAGCTGTGTGCGTATGGAAGAAAAGAATGTGTAAAAAGACATTAAAAGGGAGTTCTATCAAACAGGAAGTAGGTTCAGGAAATGATGTCACACTGAGTCATCCATGTTCTTCCAGTAAGAGACAACAGTGCACGATACTGCAGTCTCACCACTAGATGTCACCACAACTTACACACTTTAGCCGCTAACATATGTTTTCTTTCAATCACCCCAGCTGTGGTGCGCAGACGCCCCTTTTTCAGGTCACATGACCATGTGTGGGAATATGAAAACAGATCTATGCATCAAGGTCACTGTAAAGAACCCAATCTGTGTAATGTTGGAGTAAGGAAATCTGTGTGTGTGTGTGTGTGTGTGTGTGAGACACGCTCCAGTGATTCAGCTGTTTGTGGGTTCCAGACCTTCCCGTCTGTCAGAACCCCAGCAAAGCCTCCCAGACAGGGGCTGAGGGACCCGGAGCAAGTCCGTGCCTGATTCCCGTCCCTGACGTCTCTTTACAGTAACGTCCAATCTGTGAGCCAGCCAGTGAGTCAGCCGCGGCGAGTTTGCTGGCTGAGCCGTGCACGGTCAGATTTACCGAGCTTTTAAAAGGTCGACGACCCCTGATCCGATTACTTCCTGACTTCCAATCAGTGTCTGGGGTGGGCACGTTTCAGGTGTTTGCGTTATTCCAGCAGTCTGGTTGCGTTCTTCCTCGTGGCTGATGTCGTTTCTGCTGTGAGATGGTGACGATGATGATGGTGACGATGATGATGATGGTGATGATGATATCATGCTGAGTCACTGTTAATGAGGCAGGATTGCCCATCTCAACAACAGGGAGGGAGAGATGAAGTGATCTAGGCTGACTCACCCGTCGGTAAAGGAGGCAACGTGGACGCTCGCTGAGGAAGGTTCCACCTGCACTGGTCGGGGGGGTGTTAAAGTAGGAGGAAGAGGAGCTTACTGCGTCCCGTTGACACTTTGAGTTGCGAGTTCAACGTACATTTATGGATCGCCGGCCCCGACGAGCCGTCCTTTTGGCACAGATGCCGTGGTGTTTCGGCCACGTCCGCATCTTTGCAGTTCAACACGTGCTCTCAAATGCACGTTCTTCATCCAGAGGACATAATCTGATTGGATCCTGAACCCTGGTGGTAAATTTGCATACAAATAAGGAAAAAGCTGATTTCCAAGCCACCGAGCGATGGTTCAGGCTTAAATAGTTTGTGTTTTAATATAAAGGAATTATGATTATGAGGATGATCCAGTGCGCCGCTTTCTGACAGACAAACCCAGAGAATGTAAACACGCCAAAAGAAAAGAGGCTGAAAAGAGGGACGTTTTTGTCCCTAAAGTTCGGGTGCAGACGGCAGTAGATCCGCATTCAGCGCAAGAAAACCTCTTTTCAGTAAAAAAGCTTTTTAGACTGGCCAGTAAACAAAACATGGTAACAAGTTAAACAACACACAAGTTTATGTTAAAAAAAAACCAAAAACAAAAAAAACAGAATATGTCAAAGCGACACAAACAGCCCGTCAGCTGATGGTCAGCCATTAACGCGTTAGTGGCTCCGTCTCTGTCCTGATGCTGTTTTCCTCTCTTCCATTAGCATCGTAGGCTTTGTTTTCATAAAGACATAAACACAACGCCGGCAGGCGAATTCCAGCCTCTTAATGGCCTTATGGATGTGTTCTCCCCAATAATAATAATAATAATAATAATAAAAACGTCATGTCAACACGTATATAAGCTACGGAAGAGGATTAGGGCCACCCATGAGAAAAAAAGAGAGGAGGTAGTTTATTTATTTTAATTCATGCACTTTGAAAAAAAAGTCAAAATGTCGAGAATAAAGTAGAAATATAATGTTGAGAATAATGTCGAAATATATATGGTGAAACTTCGGAGTCGGCTTTAGTATGTGTTTGTGAGCTAAAAGAGAAAGTATTTCTTTGTTACTAAAGCCCTTCGAAGTATCGTTTCACCAGTTCATCTAACTGGTGACATTTTGTTATAGTCTCAAAAGGTCGACTTCATTCTCGACATTATATTTCAACTTTTTTCCTCGACATTTCGACTTTTTTCTCAAAGTGCATGATGGAAAAAAACTCCCTCCTCTCACTTTTTTCCTCAAGGGGGCCCTAATACTCTTCCGTAATAAGCTAACGCGGTTCCGGAGGACGTCGGATCCCAGTCCAGACAAGTTAGCTTCACACTGAAACACTGAAGATGAGACCCGAAAAAGTCCAACTGACCCAGGAGTTTTAGGAGCTCATCCTCCTGTCTGCTGTATGCGTTCGCTGGCTGCTCGTCGAGGACGTCAGAAAGACTCCAGGAGGAAATATGCACGTTGCTAATGTAAACAAACAAACAAACAAAAAAAAATGAGGTTTAATATCGCACGGCAATATAAGGCAGCATATTGAGCTGCAGCATAATCCTCAGCAGATTTATTTCAGAGGCGTTACAGTCTCTGCGACGGCTTTATTTCTGACATCTATACGTTCAAAAATGTCCACCGAACCAGGCGTAGACATTTCTGCCAGCTTGTTTTTAATTATGCGATGTGACAAAGTTTAAACGTTCACTTTTACTCAGTTTTACTCACCTGGTGACTAAAGCATCAGATAACAGACGGTCACATCTGGGAGCTGCTGCCTCACACTGATTTCTTTAAAAATACACATCAACGCGACAGCGACACACTGGCAGAATACTGCCATCACCCAGGAGCTGATATAAGAACTCAGCCTGCTGCATGGAAGGTGAGCTACGCGTCTTAATCTGCGTCTGAACGCCAACAGAACCGAGTTTGAGGGAAAGTGTCACCTTTTCATGCACCAATCGCAATTATCAGCGGGTGCTTAGCCTACTGTGCTGCTGGTGAAGCTAAATTAGGCGAATGATTCAATGTGCTGCAGCAGCGAGGCAGGAAAACCTGTAGTTCCATGCGGTGAGACGTGAATGGAAGCACTCAGACTGCGGCTGCAGCGAGCCGAGCCTGGACTGCAGGGCTCCTCTGTTCGTCTGTCAATCAGCCAGGCTGTCAATATGAGCTCTGGCGCCTATTAGCTTCGCTGTGTGGTGCTAGAAGCTGCAGGAGTCTGCAGCGTGCACACTCCAGCGTGTGTGACATACATCAAATCCGCTTCATCTCGCTATAGAAAGTCTGAACATCCTGTGAATGTGTGAGCAGCCTGGACGACCTCAGCAGAACCATTGTCTGTTTTCTTCCCAGCGTGTGATGCCCAGGCTAAGGGCTAACAGTTCCAGGATGTTGGTGGTGCCCCTGCATCTGTCCACAAAAGATTCAGCCGCAGAGACCTCCTGCGGCTTTGGGGAGCGGTAGCAAGGGGGCGGGGGCACTTCCTCTTGAAGCGTTAGCGTGGTTTTTATGTTGAGCTCTAAGAAACATGTTGGGGTAAATCGATTTATAATGCCATGGGAAAAAAATACACGTGTGTGCACTCGAGGTGGTCCATGTGCACGATGAGGTCTCCCTGGATGGATGATGTGCGCGCATGCTAATCATTTAGCCTCCGTGAAGCGCTATCACAGTAGGTCTGGTTGCTTCCAGACGGGAGCAAAAAGGATGATAAGCTGGAAACCTCGGGTAGTTTTTGGTGATATGAGTTCCCGTCTATCGCAGTGAGGCTAAACTCTGCCGTTGCTTCACGTCAGACATCATTTCTAAAAGCATCTTTGTTGAAGAAGCGCTGGGGTGAACGAGTGCAGATGTGGTTAAACAGCAGTAATTTCACAGTCTCTCATGTTACTGAGCTAATCGATAGCTCCTCCCAAAGGCCGACTTATTTCAGCATCAGGCATGACTTTGCATCAGTCGTAAAAAAAAAAAAAAAAGGCTTCATTCTTCACATTTTACCACACTAAAGGTGCTGCGAGGCTCACGTCTCTCATGGTCTACGAGGAGAACGGCTGCTAACCTGTTCTGGAACCTTTATTCAGCCTGGAAGACGACATACACGTGATGACGCAGCTGCATTAGCATGTGCAGCATTTCCAGGCCACCTGCTGTCACTTAAAGGTGAAACTCAGTGCAGCAGGTTAAATCTGCAGTAATCTGGGCTTTTGCTCGGTTTTCTCTGAGCGTGCTCTCCTGCTGCAGTAGCGCAACCTTTACATGCATGGACTTAAACAATTAGCTAGCTTAAACTATGGCTACTGCCACACTGGGACTTGAATATCGTTAGCTACCGTAAATATGAGGGAAATTAGAAATCAAATCAGCAAAATCTGTAGCACTTCAGGTCAATCCGTGCGTCTCGTCCCTCACGTGCCCAAATGTTCCTGATGAAAAGCAGCTGACTGAGGTCAGCGCGGAGATGAATGGATGGAAATCTGAGCATCTGTGGGAGGGATGACAGCTGACAGCGAGGCTGCCGCCCCGAGACCTCACCCCGCTCCCCTCCTGTCATTCACCCACTTCCTGTCTGACTCCACTCGTCTGTTTCTGACGCGCTCTCGCTGTCGGCGGAGCCAAGTCATGTCCGGATTCACAAATTCACATCTGCCCTCTTTCGTCTCTTCTGGTCATACCTTTGATTTTTGACACAATGTCCCGAATAACTGATGACTTTATCCCAGGTTACACGTTTCCATGCTAATTTAATGACATCACCAGTTTTCAAAAGTTAATCTGGTTTCCTCACCGGTGTGAACTGTGTAAAAAAGCCCTCTCCCCACCACACACACACATTTATGTCAGTATTAATCTAAAGATGATTTGATTTCTGCCATTGTGACCCATCCCTCACTTCACAGATGGAAGTTGCTCAATACGTTTGTTTCTGCACAGGGGGCGTTGGTGTCGGTGAGGAAAAAAGGAAGATACCATCGACCCCACCACGCAGGGGTATAGAAAGGTATAGATGGAAGGTAGAAGTATAGAACCCATCAGCCCTTGCCCCCCCCCGCGCTGTTGCTAGGGTGGTATGACCTGCCGGATTACAAAACAGCCCTCCCATGTGTCTGTCTGTTCTCTGTGCCAGCCGAGAGACTGCGAGAGCGAGCTCCTGCAGCGGCGAAGAGGAGGAGGAGGAGGAGGGGGGAGAGTGAGGGCGATGCAGAGCAGAAGGGAGCGAGGGAGCAGTGGAGGAGAGGAACAAAGAGTAGGGGAGGCAGATGGATGGAGTGAGGGCGAGGAGCAGGAAAATGGAGGAGTGATGTGAGTGTAGATGAAAGCTTTGAGAGGAGAAGCTCGTTCAGCCCGCAGAGACAGCCGTGGGTAAGTCTGACACACACACTCACACACACACACACACACACACACACACACACACACGCACGCGTATCTGCGACAAATCTTCCTGATGAGTTTCACACTCACTTTTTTCAGGGGAGAAATGTTGCGTTGCCACTGGCGACCCGAACCCGATTGAACCCAAAACCCTGTGATCTCAAATTACTTCATTATTATCTATAATTTCTTTTGTTTGTTTGTTTCACTGGGCAAAAAGTCTTGAACAGGATCTAATTCTACTCTGCTGTGTTTTAGACCCGCCCCCACTCTGCCCTTCTGCTCCGTCTGGAGCTTTACCTCCTCACTCACGGTCTGACTTCATAAAAGCCCCCCCCCCCCGCCCATCCCCCAGACACACACGCACACACACACACACACACACACACACACACACACACACACACAATTACCCCTAAAAATCATGTGATAACAGGTAATTTTGAATTGATTCTCCAGGTTTACTCAGCTGACACCATCAATCTCACTGGTGCAGTTCCACAAACATCCACCAGGGGGGGGTGTAAAATAATAGCCACAAAACCGTTGAATTGTTGGGACAAATATTCTAAATTGGAACAGCAATCACGTCTTAGCGGTTTAATGTCCCTCTTCGCCACACAGGAAAGTCCCAGGACTTTTTTTCAAATCCGACCCCCCACATGGGGGGGTCGGATTTGGTTTCAGTTGCGTTTCATTTCAGTCAGGAAAGAGGAAAAGAAAGATTTACATTAACGTCTAAGTTCTGTCCTGTCCAATGTTTGGTTTTCTGTCTTTGTCGGTCCATTAAAGTCCACGATGGGCGTTTCTGTACGATAAGGAGGCGCTCAGACTCGTCCGGCGATGCAGATAATGGAGTAGAAGCAGAGGGAGGCGGCGCGGAATCAGTTTTATATAACGTCTGACGGGCTGTCGTGGAACCATTATCAGACTCCCAGGAGACAAAGACATGTTTAAGAAGTGTGTGTGTGTGTGTGTGTGTGTGTGTGTTTGTTTGTGTGCGTGTGCATGCCTGCATTGCACAGTCGCTTTCTCTCTTCTGTGCACAAGCAGCTTTTTTCAGTATGACCCACCAATCAGGCCTTAAACCGAGTTATAGCAGCCATTTGGGGAATTTTCCGGCGCCGCCGGAGCCGGATGAGTCCTCTGTGGGATTTTCTCCGGGTTTCAGGAGAAGCTGCTCTACCTGGGACTTGTTAAGTCCTTGTTTAGCGGAGCCGGAGCTCCAATTGATCCCTCCGCCGGGAGGCATAAGGTGGCTTCGCCTGCTGGATCCACGAGTGTGTGTGTGTGTGTGTGTGTGTGTGTGTGTGTGTGTGTGTGTGTGTGTGTGTGTTCTTCTACTTGCCACATACTGAGTAACAAAATCTGTATCCGACTATCAAAGTTAGGACATTTTTGGGAAGGACATTTTGGCTGGTCATCACAACTTCAAGGGCCTGTTTGACCCTGGTTTCCACGGCGCGTCCCCATCCGTCCGTCCGTCCGTCTGTCCTGATTTCTGCCGTCCGGGCGTTTCCACCGAATGCGACTGGACGGACGGAGAACGCCGCAACAATCCAGCACAATCCACCACCTGCCAGACAGGAAGTCGGGTGCGAAGAGACAATAAAACATCCAGGAAATTGTCAAAATAAAAGGTCCTGTATTTAGAGGGAACTTTTTCAACATGGCGCTGAAAGCGAAATCACGTACAACCACACGATATTACCACGTAGTTTTTGAAAGGAGCAACAGAAGAAGATGTTCTTTGTTCCTAGAGAAGTAAAATTTCCCCTTTCTTCGGTTTTTGGTGACTCTACCATGGGGAATTCTATTAATGCTTATTAAAATGTGCAATAAATCGATTATTTCTTATAAATAATTGCTTATTTATGTTATTTATTTAATATACTGTATAACGTAAAATGTATACATAACGAACGTTTTAACGTAAAAAAATGATCGCTTTAAATACGGGACCTTTTATTTTGGCAAATTCCCAGATATTTGTTTTTTCTTCGCACCCGACTTCCTGTGCCGCACGCGATGCCTTGTGCTAGATTGTTGCGGCGTGCTCCGTCTGTCCGTCCAAAATAGAAGCGATGTGTATTTTTCCGGAGGGCGATGGAACCCCCAGCCCTGCTGTGGGCGGAGCTTCCAGCCCTGCCGTGGGCGGAGCCACAGCCAGTGGAAACTGACGCATTGACTTGAATGGAATCTAATCAGGACGGACGGACGGAGACGCACCGCATCCGGTGGAAACAAGGGGTGAGGGCTATTTAGGGTCGGGGTTGGGGTCAGGGTCGGGGTCAGGGGGGTAGTTGGGATGGTTCAGGTTTGGGTCAGGGGCTGGGTAATACATTATGCCTATGAAAGTCCTCACAAAGACAGAAGTACAAGGATGTGTGTGTGTGTGTGTGTGGGTGTGTGTGTGTGTGTGTGGTGGGGGGTGGAGGTGGCGGCGCTCTCCACGGCGGCCACATTAGCTCCGTTACAGGTCTCAGGAGGACGGCTGGGTGACAGAGGTCTCTGGTAAGGAGGGGGGTCGTTATGGTAAGTGGTTGTCACGGAGACGGTGAATGCGGCGGCGATGCAGTGGAGTGGGCGGTGGATGCTGTGGATGCTGCTCACCTGGCTCGTCGAGAGCGTGGCGGTCACGTTCAGACCGACTCAGTTTATGACTTATTCCTGCACGTTTTCTATGTTGTTTCAACAAAAGGTTAGCGAATTATGAAAAATTCCTGGAAAAGTCAATAATCTGTCAGAGAAAAGATAAAATAAACAGGGAAAATCAGGAAATGATCAATTAGGACAACTCCAAAGATAATTCAATAACCCTAATTTTTCCCGTGTGATCAAAAATAATCCCAATATAGGCAAACATAATATAAGAAAAACCCAAAATGATAGGAAAAATCTATATTTATATGACAAAATCCATTATTGATGACTTTTGAAAGTGCTTGGATGTGTGCGAGCGTTTGTGAGCGCTTTCATGTCTTTACTCTCTTTATTCTGTTCGTTTTTCATTTATCTTTGATGTTCTAATGACGGCCCGAAGCTTAGGCGCTAACACCAGTTTGTGTATTTAGGCAACATAGTTTTTTTTTTTACACCCTGAGGCCTCAAATAACTAGAATTTATCTAAATGTACAAACATTCGCTGTGTAAAACAAATTATTATCACTTTCTAAGTTAGAGCAGAGTTCAGAGTTAATAAAAGTTCGGCTTTAATGACGAAATAACGGAAACAATACCTGAATATTTGATACCGAACTCGTGATGGAATCACTGAACCAATGGTAAACCGTTGACACCGTGCACCGTGTGTGTGTGTGTGTGTGTGTACGTAATGTGAAGCTCAGTGTGTGACAGGTGTGTGAGCTGTTTCCTTTGATGGCTGCACAGAAGCAGCACTCAGGAACCAACCTGTTTGGTTGTCCTGTTCGCCTGTACCACCACACACACACACACACACACACACACACCAGGGGAACACAACTTAGCTGAGCAGCAGCAGGACATCATATGATCCCTCATGTAAGCTCTCATCGTGCATCACATAATCACATGGCCTGTGAGCGAGTCTTTGTATGCTATAGATCTGTGTGTGAGTGTGTGTGTGTGTGTGTGTGTGTGTGTGTGTGTGTGTGTGTGTGTGAGAGAGAGAGAGAAAGAAAAAGAGAGAAAGAGACGGAGCATTCCATCCAGACGGAGCTACGCATCCATGTGGGAGGGGTTAGAAGAACAATGATGGGTCTTCGCTTCTCTGTCCTTGCACTCAGTGTGTGTGAGCACACAGGAGTGTGTGTGTGTGTGTGTGTTTGTGTGTGAGAGAGAGAGAGCGTGAATGTGAATGCTCTCACGTGTGGATCTGAGAGGTAAGCTCTTTTCTTTGTCTTCCTTCAGTGGTTGTCGGAGGGTGATGGGAACTTTCCATCATTTTCCATTCCCTTTCTTTGTTTCGCCGCCGCGGCGCATCGTTAGCATGCAGTGACCTTCCGTAACTTTGCTCACCGGCTGGCATTTAGGTGGTTAAGCGGCTCTTGAAGTATTAAAGAGCCCACTGGTTGACACGGCTCCATCATCACTCCCACCGTGCATCGTGTGTCAGACTGACGTGCACGTTGGCGGCGGGCTGAGATGATCCCTCAGAGATTCCCTCAGTCCCAATTTGTCAGAACGGTTTAGGTTAAGGTTCCCTGGGGATACACCCTCCATTTTTCATTGTCTTCCCACACACACACACACACACACACACACACACACGTGTACACAGAACGTGGACACGCTGAAGCAAATTCCCTGCAAATGCAGCATTTCCATATCAAAGAGCGTCTCCCATCAACACGCTGAAATGGGCGCCAAAGTTCTGTTCTCATTTGTTGCAGGTTAAAATGAGCTTCTGTTTGTGTGAGAGGAGCAGGAGGCTGAGGGCGTATTGATATCAGTACGTATCAATACCGGTCTGATTACAGATTCATCTGACAATTGTGATATTCTCTGATATTTGTTGCTGTTGTCATCAGAAGTGGAGCGCACATGTTACTTCCTGTAGTGAATATTTTTATTATTTATAAATCTTTGATTATTTTTTTATTGATTGATTGATATTTAATGTGAATTGTGATGATAAACTAGTTCCAAAGAGAGAAGAAGAGGTGATCAGCGCTGTCGACCTTCCAAAAACGTCTAATTTGATTGGTGAGATAATTGCCAATGTTTGGTGTTTGATCCCTTTTTTTTCTTGATGATATCGGTAATTACGCACCGACAGTTTTCAAAGTATGAAAATTAGAAATTCGAGTGTTGTCGTGACAACAGTGGAGATAAAAGAAAATAAAATTACAGGCGATTAAAGAAGATATAGAGCACAAAGGAGGAGATGGAAGAGCTAGCGCAGAGTAGTTTCACACGCCTGGCTGCCACACACACACAGACGCACACACACAGACGCACATGAACACACACACACACACACACACACACACAGACGCACACACACGTCCTTGTCCTCCCTCCCCCCACTCCGGGCGCGTGGACGGCAGGCAGCCGTGGCAGCCCTTTGTTTGACATAGCAGCACACAAAGGCATCTGAAATAGCTTTGGAGAGCAGAGGCACACACACACACACACACACACACACACACACACACACACACACACACACACACACACACACACACACACGTTCAGTCTCTCTCATCAGGACCACTTCTGATTGGCTTAAAGCAGACGGATGCTGGAAAATGACCATCTCTGGCAGATCCCCATGATTTGGGATCCGTGATCCTGCTGAACTTTGCCGACCCTCACCTTCATCATCCCATCATCTCCTGTGAAAACACCGCACGCCACCTTTGTTTCTCTCACACAAAAGGCCTTCGAGCCAAACCGGAGAGTTTGCGCCACGACGGCCGCCGCCGTTCTCGCAGGAGTGACGGAAATGACACGAGGTCGCCGGCGATCGGCGATGCGTTCGGGTGCAGAAACCTTTCAAATTCACATCTGGGCTCCAGAGACGAGCGCCGAAGCAGGCGGCTAAAAGCAGGCTGGAGTAACAACCCGCTACCTGGTCCTGAATGAAATGAAAATGATGGAGCTTTACTTCCTGCTCAGGATGCTTGAAGCCCCTTGACACCTTTTACGTGGAGATTAACCCCGCGAGCCGACGGTGCCGCCATCTTTGTTTTCTACACAGGAAATTGAGTAAGAGACAAAGAAACAGGCTGGCAGACGAAGAGGGGGGCACCTGGAGCGAAGGCTCCTCATATTTCAGGGGATCTTTTCAATGAGATGACAAGCTTTCTGCAGGAATCTGTGCTAAATGGATTTCACACTACACTCCTCGCAACAGGGGATTTAGGGCGCCGGCGGGCACCAGAGCAATATGTGATCCCAGAATGTCAGCAGTTTCCAATCCGCCGTTTGAACCGCACACACACACACGCACACGCACGCTGGGAGCGAGACAGTTCACGGCATTTGCCCCGCAATTCAAAAAACACAAAGTGAAATAAAAACAGCCGACTGACGCTTGAACACGGATGAAACCGGCGCCTGACAGACGAGTGTGAAGAATCTCTTCTCTCTGTGAACACGCAGAAACCCAATCTGGCACTTTTCAGTGTGGGAGTTATTACCGCAGAGACCAATCCACGAGTCTGCTTAGCTGCTTATAAAGAAGGGGGCGGCCTGTGTGTGTGTGTGTGTGTGTGTGTGTGTGTGTGTGTGTGTGTGTGTGTGTGTGTGTGAGAGAGAGGGGGTTAATTCCAGCTGATGGAGGCAGGTGTGTGAAAAGCAGATAAACCCAGACGTTAATTGAGTGACAGAAAAAGGCGTGGAGCTAATTCGTGCAGTGTTGGAGGATTTTGGCTCCTTTGCTTCCTCTCCGCCTCAGCTGAGACTGTCTCTGAGGATGGAGGTGACCCGGATGCACGAGAGCGTCAGCAGAAATGTGGAAATCAGAGAGATCCGAGAACTGGGCGGGTTCTGGTTTGTCACCGGCTGTTCAGACTGCTGGGGGTCAAAGGTTACACCTACGTCTTAGTGAGTATTTGCTAAATTATACACATCATTTACACAGTTTTCAACGACTGAATTTTCAACATCTTTGCATAAATGAGCTTCCTGTCTTGATGTGTTAGCCGCGTTAGCCGTGTTAGCCGATCGGAATCAGGCATCACAATGTCTGCCTCAAGTCACAACAACGTTGGCTCTGCGCTAACGTGTAGTCTGTATTGAATAAATGCAGTGAAGTAACTGTACGGAAGTAACTGTACGTGTGTGTGTGTGTGTGAGAGAGAGAGAGAGAGAGAGAGAGAGAGACCCAGGAGCCTCATTTTTCTATTCCAGTTCCTCTTTTTTAAACTGTCCTAATTCCGTATCCTGGTTTCTCGGGAGGCAACGTCCCCTCTGACCGACTCGCCGCTGCGTCTCCTCGGATCCACGCTGGGCTCCGTTACACACACACGGGTTTAGATTGTTCAGATTATGGCTGACTGTCACGCTTGTCGTCGATGTTTGCTCCAGCTGTGGCGCAGAGAAAGATTCCCTCATTTGTGTGTCAGTGAACACCGAGGTTGTATTTAAAACGTTAACGAAAAGACGACACTAACAGATTATTGCTGTTCTTCCAGCGACGTGCATGTAAACGTAAATGGTTTTCAGCTCATTTGCACGACTCAGTTTGTTAGTGCAGATTCACACAGTCGCTGCTGCACTTTCACTCTTTTAATTAAACTGCCTTTATAAACGATGGTTCTATTACAGATCTGTTAATGTTGGAGAATGAACCCCGAGGCATGATTTAAGAACTGCGTGTGTGTGTGTGTGTGTGTGTGTGTGTGTGTGTGTGTGTGTTACTGGCACAGTGGGGATATTTAGTAAAGTATTGGTAATAGTATTAGTGGTAATAGCACTAGTAATAGCAGCTGTGGCAGCAGTCATGGTGGCAACAACAGAAGTAGCAGATGCAGAAAGTGTCGTAGTACTAGTCCCAGTACTAGCTGCAGTTTGTAGTAGTAGTAGTATTGATAGTAGTAATGATAGTAGTAGTGATAGTAGTAGTGATAGTAGTAACGATAGTAGTAACGATAGTAGTAGTGATAGTAGTAACGATAGTAGTAGTGATCGTAGTAACGATAGTAGTAACAATAGTAGTAGTGATAGTAGTAACGATAGTAGTAGTGATGTAGTAGTGATAGTAGTAACAATAGTAATAGTGATAGTAGGTAGTGATAGTAGTAAAGATAGTAGTAACGATAGTAGTAGTGATAGTAGTAAAGATAGTAGTAGTGATAGTAGTAACGATAGTAGTAACGATAGTAGTAGTGATAGTAGTAGTGATAGTAGTAAAGATAGTAGTAACGATAGTAGTAGTGATAGTAGTATTGATAGTAGTAACGATAGTAGTAATGATACTAGTAGTGATAGTAGTAGTGATAGTAGTAACGATAGTAGTAGCGATAGTAGTAACGATAGTAGTAACGATAGTAGTAGTGATAGTAGTAAAGATAGTAGTAACGATAGTACTAGTGATAGTAGTAGTGATAGTAGTAGTGATAGTATTAAAGATAGTAGTAACGATAGTAGTAGTGATAGTAGTATTGATAGTAGTAACGATAGTAGTAGTGATAGTAGTAAAGATAGTAGTAACGATAGTAGTAGTGATAGTATTAAAGATAGTAGTAACGATAGTAGTAGTGATAGTATTAAAGATACTAGTAACGATAGTAGTAGTGATAGTAGTATTGATAGTAGTAACGATAGTACTAGTGATAGTAGTAGTGATAGTAGTAGTGATAGTAGTAAAGATAGTAGTAAAGATAGTACTAGTGATAGTAGTAGTGATAGTAGTAGTGATAGTATTAAAGATAGTAGTAACGATAGTAGTAGTGATAGTAGTATTGATAGTAGTAACGATAGTAGTAGTGATAGTAGTAAAGATAGTAGTAACGATAGTAGTAGTGATAGTAGTAGTGATAGTAGTAAAGATAGTAGTAACGATAGTAGTACGATAGTAGTATTGATAGTAGTAACGATAGTAGTAACGATAGTAGTAGTGATAGTAGTAAAGATAGTAGTAACGATAGTAGTACTGATAGTAGTAACGATAGTAGTAGTGATGGTAGTAGTGATAGTAGTAACGATAGTAGTAGTGATAGTAACGATAGTAGTAGCGATGGTAACGATAGTAGTAGCGATAGTAACGATAGTAGTAGCGATAGTAGTAGTGATAGTAGTAGCGATAGTAGTAGTGATAGTAGCAGTGATAGTAGTAGTGATGGTGGAGGAAGAGGAGGAGTACTCGTGCTGTATCTCTTGGGCCAAACAGCCTGATTCCGTTTCATCTCTTGTCTTCTTTAAAATCAGTGCAATCGTCTCTAAAAACTCCAGCAATCTGATTGGTCGGGAGGCGGCGGTTGTTTTGTCACCAGCCAATCAATGCTGATAATCACAGCCAGGGATGCAGGCGGCGAGCAGTTGGCCGTGTGTCTGAAAGATTAATGAGCTTATTACAGCGAACCTCATCACAGCCCGATCAATGGAGATAGAGGAGCAACACACACACACACACACACACACACACACACACACACACACACACAGCTTTGTGTAGCTTTTTAAATTGTATATATGGAATCATTTATAGTTGTCATTGAATAAACACGCTTTGATTGTGTGTGTGTGTGTGTGTGTGTGTGTGTGTGTGTGAAACCCATCTCAACTCTGACTCTTAAAGAAAACAAATAAGAGCGATATTTGCAGTCTGTCTGCCTGCTGGCGTCTCTCTCCTGAAGCCGGGTTTTACCCGAATACTCGTGCGCCGCCGTGCACGTAAAGGTCGGCCCCGTTTGGCTCTGAAGGAGCCGACGTGGTAAACCCCCACCTTCTTCTCAGCCTTGCCCAACATCACCAGATAGCGCTCCTGCATCAGGGGTCCGATGATCGGCCTCTGCTCGTGCACACCTCCACTCGCTCTATTCAATTTCCCACCTTCCCAAGTGTTCAGCCAATTACGTAATTGCATAGATGGACCGATGCGACTGGAGCGTGGACGTGGCCGCGTTCGCCGGCAGCTGCTTATGGGATTAGCGGTTTAATCACTGACTTCATTTTTCTCGCATCTTTTCCACACTGCGCGTGATGTCTCTCCTTCACCTGCGCTGCATCGTTTAATACACCTCCACCACTTCTGTTAACATCCCATTTAAACGATTCTGCGGGGAGGATTATGGGAGCGACATCAGCTTTAGGACGCCGGGCCTCCGAGTTCAGCCAAGTTAATTAGGAGCGGCGATGATTTAATAGTTGCCTGTGATTGGGCATCAGTGGCTCCGCAGGTGACAGCTCAATTTGCACAGCGAAATGGAATGTGGCCCAGCAGAGAACGACTTTTCCCTGCCAGTCAGAGGGAGAGAGCGGATTTCTGCCTCTCCATTCCAGGTCATCAGCGCTCCGACACGTTCTCATGACGTTTGAGAAATGACTGAGAAAAAGTGTCAACTAAATTCAGCTCTGAAAATAGGTTGGATCTGCACTCGCAACCGGACTTTTAATGTTCTTGGTGGTCCTGTTCGCATTGCATTGTGGGACGGCTCCAAGATTAAATGACCTTTAACTGGATTAACCTCTAACAAAGTCGCAGGATTACATGGAGCATCACATTTTAAGGGGTTTTTTTGCCAAATGTTGGCAAAACATTCTCCATTTCCTAAAATAATAGAGTCATAAAGTTGCTAACCACGTTATAGCGGTATAACGTAATCTGGATCAGTACATATTGATTTGTTAATCAACGACCTAAAAATGATTTGGTTTTTTTTGTTCTCTTTCGAAACTTTTAACCAATCCGTGTAGTCTTTTTTTGCCAGATGGTTCACGTCAGCTTTACTAAGCTTGACAGCGGAAGCCTTTTAGCTCTCCGGCCACCGGTCTGAGCCGGGCTGCTTGTCCAGGCCGCTCCTGGCAGCGGCCTGGGAACGCTCGCTCTAAAGTGGATCGGACAGTATCTGCAGGTCCATCGGGACAGAAGCAGAACAGGAAGAATCATTTACTTCCTGAGCTGACAGGAGACGGAATGTGGACGAGCCTCAGACGTGACCTCAGTCTGTCTGAATGTAAATTAGCCCGAGGTGGGGAAACGGTGTGTTTCCCCCACCCAGCAGGTTCCATCCAGCTTCGCCCAAATCTCCACTTTCTTCTCGAGGAACCGTTAGTGTTTAATTACTCCCTAAAATTTTTTCGACAGCTCTGAAGGGGGGTCCCAACGGCAGCCCAACAACAGTCTGCTCATTAGAAGAAGCCACTGGTCTGTGTCCTGTCGCTCTGCACGGATGCCGGGAAACTCTCTGTGCACCTCCTGCACGAGCACACGCACACGCAAGCCGAGCATCTTCTGTTTTTCTACGGGAAAAGTGTTTCTTCAAATACGTTTTATGCTTTTTCAAGTAAACAGATCTAAGATTCCACCTGCAAACGCTGGAGGTAAAGCTCCAGCTTTGGCTGCAGGGGAAAGAAGGGGCGGGGCTTGAGTGGCTCACCACTCACGCCGACTCTGGTGATCTGTGATGAAATTGCTGCGTCTGCAGACTGTCACCGTGTCTGTGGAGAGAGAGGAATCAACCACCCTCCAGGAGTTCCCTCTGCTCTGATTCATCACAAATGGATGGTCGCGACTGGACATTTTTGGAAACGTTTATGTATCACATAGCCTCGGGACGCCTCACATGTGCTGCCTGTTCTCTCCCCAAACTCCACTTTTCCTGTGTGGAGGCACTTTGCTCAGATTTTGCTTGGTGAAGCTGCAGAATCCAGCTGTGACTTTCGTTTGTCCCCACCAACACATTAGATTGGCAGGCCGGGCCGCTGTCAGCATCTTCTCTGTCACCTGTCCTGCTCGGCAGCCAGCTGCTCCTCCGGTGATAAGACTCAGGTTTATTTTGGGGCTTAAAAAGAGCGGGGCTCGATCTGGCTGTCGGCCGAGCACAGAGGCTCTGCAGCACATCTGCAGCAGCCAGAGCCGGAGCGGCTCGCCCTCGCCTGTGAGATACGTTCAGAAATCAGTCTGTTTGTGAAATAATGAACGATTAATTCAGGATAGCAAATAAAAGGCGTCATTGCGCAGCTCGTTTACGGCTAATGCCCGACTGTGAGGAAGGACAGGCAGCTTCTGACACAGACGAGGGGAAGAGGGGAGCTGTCTGCTGGGTAGCTATAAGAAGTTTGAAGGTTCCTGGTGTTCCTTTAAGAGAAAGATTTTTATAAACTGTGCTCCACCTGTATGCTCCGCCCACTGCTGCTCACCTGTGTCTCATTTTACAGCCTCACGGATTCAAACCTTTGGAATGAAGAACTGAACGTTTTAAATTTTTATTCTTCAACTGTGATTACGATGATAACAATTAGTAAAGGAGCATTAACGATTTTAGTTTCTACATATTTTACCTTTAAGGTAAAGGTAGAGAATAAACTGGCCTGGAAATTATTGCAAGAAACTAACAGAATTCTGAAACTGTCGTCTGACGACCAAACTTTTGAACAAAAAGAAAATATAAAAGATGATAAGAAGATTAAAAATCACATAAGTCATTACTAAAGCTTTCACCTTCTCAGATGCTGTGAAGCACTTTAATTCCTTTTAGCCAACTTCTTCTGCAACACACACACACACACACACACACTGACTACTTTTGTCAAGTCTTTGTGCTCTACAAAAAATTACTTTTAAACTTTTGTCTCAGAAGAGCTAAATGGACTTGCAGCGGCGCTTCTCCTTAAGTGTTCCGATCGTTCTCAGCTTAAGAGGAGCCTCCTAAATCCGTAAAATAACTTTTGTTCAGCACAAAAGCTCTTACGTGGGCTTTATCGCAAATGGACTGACCAGAAACCAGGAGGAAGATGGTGAAAGCAGATTAAGACAAAGGCCTTTGCTGTGATTTTCTCTGGAGCTTCTGGAGGATTTAGGAACCTGTGGTCTTGTGATGGAGAGATTTATGCAGAGGTCAAAAGATGCCCTCAAAAGTACGATTTCAGAGCGACAGCGGCAGAAACTCTGGACCAAAAACAACATTTATCGAGGTGCTTTTGTGTAGGATGACATGTTTCCAGAGTTTCCGCTGATGTTGACATTTACTGCTTCTATTTACGCAGTAAAAAGCTAGATCTGATGTACTGATGAGCTAATCCAGAATCTCAGAGAGATCATAAAATATAATGGAGGAGAAATATAATAACAGTGTAAAATAATGTGACGGTAAATCGTGGTTAGTGTGGCGTGTCTCGGTTTTTGCACACGCAGCAGGGTGTTTCAAGGTGGATTAAAGCTTCCTGCTGTGTTTCAGCTGAGTCACGGTCCTGAAACACTTCATAACCCAGCAGCCTAACAGGGGCGGTTATCTGAGGACTGGCTGGTGTTTCTGCTCACACACACTTCCTGTTAGGGGCTCAAGACAAATGTACTGCAGTGGTGTTGCAGAGCATCTTGTGATATCTGCTTCTTGACTGCTCAAATATCATTCAGTAATGTTTAAAACAACTTAAAGCCAAATGGTTGCATTTGTATATTTTTAAATTAAATATTCTCCCTCTGTCTTTTGTTTTTGCAGGTTAAGATGAAGACATGTGACCAGAGCAGCAGTAAATCCGCCTGCAGGAAAGGAGCTTCTGAATTTGACGCCATCTAGTGGGAGTCTATAGTAACTACATCCTGTCCAAGTTCATCCTGCTGTGTGTGTGTGTGTGTGTGTGTGTGTGTGTGTATGTGTGTGTGTGTGCGTGTGTGTGTGTGTGTGTGTGTGCGTGTGTGTGTGTATGTGTGTGTGTGTGTGTAGGTGGGGAGGGTCAGCTGGTGTTGTGAATCAGGCCGCTGACACTACCAGACACGGCTTCTTCACAACACCAGGGTTCCTCCCAACCACTTCCGGCTGGGACCCGTCAGACAGACCTACAGTCATCTGCAGCTCACATCTGGATCATCTGGAGGCTTCTGTCATGTTATACACACATGCATTTATTTAAAACTGCACTCAAGTTCAGTTTGTAGTGAAGCAAAACTGCGGTAGTTATTTTCTGCAAAAAAAATGTGTTTTTAAAATATGTAATATGAAATATTTATATCTAAAATTATATTATTTTTATTTTGGAACCTATCTGTTTTAATGGATTTTATTTTTTGTTTCTATTCTCATTCAGAAAAACTTAAAATACTACAACAAAATGTATTATATATATTAACACATTATCTTAAACTAATATACATTCACTTACATACCTCTTACATCAGGTGTGCATTTAATATGATTTTGCTGAACTTAAATATGTTTGCATTGAATTGCATTGTGAGATGTCAAACAACATCCTTCAAATATGTGAATTTCAGTTTTACAAACGTTTGATTTGTCAAATCTTTTTTTTTCATTCAGATTTTATCGTCATTTTTGTTTATTTTTTAAGTTTGTTTTTTCAAAAATGTTGTGTTTTGAGAAATGTCGCCTTTCAGAATCCTGATTTGCTTTAGATAACATTAGATAAAAGTTTAAAATGGCAGGAAATTATGTGTGTTTGTCTTATTACAACAAGTTTTTATGGAAACAATAAATTCACAATGTCTGCAGCCTTTTGTACTTTTACTATAGATAGATAGATAGATAGATAGATAGATAGATAGATAGATAGATAGATAGATAGATAGATAGATAGATAGATCAGGCATGGGTTGTAATCTGGGATACTTCGTTCAGGTAGGTGATGAATAACTTTGTTCCTTCGATGTAGTTGTACCTGCAAACAGGAAGTGGGTGAGGGGTATGGCTTAAAAAGACGAAGAATCATAAAGATATTTAAATATCAAACATTTCCTGGAGAAAAAGGAGCTCAGACCTGCTGATCTTCTCGTTCTGGGAGTGCAGACCGTCGTCGAAGCCTCCGATGGGCATCATGATGATATTTTTTCCCGTCACGTCCTGGAAGGTTCTGGCAACAGGGATGGTCCCGCCCTCTCGGATCAGGTCAGGCTCCGTCTGGAAAACTAAGAAATACTCTTTTTTTTTTTTTTACATATTATTTGTTTTAATTCAACTTTGTCCTTAAATATTCTGCATAATTTAGGGTGAACGATAATCCAATTTTCAGAATATTGGCCGTAATCTGTGGAGGAGGATTAAGGCCACTTGTGACGGAGATTTAGCCGGTGAATTTATCCAGGAGAATTTTGATGCTTGATGTTGAATTTATGATCTCTGTTGAAGGATTCCTCTGACACGGCCTCAAACGCCGTAACGTCGTGGTCGTACCTCGCTTCACAGCTGCCTTTCCAGCCTCGTAGAGGGCATGCTGGGTGTCAGCCAGCCATGGTTTGGCCCCGATCACCATGGTAACCTTCAGCTTGTTGGGACTCTTCCTCTTGGCAAACACCGAGTGAAGGTAGTCTGTTACCTGAAACATCAAAGCAACATCAAACATCAAAGGGACTGTTAAAAGGAAATGCTGGGCAGCCCTGGGCATGGACTTCCTGTTCTACCTGTTTTTTGACCTCAGCAGGATCCATGTTGGGAACTTGTCTGATGGAGAACTTAGCAGTGACTTTAGCAGGGATGACCGTCTTCGTTCCGGGGTCGGAAAAAGCCCCCTCGATGCCGTGGATGGACACAGTGGGGTATCGCCACAGGTGAGCTATCAGGTCCACCTACGGGTTAAGTACCTGTCAAGGCCCCGCCTCCTCCCAAACTAGTCCAGATGATGTTCTTACCTTGTTGTTGTACATCAGCTGGCTGACTCCGACCTTGTTCTTGTAGTTTTCCATGTCAAACTGAATGTCCTGGTACATTTTCCACTCCTCGTCAGAGAGGGGCGCCACAGCCTCCCTGATCCCGGGAATCAAGATCTTCCCACTGGGACTGATGAGAGTGTCTGAGGCAAAAGCTCAAGGCGTAAGTGCCTAAAACCCACGCGCTTATCCTCTCCATCCCAGCATATCCAACACTCACCCATAACCCCGATCAGGTCGATCATTGGTTCAATCACGGCTCCTCCGTAAACACCAGAGTGCAGATCTTTTTTGGGGCCTTCGACCTGCAAACGCACCCGACCGTGAAATCTGGGCACCGTTTGTTGTTCCAATCAGCGATATTTCGGAAACCCAACCTCAGCGTAGAAGTAGCAGTTGCCTCTGGTTCCATAGGTGAGGGCGGGCCGTCGGCTGAGCCAACCGCAGTCTGAGATGATGATGTAATCCACGTCGGAGAAGAAGGTGTCCCTCTGGGCCACGATCATGGCGTCCAGACCGTTGGAGCCCGTCTCCTCCATTCCCTCGATGATAAACTTCACGTTCACTGGCAGCTCCTGGTGGGAATCAACTCACTGTATTAATTTAAACTGTCCTACGTCAGTGACCGAACAGAGGAAGAATCTCAGTGTTCTCACCACACTGAGGGCCTGGTAGGCCTGCACCGCGTGGATCCAAGCTAAAACTGGGGCTTTGTTGTCTGACGCTCCTCTCCCATAAAGGTTACCTGCACAAAACCAGTTCACAGGGTCTGATTTTACTGGAGTCTGAACAGGCTGATTCCATCATGGGTGAAACTCCCAGCAGGGACAAAGCTGGACTTTTCTTCTGTTAGCTACTGTTACCATTGATGTCTGTCAGGTTGTAGGGCTCCGTCGCCCATCCGTCTTCTAGCTTGGCGGGCTGGACGTCCACGTGACCGTACACGCACACGGTGCGTTTGTTTGGGTCGTTGCCGAACTGAGCGGTTGCCACTTTAGGGAGGGCTAACGTGCTTCCATCGGGAAGCTGCGGAGACCCCGAAAGAAGAATTAGGAACGTTAAGGGTTAACATCTGCAGAAGCAGTTTCAGTTTGGTTTCCCAAACATCAAAAGAACATCCTTATTTAGAGCGTGCATGGATGTAATATCACAGAAGGACAGAGGTCAGAAGGTCCTGAGTGTGCTTGGATGTCAGAGCAGACGTTGTTTTCACATTCTTCATTAGAGCAATATCACGCGGCTACATTTGAGGCTACGCCCATGCTGCTGCTGCTGGCGGGACGCAGATGTTGTTGCCCTGGGGCTGAACCTGAGGTGTTTAATGAGTCCAGGTTTTGATGCGTCTCAGTCGGTAATGAGGATCCAGATGAGGTTCTGAATTGTTTTGGAGCCTTTTTGAAGTTATCAGCGTGTCTGTGACGCTAACCTCTGTTTGAAATAACAACCGGTGACGAGCGTGTGCAAAGACCTCGCATCGCACTACTACAGCGTTAGTGAACGGCGGGAAGATGCGCCATTGCTCAAGCACTGACTTCCTCTTCCCCGACGTCCACCAGCTCCACGGTTCCGCCCATCTGCCTCAGCTTCTGGGCCACCATTTCCATCATGCGGTGCAACTCCGGCCTCTTCAGCACATTGCTGGAGTCGCTTTCAACCGCAACCCAGTCGCGTAGAGCCTAAAGCAAAACCCAAAGAGATGTCCATGTGGAAGGGTTCTAAGGCATCGCTGGTGTAATCTGCCAGGATGTTAAAATTTCATTTACCTCCACGTATTCTTCTTGGTGGCTGTCGACATACTGGGCCAGCTCCGTGTACTGGAAGGCTCGAACGGCCGAGACCACCAGCAGGATGACTGACGCGGCGAAAGGACCCATCTGTTGAGGAGCTGGACAGTTAAAGCCTAAACCCTGACCTTCAACCCAGTTCTGACCTTTAACATCACTGAATGTTCTTGAATTAGATCAACTGGACTAAGGGCGGAGCAGATATCCAACACCTGACCTGTTGCTGATCACGAGGGTTTGTTAACAGATCACAAGTCTTCTATAGATCGTAACTGTTTGCTCGTTGTGAAAATATTGGTCTAAAACCTGGCTTATCTGTTCAACGTGGACAGTTTTGGGATAATCTGCAAATTAGTGAACTGTACTCGTCAAATGAACGAAAGTAAACGTTTATATATATCAGTATAGTATAAAAACACCAAAATTCATTTTTGTTCCAAATTTATTCCTAACCTCCAACAGAAACACAGTAATTACCAACAATATTATCAGAAATTCTGTGGAAAGACAGAAAATTGATTGATCGGTACCTTATTTGCTGGTTGCTGCATGGGCTTCTTTCCTCTGCTGTAGGTGTGTGTTCTCAGGCAGACAGACTATGGATTGGCCTGGATATTTATATACACTCCTTCCCTATCACCATCCCACCCGACCCCACCCACCCCCCCCCCCCCCCCACACACACACACACACACACACACACACACACACACACAGCTGAGCAATTCTTGTTTTTGTCACCTACAGGAACAAGAATTACATTCACTTGGTTGATCCTGATCCAGATTCATAAAAGCAGCAAGGCAACTTCAACAAACTCCTCTTGTTAACTTTTTGGAATCTCTGCAGGAGCCGAGAGAGCAGCTTTTCTTTTTCCATATTAGACCGGGGTCCCGTTGTGCTGAACTCAGTGAGTTCAGCGTTCCCCACTGACTTACAGACTTACCAGTTTGCCTGAAACTACGTACTTAATCCCATCATTCCTTCACTGTTCATCGGATAAATTGTCCAGAATGACGAACGTCCTGTTGTGGTCTGGTCCCAGTGTGATACTGGACACGAGTCTGATTTGACACATGAAAATAAACTTTTAAGTTTGGTCTACTGATGGGAGCTGCACAATATTTGTTTATTCCATTCGTGATTAGATGTGAGAGAAAAACATGTAATGATCGCGATAACTGCAGCGACACACAGCTGGAAATCAGTAAAAGGCTGACATCATCTGCTGATGACCCGTAATCTCATCAGAGCACAGAGAGGCCAACAGAACCTCCCGTTCCCAGGAGGAATCTCTGATGTAAAAAATTACCAGAAAGTGAACTGCATCCACAGGTTAAAATGTGGCTGCCTGAACCACTGGAGTTAACACACCAGTGTCAGCTGACTGTCATCTAAAATCCAACAGGAATGGATCAGCAATGTCACCAGAAAGAATCAATCATGGCCTGTCATTAAATTTACTTTGTTCACCTACCTGTGGAAAAAAAGATCTGTCGGAATTTTGTTATTGTTTTTTTAAATGCGCCACAGAGAAAATTCAGATAGGTGAAAGATAACCATTAAATCTTTACTTCAAAATTCCTCTGTAGACTTTTACAAATTTTCAAGGATTCCTTTCATTTATTATTGACTAAATGTAGTTACTAATTAATCAGCAAATTTCCTGCTGAATCAGCAAAAGTAGAGCATTAAAACCAGTATGTATTTTATTGTATTTATTAAAATAGTTTTGTTTTGATTAATTAGACTTCCCACATGTACGGTTTTCTGTTTCCGATTAACTATTCACAAAGGGGGCGTGGCTACAGGCTTGGTCGCACACTTCCGGTTTTATTTTAGCGGGAGGTGAAAGGTCACAGTCAAAATGGCTGAACGATAGTGTTGTAGTGTTGTGGACACATTGAAATGAATAGCCGGCCACGTAGGACTTATTTGGATATAGTTAGGCTTTGGGATCACATTCATAGGTATATGGATTTTATGTTTTCTCTGCGACACCTCCTGTTTGTCTTTGTTGGATTACTTTTATGGACACAACCGCTGTGTTCACAATAGCACCACTGTCCAGGTACTAACTAATGATACTGTCAACACGGTAAATAACTGATTAATGCATTTGTTTGTGTCTAACAGTACTTCTTACTTTTTTTTTGCAGTCCGACAAGAACAAAAGGGCTACGTCCTTAGCAAGTACCGAACAACGTTGTAGTATGTTGAAACTTCTATCAAGACACAACAAATAAAAGAAATGAACAAAAAGAAAGATAAAGGATTCGAGAGTCCACGACCCTTTAAATTATAAGTATTCTTTATTTCATTTTATAAATTTTGAAAGAAAGGGATTATGTTGTTAGCTGAAGCTAACGTTAGCTTAAGCACTAGCAAGACTCGGCTTGTGTACATACGTCCCATTATAAAGATTGAAATATAGTTTTTCTCTGTTAATGGAGTGAAAACTGCTTATTTTTGTGATTCAGATTTGTATTGCATAGTGATATTGTTGTTTTGTTGTTGCCTTTACGACCCACCAGGTGGTGTGCATCAACAACATCAACTTTCAGAGGAAATCTGTGATCGTGAGTACAGACATTATTGGTCTATAATAACTATAAATGCATTTAAATCAAGTGTTGTATTGCTACATACTCATTATAAACATAATCTGATGCCTTAACATATTTCAACATACATAAATGCATAAAATAACATTTTATATATGTACTATGCATAGAGCAAGTGTACTGCAGTAAATTATCTCATTAATTGAAGGTAATCATACATATTGAATGTCGTAACCTTTTTTAATCTAAAATGTACTGTATATCTCATTATATATCTTTTAATGCTTTTGTCACCCTTTCTTCATCTCAGGGTTATGTGGAGCTGACTATTTTCCCTACAGTGGTCAACCTCAACAGGATCAAGCTCAACAGTAAACAGTGCCGCATCTACAGAGTCCGAGTGAATGAGCTTGAAGCTCCGTTTATTTATAATGACCCCACGCTGGAGGTGTGCCACCATGAGTCCAAACAGTGAGTACAGCAGAGGTCATGACCTCACCTTTATTGTTGCACAATCTAAAATTCTGGACTGTACAGATTTGTTGTTTATTCCTCATTTGAATGATTTTTTAGATTTTTAGATTCTGAACAGAACAGAATCTGAAAAGAATGTAGCCATATTCAGTATATGCAGTAATTTCATCTGAATAAAATATAATTACATCAGCATAAATAATGCAAACAGGGTGTAAATATTTGTACAAAGATAAAGAATGTGAAAGAGGTACTACACTGAAAAAATTGTGAAGATGTGTGCAGCAATAAAATGTCTTATGATAAAATAAACTGTGTGTGTGTGTGTGTGTGTGTGTGTGTGTGTGTGTGTGTGTGTGTGTGTGTGTGTGTGTGTGTAGGCGGAACCTCAACTATTTCTCCAGTGCCTACACGGCGGCTGTGAGCGCTGTGGACCCTGATGCAGGACACGGGGAGCTGGTCATTAAAATTCCTTCTGAAATCTGGAAACAAGGAGATGGTAACATATTCTTATTATTGGATTATCTTATATGGAAAATAAGTAACTTGTGTGGAAATATGTGTAGAATTTGTTTTGTTGAAGACAAAGATGTAAATTTTTGTTATTTTGTTGTTGTATTCTTTAGCCAGCAGGGGGCAGTTTGACAGGCTGAACAATTTTAATAATAATTTATATTTAATTCTTTGAAACTGAGATTATTGGACCTGTTTACTTCTTCGTAGGTTTTATATATAATATATATATTTTTTTTTCTCTTGTGTTTCATATATTGTGAGTACAGGATTGACACAAGTAACTAACATGCATTGTTTTCTTTGTTTTTTTGTCTTTAGATGTGAAAGTTTTAAAGGTTTATATTGAATTTTCCCTGGACCAACCAAAAGGTGGTCTCCACTTTGTGGTTCCTGATGTTGAAGGCAGTATGGCAGAGAGAGGAGCTCACGTTTTCTCATTTGGATTCCAGAACTCCACCAGGTGCCATCACAAACTCCAACAGTCATACTTTATTTAGCATTTCTGGCAGTATTTAACAATCCAGATTGTTACATTTTAAAAACCATCCTTTTATCCTGCCTTATGTATTAGCTCTTCAGACTTATCCAGACATTTGATGATTTGATTATTTGTTTAGCTGCATTTGTTCAAAGTTGACTGTCTTGGTCAGGTTCTGGTTCCCCTGTGTGGACTCCTACTCAGAGCTCTGTACGTGGAAGCTAGAGTTCACTGTGGACGCCTCCATGGTGGCGGTTTCCTGCGGCGACCTGGTGGAAACGGTTTATACTCATGACATGAGGAAAAAGGCCTTCCATTATGTCCTCACCATCCCCACTGCAGCACCGAATATCTCGCTAGCTGTGGGGCCCTTTGAGATAATGGTGGACCCTTACATGCATGAGGTGAGGTCAAGTCTGTTTATACTGCATCAACTTTACCTCTCTGCTCCAGGCAACGATATCAAGGGTTTAATATACTTAGTCAAATATTAGATCACTTTAAAGTATGTACTTAATATCATGGAGCCGATAATGAAATCTCTCTTTTACAATCATGTCCGCAGGGTTTAACATCCGACCTATTAAATTATTACATTCATACTCCAAAGCCTTTTAGCCTTAATCTTTTTCCATTTATTTTGTCATTATTACATCTGTCAGTCTTTACTGAAGTGTGATAATTGTACTTCTATTTTCATTTACCTGCAGAAACTCTGTACCCCCAGAAAAGCCTTGATTGGGCTTTTAACTTTGTTGACTGAAAAGTGTACGACGAGAGATTTTGTAATAGTTTGTGCATGAAAAACACTCTATAAAACTAACATAATGACAGAAATACACAAACTTGGTTGCTTTTATAATCTTACGAGTGTGTTTAATGTGCAGGATTTTTTTTTATCGCAGATGCACAGTGCTGAATTTTCTCCAGGTTTCTAACAAAAATGTCTGTTTTTCTTAGCCTCTTGTTTAAATCAGCTACAAATGTTTGCAATGTCTTCAGTAATCAGGATTATTTCCATTTACATTAAACACAGGAAGAACATTTAACAGTTGTAAAATTAGTAAAACTAGTTCATATAATTGCTAATTCAACACATCCATTCACTGATACTGTAATAATGACTGCCTGCCGGTCTTCAGGTGACACACTTCTGCCTGCCGCAGCTGCTGCCGCTGCTCAAACACTCAATGTCGTTCCTGCACGAGATCTTTGAGTTTTACGAGGAGATCCTGACGTGCCGTTACCCTTACTCCTGTTTCAAGACTGTCTTTGTGGACGAAGCCTACGTGCAAGTGTCCGCTTATGCTTCTATGAGCATTTTCAGGTAATGACGAGGTTGGGTGTGACTCGGTTCAGTAAAAACTTTGAATTTCCTGTGAATTCTGTCTCAGTTTGAGTTCTTTCTGTGTCCGGCAGCACGAACCTACTCCACAGTGCGATGATCATTGACCAGACTCCACTGACTCGCCGCTGTCTCGCTCAGGCTTTAGCTCAGCAGTTCTTTGGCTGCTTCATCTCCAGGATGTCATGGTGAGCTAAAATAAAAACAAATCTCACCACATGCGAGTTCAGAGCAACAGTTTCTGCCCTCTTTTCTGATTTTTGGATGTACAAGAAGACACAACAGTGCTCTGTTCATGTGTGCATTCTCCTATAAACATGTTTTTCTTTCCCAGATAATTTTCTATTTGCTGATCTTCTGCATATCATCCCCTCGAAGTCTGCTCTTTGTCATTAATCATCATTAGTCTTTATTCAGATCTGATTCAGCAGCTCGTAATAAACCTTATTTTTAGATTAAATGTCATAAATTAATAAATATAATTATAAATTAATTTGTTTCCTCTATGTTGACAGCCCGGTTCAGTTTCTTTTCATTGCTGCAGTTGCAACATTGCGTATACTCAGAGGGAATGTGCATGCTCCACAAAACTGCGTTGTGTTTTTTATTGTGTAACCTCTGATCGCCCCGCCAAGGTTGGATTTGCATGTAATGGAAAAGTGCAGTCATTAGAGTTTTGGAACGGCGCTCGCATAATGCACAAACTTTATTTGATGGAGCCCAGCAGTTTGCTTTCATGCCTCGGGCCTGGCCGAGATGTGTGGTAACGTTTAGTCTTCGGACCTTTTCAAATAAGACCAGCGGTGAGAGATTTACAGCAGCTGAGCTGTTTTGTCAGTGCAGGGAATCAGAAGTGGGGCCAGCAGTTGTGTTTGCCGGGGTGATGGATGGCCGTGTTGCTGTTGGCAGCTCGGCCTGTGCGGTCAGAGATGGCGGTAACAATCCAGGGGGCCTCGCTTGTGTTAAAAGGACAGTCAGAACAACTTCAGCTCCTCTGTTCGCGCTGACCTCTAAACTCTCATCAGATGTGGGACCTTGTGTTCCAGATGTCGTCGAGCCGGAAGAGAGTTGAGGAAAGTCAGATCTCTTTGATTTTAACAAGAGCTGGCACGGTCTGCGAGTAATTAATCAGTACAGGGGTTAACCGGAGCCTGTAATTTAAAACAGGCTCCACTAAATGGCCTGATGTGTAAAACCTGTAAGAGCAGGAGAGAGAGAAACTTTTCCCTTCTAATTCTAAATCTAGATGTAGATTTTGAGCTGTCAAATGTGGATTCATGTGTCTCCTGACAGGTTTTAAATTTTGAGGGCTTTTAGGGGGTTTAGAACACACTTTGAATAGAGTGCTTGAGGACCATGACGATATCTGGACGATATAAGTGCTTAATAATCATTTGAGGAAGACTGAAACAGAAAAACCTTGCACAAATGTTGGATTTCTCTTGGACTGAGCTGTATTTGCTGTCGTTAGCATCCAGTGAAGCGTCCAACATTCCTATATGATTTGCAGCCAACAAATGCTCTTAATACTAAAATCTATTAAGTTTGTAATTCACGACACACTGCACACTTGAATTGTGCATTCTCTTCAGTTCTCTTCTTTAAATGCATTTTGACACATCGCCAGAGGAGTAAATGACCTTTGCTCTGCTTGTTGGCATTGTTTGGTGTTTGCAGCACTGGCGGCTCAGGGGTGAACAGGACAGACTGGACGTCACTGCACTCACCACAGATGGATTCCTGTCCATGTTGGATGATCTGTGTTCTGAGAGCTCTCCTTACCATTACAGATGTGTCATTTCCTCCGCAGGGCCGATGAATGGGTGTTGAAAGGGATCTCCGGCTACATTTACGGCCTCTACCTAAAGAAGACCTTTGGGGTCAATGAGTATCGACACTGGATCAAAGAGGTGATGGCGTTTGTGTATATTTGTCTTGTAAATGCATGACTTAATATTCTTTTTGTTTGCTTTTAGGAGTTGGACAAAATTGTGGACTATGAACTAAAGATGGGAGGAGTTCTGTTACACCCAACCTTCAGCGGGGGCAAAGAGAAAGACAAGTAATCCACTTTGATATTCAACCTCAATGTAGAGGGAAATGCCTGGTAATAAGTGTGACGGTGACATATGTGGTGTTTCTGCCCAGTCCCACTCCCCACCTTCACTTCTCCATCAAGCACCCCCACACGCTGTCCTGGGAGTACTACAAGATGTTCCAATGTAAAGCTCACCTGGTGATGAGACTGATCGAGAACAGAATCAGCATGGAGTTTATGCTGCAGGTCAGTCTCTCTTCTTCCTCCTCTGCCAGAACTGCCATAATCCATCATTTTAAATGGGCTTTTTTCCTCCTCTCACCAGGTTTTTAACAAGCTTCTGAGTCTGGCCAGCACAGCCTCATCCCAGAAATACCAGAGTCAGATGTGGAGTCAGATGCTGGTGTCCACTCACGGCTTCCTCAAGTCCATCTCCAACGTCTCTGGAAAAGACATCGGCCCCCTGATCAAGCAGTGGGTGTATCCTCCACTATGGTCGCTCGATTTATTTGAATTTCCCGCTGATTTCAGTTTGCTTTCCTGCTGCTCTGGAACACACGAAGCATTCTTGCTGCAGAGCATGAAGGGCCTTATCAACTGCACAATCCAGGGTGACCTCCAAACCAAGAACCAGGCACCAATGAACACCCCCCTGGGTCACCTGTGTTACCTCAGCTGCTCCCATTATTGGTTAAACCGGCAGCACTGTCTCTGGTTACTGGGGACCAGTTTGAGCTGAAATCCCTCAGCTGGGTGTGTTCTTTCAGCTGCTTTCGGTTTTCTGCATCTGTTTCTAGTCTTTAACTCTTCACGCTCAGAGACCAGAGCGCTGTGGTGAAATTCTTTGGCAGTTTTGCCTTCAACAGGAAGAGGAATGTGCTGGAGTTGGAGATCCGTCAGGACTACACATCATCTGGCACTCAGAAATATGTGGTGAGCATTGAGACACAGCGTGTGGAATGAGTGAGCCATGTGTGTAGATCAAACAAGAACAGCTGAAGCTGAAGGCTGGAGTCCTCCGATGGCAGCAAAAATTTTACTTAGACGTGCACAGACTCTCAGGAATGCAAACAGACACATCATTCTGGTGTAAAAGCATGCTTCTGTGACCAGCAGTTGCAAAGCTGTAGAAGCTCCCTGTCGCAGGACGAGTGGCGTGAACTGATGAGCAGTCAGGACTTCATCAGGGTCCAGTTGTCTTCGTCTGGTCACTGTTGTGACTGTTGATAAGAGTCTTCTGACGTGTGCAGGGTCCCATTAAGGTGACGGTGCAGGAACTGGATGGATCCTTTAATCATATGCTTCAGATAGAGGAGAACAGCCTTAAACATGACATCCCCTGTCACTCCAAGAGCAGACGGTATGTGCAAGATCAAAGCCCCTTTCATGCTTGCAGTATGCAATATTATATTACGTTTTTGATCTCATTCATAGTAGAGACTTTCATCACTGTGGTTGTGGCTACTTATTATATTCTGTCACAAATGCTTTTTCTGATTGTTTCTTTCCCCAGAAATAAAAAAAAGAAGATCCCCCTGATGAATGGAGAGGAGGTGGACATGGATCTATCCGCCATGGAGTAAGACGTCACTCAGGTCATGTCACGTTGTTCTTTCAAACTTTGTCTCACCAGATTGTCTTTGCTCTCACTGTCTCCTGTTCGCGCTGTAGTGCTGACTCTCCTCTGCTGTGGATCCGCATCGATCCAGACATGTCCATCCTGAGGAAGGTGGAGTTTGAGCAGGCTGACTTCATGTGGCAGTATCAGCTGCGCTACGAGAGGGACGTAGTTGCACAGGTGCGCTGCCTCACTGCTATTTGGAACTCATGACCTTGTCGGGTTTTTACATTCATTACTTAACACAGTTGCTTAAAGGCCATTCAAAAACACCATGGGGAGTTTCAGATTTGTTATATGGACCCTGTTGGATCAGGAATTGGAATGTGCTGGTTGGCCAGCTTGGTGCAGGGTAATTTTCACATACGTTTGTTGTTTAACTTGTTCATTTTTCATGCAGTTCTTTATGTTCTGTTCCAGGAGGAGGCCATCTCAGCTTTGGAAAAGTTTCCCACTCCCGCCTCCAGACTGGCTCTGACAGACATCCTGGAACAAGATCAGTGTTTCTACAAAGTGCGCATGCAGGCCTGTTTCTGCCTGTCAAAGGTAGGTGTGTGTGGGTGAGCGCATGTGTGTGTTTGAGAGAGAGAAAAAACTGACGCAACATTCACACATTCAGTGTCAGCAGCATCTGTCATGCTGGGTATTTGTTTATTTGCACACATCTGGCTGCATTTTTGACTGCGTTGCTACAGAAGCTCCAACAGTCTCTCCACTGCCCAGCAGGGGGCGAGCCCTCCATTTCAGACCATTCATTCAAATCCGTTCTGAGGAAAATAGCCAGATGCTCTTGTTACTCAGGTGCTAAGATGCTTGTGCTGTTCTTCATGCATCTCTGGAGCTATTCGTTACTGTCAGTATGACAGCAGTAAACAAGTTAACAGTGAACGAGACCACCTACAAGCTTAACCTGTGCTTTATGCTTTATTGACTAATCCAGTTCTGTGGCTTTGGGAATTCCTCCACAAGGTTAACCTCAGTGGATTTCCTCCGTTCAGCTTCCACCTGAACCAATATTTACCCAACACGATCAACTAAGTGGAGTTTAGCCACTCGTCACCTCGGTTGTGAATGTGCTGTTTTTGGCAGCATCACCCCCAGCAGGCACGATTGTAATGGTCTTTTTGTACAAACTGGTACACAGAATCTGACACATAAACGCCTACACACACGCGCGCACGCTGTCGATCAGTCAGTGTTAGTATGGAAGTTTACAACATCCAAAGCTCTCAACATATTTAAAATAATGTAAAACAAGCATAGGGCCAAAATGGTGCCCTTACTGTACCAACCATGAACACACACACACACACACTGAAAACATTTCAGAGACCTCTTTTTATTTATCTTACCAGATGACAACATCCTGTTCCAGTGACCTTTGCTCCCTCTTTTACGGCATTAACATAAACTCCCCAATATCCTGTTGGAACCAAAACATAACTGGCACCTCTGCGAAATTCTCGTGTGGGACTCAGATTTGCACTCATGATACCTAACAGCACATCTGAGAGGGGGTCAGCCAGAAAAACACAGGCCGAGCGCCTCAGGGTCAAAAGAATGCCGTATTTTTTAGACTATAAGCGAAACAAAACAGTCAGATAAGTCAAACTTTATACAATTCATTCACAATAACTCAACATTGTTCAGTTGTAACACATAAAATATAAAACAATACACTCACTTTTGAACAGAGTTTGAAATCCGCTTCGTAAGCCATTTTGGGGTCCTTATACACACACCATAATATTATGTTGAAGCACAGGACGTATTACTCCGCGAGGCTCCTGACTACGGTAGCCGTAATGCTCCGACAACCCATCAGGCGGTGCGGCTTTGTAGCTTACCAAAGTCGTACTAAATCATTTTGACAGATTGTTGAACGCCGTGTACCACATAAAATCAGTTTGAGGTCAGTAAGCACAACCAGGTCATGTATGGTTATATTTCTGATAATAATTCCACACTCGGCTGTCTCTGGATGTGTCGGGGAACTAACTTTTATACTGTGTGTGTGACATCCAGTATCTGTCAGTCAGGCACAGACCGTCCTGAACTGAGGTTCTTTTTGGGGAAAGAGCATGGTCACTCTTTAGGAGACTAAGATGTTTGCACATTTACCCTGCAGATAGCTAATGCCATGGTGAGCACCTGGCAGGGCCCACCAGCCATGAAGATCCTGTTTACTCGAATGTTCTGCTGCAAGAGCTGCCCCAACATCGTGAAGACCAACAACTTCATCAACTTCCAGAGCTACTTCCTACAGAAGGTGCCTGTCATTTCAGAAAAACACTTCTGTGACTGAGAGTGAAAGCAGCCCTCAGGAAAGCGTTTGCCTCTGTTTGAGTTGTCTTTGTTCCTTGTGACAGACAATGCCCGTTGCCATGGCGTTACTCAGAGACATCCAGAACCTCTGTCCTAAAGAGGTTCTCAACTTCATTCTCGACCTCATCAAGTACAACGACAACCGGAAAAACAAGGTAGAAGCTTGAACACAGACCTTTCAGTTGATTTAAAAAAAAAAAAAGTTCCTCTCTGATCATCCCATTCCTCCTCCTCATCCCCTCTGCTTTCTCAGTTTTCAGATAATTACTACCGTGCCGATCTGATCCGAGCGCTGACCAACTCTCTGACTCCAGCCATCAGCATCAGCAACGAGGTGCGGACCGTGGACAACCTAAACTCTGACGTGCGTCTCATCCTGGAGGAGATCACGCGATATCTCAACATGGAGAAGCTGCTGCCGAGCTTCCGGAACACCGTCACAGTCAGGTGGAGCATTGGCTTGAATTTTCCTACTTTTACATGCCCCTGAAGGCAGCATCGCTATTTAATCACAACTCAACCTCTTCTTTGTCCCCAGTTGTCTCAGAGCGATCCGTGAGCTTCAGAAGAACGGTCACATTCCCAGCGACGCGTCTCTCTTCAAGTCTTACGCTGAATACGGACACTTTGTAGACGTCCGGGTCGCAGCGCTGGAGGCTTTAGTCGACTATACTCGAGGTACTGCCGGCGTGCTGCGTTTATGTGTCTCCGTAAATCCATGGTGCATTAGTGGTTAAACTGAAGTCAGGACAAAGAAAACCTCAGTCTAATCTGATGTTAGATTAATGTGCTGTTGTTTGTTTTGCAGTTGAAAGAAGTTCGGCAGAGATGCAGTGGCTGCTCGGCATGGTCCAGACTGACACGTCTCATTACGTCAGGTTGGTTAGCGGCTCACACGCACAAACCTGTGTGCTGCTAGAATATTAGCTCTTTCTGATAGCTAAGAAAAATGAGCATTAATGCCAGCAGTTCTAGCATGTTTAGGGTGATATTGGCCGTGGTTCGGGACATTTTTCAAGGCTTTAACATCTAACGGTTCTGCTGCTAAACTACAGTGTTTCTGTCCAATCAGACATAAGATTCTGAGCATGCTCTGTAAGAATCCACCCTTCACCAAGGCAGCGGACTCGACACTGTGTAATGAAGCTCTGGTCGACCAGCTCTGGAAGCTGATGAACTCTGGTGAGATGCACCCACACGATTTTTACTTTTTCCTGTACAAATGAGCCAAATATCAGTTGTGTCAGGAGTAAGCGACCAGTCAGAACGGGACCCATTTTTAATGTAATTCTCAGCATCTCTCTTTCATTAAAGCCTGTAATTTTCAGAAACAATGATTTTTGTTGGGTTTAGCATGTGGTCTCCAGCTCACATATGTGGTTGCGGTGTTTTCCAGTCCTATTCTCAGGCTGCATTTGACTCAACATCGCAACATTGATGGAAAAGAGGCCTCAGAGCCAAAGAAAGAACTTTGGAATTGAGTTCTTAATGTAATAATCAGTCAAATATTACAAATATTTGCAGTTAAAACTGAGAAAGGTTAATGAAACGCTCGGCTGAGACCTTTTTGATGCGTTTGTGTGATGTCGAAGAGTTTCTGTCTCAGCACCAGTTTGGGGGTATTGCATAGCTGAACGTTGGATCCATACTCAAATGATCAATGGGTTTTGGCCAGCTGCTCTTTAGTTTCTTCGCTCAAGTACAAATTACAGCTCGGTTTTCCCTCAACTCCCCTGCTGAAAGTCTGACCACGGCGGAATGACCCAACCACAAGTTTGAGGGAAACGCTGCCAAGGGTTCATTTACTGGACGGAGCGTCCATGACTAAAGAAAGCAGGACGTGTTTTCCTTCGGCTCAGGTTTGGAAGTTTGCTCCCGTGGAGCAGAACCCTGAATGTGACGGTGGGCTGAGCTGGAACGTGAACGAGCATGATCACACTGCTGCTCAGGTTTGCTCCGAGGCGAGTTCAGACCATCCCGTGGAGGTGGGAAGCTGAACTCTCCAGTCTGTCACCGCTGATCTGTTTTTGCGAGCATCCCTTGTTGATCTGAGCGTGATTTGACTTCAGCGGCGTTGGTTTGGGCCCATTCATCTCTGTCATGTGATCAACAGAGCAGATCTCTTCTTAATCTCCGTCTTGAAGCAGAAACGACTTCCTGCTCCCACATGTGTTTGCTTGGACAGACTTCTGTCAGCTCGTGTTTGTTACTGACTGGCTGGTTCTAATACTCCAGCCGGGGCTCTTTGAATTGACTTTAAACAAGTGACAGTCACAGACTTTGTTCTGCGAGTGTGTTTTCAGATGAGTAATGCTGCACTTGTGTGGCGCCGTCGGCACATTTCTCACTCTGAAGCTGCACTTCATTCAGAATTTCTCTTCTTCTTTCAATCCTGGATTCTGGTCTTTAAATTCATGACTTTTTGTGACATGGTGCTGAGTTCTCTGGTTCTGATGGACGATGAAGACCCCCCCTCGGTGAATCTGTGCTCTCTGATGAACTATCCTGGTGTTCTGCCTGGTATTTACGAGGCTGTTTCTTCCTGTCATGACTGGCCAAAGGTTAAAGTCTTATTTTTTGGTGTTCTGCCTCCACTAACATTGTCTTCTACATGTTCTATAATTCTCTCTTCTGGGGGGGTCGTGAATATCTTGGAGCAAGGACGCCAACCCAAATACATCCCAAATACCTTCTATAGCGTTTCCACATCGGTTCCTATTCCAGGTCGACTCTCGGTGTCACATATTTTATTTATTGTCTTCCAAGCCTGAAGGATAAGGTGTGTGTGTGTTTTTCTTTTGTTTGTGGGTCCGTGTGGGTGTCTGCTGGATAACCTCCCAGTGCTGCCAGTTTAAATACTGGCTGCCCAAAGCACGCTAACCTTAAACACTGAGTTGTTTTCCTCCCCTGCCCCGTAGCCCACAGCCCCCCCCACACGTTAAACACACACTCAGGCGGGATGATGTTTCACGGGCTGAAGGTCATGCTCAGGGTCCTCCCGCTTCAGCCGCGCCATGGCTCGGTTTCGTACCCGGTTGCTGCTCGCGCCGCTGAAACGATGCGCTTGTTTGGTTCTCTCGCCATCGACGGGTCTCACGTTACGTCTCGGCGGTGATCATGTGTTCACTGCATGGTCGAAGCAGCAGCGGCTCAGGATTAACGACCGACTGTTGAAACACAGCCTGACCGCAAACTGGAGGCAAATGTGTGGATAAATATTCCAAACGATCCTCGTCCGACATGAGGCGCCAACCGGATCAAGAGACGAGATGAGTGTGATTATTAAATTACCACCTGCTCTGATTATTGCTCAGTTACATCTTTTTAAGAACCTTTTTGTAAAGTAGGACCAATTTGAGGTTTTTATTTGACATATTGGAGACTGTAAAAAGTTCTAATAAAAATGTACAGTTCTGTAACAAAACTGTAAATACTCTCTCTTCTTCTGGATTTCTTTCACTTCCTCCTCCTCCATCCCTTTTTCAGGTACGTCACATGACTGGCGGCTGCGGTGCGACGCCGTGAACCTCTACTATGTGATGTTCGGCCTGACCCGGCCTTCCTGTCTGCCCCTGCCAGAACTGGGTCTGGTCCTCAACCTGAAGGAGAAGAAAGCTGTGCTGAACCCCACCATCAAGCCCGAGATGGGCGCGGGCACCCTCGCAGAGACGCCCGCCAGTATCGGCATTCACGGCGTCGGGATGAGCTACCCGGCTGTGAGGGAACTTCTTTTATTTAACGGAAAAGTGTTAAAGTATTTAGGTTGTAGCTGAGTCATTAGCTTGCCTGCTAACAGTGTAAAAAGTGGTTTCAAAGAAAAGGCATCTTTCTTTTTCAGTGGCACATATATTTGGCTGTCATCAGCTTAAAAATGGAAAGAGATACCCTGTTTTCAAAGAATGGAGCCCAGAGGAAGTAGATGTAGAGAGAACAGCAATGGCCCTAGGATTGAGACCTGTGGAACCCCATAGGACAGAGGAGCAGGGCAGGACTCAGAAACAGCAAGGCTTACACACATAGTTGTGTCAGCCAGATAGGATCTGAACCACTACAAAGCACTACCACAAATGTCCACAAGGTGCTGCATCTGCGCTAGTAACATTTTGTGGTCCTTTATGTCAAGTGCAGCAATTAAGTCCAGTAGGACAAGAATCACATAATCCCCAGAATCATTTGCCAGGAGGATGTCATTAAAAACGCTTATTAACGCTGACTCCCTGCTGTGCAGTTTTAAAACCAGACTGAAAAACCTCCAGAATACCATGCTTTTCCAGATATGACTTAAGCTAAGTGTAACAGCATTATAGCTAACACCAACAACGGATTCAATCAGATCTCTGCACGTCACCTCTGAGTGGATCTGGATCTCAGAGGCCCAAATCTGGGTTTGCAGTCTAACTGACCCGTCTGAGAACACAGCCGAGGACATGAACTTCTGATGACGCTCGTTTGAATCCACCAGGTGGACGAAGAGCCAGACCCGGTTTCGTTGGGGGTGTGTGGGGTGGGCCAGCCCCCCCAGGGTCTGAAGAGGAAGGCCGACACCCCACTGGGTTCACCTCCGGAGCCGGGACAGGTCCTGCAGCAGCAGGACGACGATGCAAGAGGGGGGCGCTTCAAGATACGGGTATGGGACTTGTTGCCAGGCAACCATAGTTTGATTAAATATAACAGTTAACAAATGACTTTATTTTTCTTTGTTGTAGTTCAACACGATGGAGGATGAAGACATCGACATGGACACTGTTCACGACAGCCAGGCCTTCATCCACCATCACCTCAACCTGTTGGAGAGGCCCTCCACCCCAGGTGAGACCACACCCATCGCCATGGAAACACAACGTATGCACTCTGCTTTGAACACACTCTCCCACCTCCCTGTCCGTAGGCAAAGAGCCTCCATCCGTGGAGCAGTCCATGCTCTCCATGCCCGCCACGCCGGTCCCGACCTTTTCCAAAGAAAGCGCCTCCTCGGCGTCCAAACACACCGCCGAACACGGCCACCACCATCACCACCACCACCACGAGCACAAGAAGAAGAAGAAGAAACACAAACACAAGCACAAGCACAAGCACAAGCACGAAAGCAAGGACAAGGAGAAGGACCGAGACAGGGACAACTCTCACGCCTTCAGCAACAGCCCTGCCAGCGGCCGGTCGCTGCGCTCGCCATCACTGTCTGACTAGCATACCAGCTGCAGTCAGATAAGCGTCCGCAAAATGTAGGAAAGTACCAGTGTTTGAAGAGTTCCCTCTTTCGCTGCACCGCCATGAACATCGCCCCCTGGTGGCCACCTGCCATTATAGAAAGCTTGGCGAGCTCAGACACAAACTCTCTTTTAGATGGATTTTATTTGTTGTTTTTGTCTGAGAAGGTAAAGTGTTGTTGACCGTAGAAACTGACCCAGTGATGGTTAGCGACTATGCTAGTGAGCCTTGCTCTCCTCATCAGCTCAGGATTGGGTCGTGGTCTTTGGAGCACCGGTTTCATCGTGGTGTCGGCAGTAATATTGAATACTGATTTCCTGCTCTGATGTGGAAATTAGACACTGGGATGTCTGAGCTGTCCTGGGGGCACAGCTAAATACGCCGTCTCTACAAGAACCAGCAATTAGCTTGGGCCGACCTCAGACCGCTGGGGAGATACTGAGATACTGGACGGTTTGGATTAAGCCATTCCGTCTGGACCAAGACGCCTTCGTTATAACGATGCTTCCCTGAGGAGTTCCACAGTAATGTAGATGGAAATTGGAGGAAAACCTTTTTTTTAACTGTTTCTGCTCTTGTCAACATTGATTAAAGATGTTTTTTGTATTCAGATATTTTTTTATTCTCACTGGATCCGCGCTGACCCTCCTGGCTGAACTTTGGAGCCTCGACTGGATTTGATTTCAGTTGGAGAAAAACAAAAGTTAGTGTGGAAATTAATCAAGAAGCTGGTTTTACTGGGACCGAGAGGGTGAACTGGTTAAGGTGACGGTGTTAAATCAGGTTGCGCTTATTTCACAAAACAATTCATTTTACTTTTAAGAGTGAAAAAGGTGGTTTCTCATCGATGATTAGAGCCAATATCAAATAATTTTTCAAACATTTCTTTTCTGTACATCAATTACATGTTTTACTTGGGTCTATTGACGAAATAAAGTTCGTCGCGTCCATCTTTTCAGAGAAAATTCTTAAATCCACCAATCAGAAATCGGTCCGCGGACGCCTCGTCCCCTCCCTCGTGCCCCTCCTCTCCGGTGGTCCTCCTGTTTCGGAGTCAGCAGCACGCACTCTCTCTCCCACCGTGCACAACGTCGCCCAGTCCCGCAGAGGAACATGCTGCTGCACAAACTGGTAAGAGTGCGGCGTTTTCCGCGCTTCTCTCCGCTGCGTAATTACGCACGAACCGCCTGTTTGTTTAAGGAGATTTTATTAAGGTCGTTCTGCTCCTAAGTTATTTCATGACGTCTAACTTCTTCCTTCCTGCGGCTGGGCATTTGTGCGTGTTTGTTTGGAATTTGCATGTGACGGAACTGGGGAACGTCAAAGGGTGGTCGTCATTCACTGCAAATTGAACGCGGCATCTGGGTTGACAGGATGGGGAGAAAATGTAGATGTCGGGGACATTCTGCAAGAAAAGTGCTGGCAAATGCAGATATAATGCCTGTGGATGAAGAAAAGTGGAGGCCCTGTGTGTGTTAGTATATTTGTCTGTTAGAAACAGACTTTGTGATTGAGTTCAAAGCTATATAACCAACTGATTAATTCATATTCGGGTCATGTTTTGGACCTGACGTCCAGAACAGTTTGCAAGCAAGTTGTCAAGCTCTGCTCTAATTAGTCAGAGGTCCGCTGTGTACGATCTGGCGGCATCTAGTGGTAAAAATACCAATTGCAAGAATGAAATACCAACCTCAGAGTGTCATGTTATCCCAGGTTGTGTGGATCCTGTCAGTCCTGTGCGGCACTGAGGTGACCTCCGGATTCGTCTACGACCGCGCCAGGCGGTCGGGGGAGGACGGGACGTCGGCCAGGACAGACTGTGAGTACTGTGTCCACAGTATTATGATGCAAAATTTCACCAAGTCAACTTGTCAACCGGTGATGACCTCTAACACGCCCCCTCACCATCAGGGATGTTAGCTAAAAACAGCAAATCCTCACTTTTCTCTTTTAGCTCCTCATTAGTTGAGCAGTTTGCAGTTTTTTCTTCAACCTTTTGAAACGTGGGATTCCAAATGAGGGTGTAATATTTCTGTTTCGACATTTAACTTGTTGCCTTTGTGCCGTGCGACTCGAATTGGAGCTCTCGGGGTTTTTGCAAGTCAGCACATTTGCGAAGTTGTGAATGAGCTGCACCGCGCTGCTCAGGTTGTGTGCTTCTGCGCTGTGAAAACAAAGATGCGTTTTAGCTGATGGGAAAACTCCTCAGACCTGTGCTCAGCACACACAGAACACACACATTCAAATGAAGGACGCTGTTTGCCGGAGTGTGTGAGCGTGGTCCGCGTGGAGCGTGTTTTGGAGCCGTGTCAACAGATCCCTGCCAAGCGTGGGTGGGTGGGCCACGGTCCGAGATCCTCGTGGAGACACCGTGAAAGTGTGTGTTTGTGTCACTCTGCTTTGAGAACAATGTGGAGAAATTAACTCAAGGTTTGGAGCATCGTGGGAAACCAGGCTACTGGTGGAGGGGGGCTGGTGGAGAGCAGTGACCGACGTGTGTGGTTTGCAGGTACGGATCACCAATTCACCTGCTGCACTTTGTAATTCTAATTTTTGAGCAGCAGAAAAACATTGAAATTGCCCCCATAAACGCAGGAAGATGGACACAAAGCCGAGAAACGGGCCGGTGAACAGGGAGCGTGTTGTTCCGTCTCACATGTCCAGGATGTCTTCAGTTAGGCCGCAGCTTCTCAAACAGCCCTGCGGTCCAAACCGAGCCACCGTCCTTCAGCTCCTCACCGAACAAGAGCGTCATTGTGCTGCAGGAACCCGAGGGTCCCCACAGTCCGGTAGAATTACCGCAGGCGAGGGTTTAAAGTCCTCTCCAATGTTTCTCAAAATCTGCCAGCCTGAAGTATGCGGTGCGTCGTATTTGTACAGTATTAATGACAGCAGGTCAGTCCAGGCTGATACTTTTAATTTCCTTTTAAAGACACACGAACGACAGAGTCAGCCTTTCTTTTTTCCGGACATTGTGTATGTACTGGATTACTCCGCCCATCTAATCCCGTGTAAAAGTTTTTTTGTGTTCTGGGGAGGTTTAGGGCAGCAGATATTCACATCAAACACACGTTTCGCGAATGGCAACAGTGTTATCTGTGCTGGGTAAACTGGATGTGTAGTACTCCCCCCATCCTGCAGGGGGTGTAATTATTTATCTGTTTTTAAATGAAGATGGATCATTTTACAGGAAATGTGGAACAGCAGTGCTGCCATCCTGAGCAGCAGCAAACAGGATGTGAGCTTGTGATATTGACTTCCTGGTCACATGACAGAGTTCAGCTGTCAATCATCACATTTTTCTTCAGTGTTGTAGTAAAAAAGCTTGGTAGATGAAAAGGATCGGATCAGAGGTCGACACAGCTTTTATCGAGCCTGCCTGTGCTCCTCAGATCGCACTGCGTCCCAGTTCTCTCCGACCTCTGGGTCCTGCAGGAACCGGTGCTTCGAGCTGGTCGAGCTGGAGCCTCCGAACTGTCGCTGCGACAACCTGTGCAAGACCTACAACAGCTGCTGCTTCGACTTTGACCAGCTCTGCCTCCGGACAGGTACTCGCCACGTTGCTTTCAGGAGCTTACCTCTCTATGTTCTCCCTTTTTTTTGGCTTCTAAACATTTTCCGCTGCTGTTTCCAGTGTTGGTGGTCCAGTTTTAATGTTCTCTCTTTCAGCCTGGTGGTTCTGGCCTACCGCCGCCTCACCGCTACGCCCCCCCCTCCAATTTTTGATGATAAATTAGCTCGCAGTTTGGCATCTTTCCCCTGACAGTTTCCTGCTTCCACCGCCATGAAATGTTACGTTCTGTGAACCTTAATGAAACGGCAAGCAAAGATCCGGGAGGATCCGCTGCTCTTCTGGCCTGAACGTCTCTTGTGCTTCGAGCTGAAGCTGCTTGTGTGTTCCCGCATGCAGACGGGGGTTATGAGTGCAGTAAAGATCGCTGCGGGGAGACGAGGAACGAGCAACACGCCTGCTCCTGCTCTGAGGACTGCCTGGCCAGAGGAGACTGTTGTACTAACTACAGGACTCTGTGTAAAGGTCTGTTCCCTCAAATGTTGGACAGTTTATAGATTATAGGGCACATCAGGGCTACTCTGTGGTTAGCATGCTCTCCACTGTTTATTTTTCTCCACCCACAGACTAAAAGCCTGAAGATGGGGTCGATTAGAGACTCTAAATAGCCCCTTGGTGTGTGTGTGTGTGTGTGTGTTTGTGTGCGTCCAGTTGCATTTTTCACTGTGTATATTGTGTGCATCTGCCCCCTGGTGGCTGAGCACAGTAAGAGCATAAGCCCCTTCCCCATCATTGGGAGATCTGGTGTCGTTCTTACGTGATTCTGCCCGTCTGCGTCTTTAGGAGACTCCTCGTGGCTGCAGGACGAGTGCGCCGACATCAAGATGGCCGAATGTCCTGCCGGGTCAGCCGAACAGTACAAACGTAAACTCATCGGTCCGTGGCGTGATTTTAAGTTGAAGTGTCCCGTGCTTTCGCAGGTTTGTGCGCCCCCCGCTCATCATCCTGTCAGTGGATGGATTTCGGGCTTCTTACGTGAAAAGAGGGAACACGGTCATACCCAACATTGAGAAACTGAGTAAGTTCTCGGCCGGAGGGTCGATGTAGATGTTAGCTTTAGCTCCAACCATTGTTCCTCCTTTGTTTTTTGGTTCCTCTTTCAGGAACTTGTGGAACTCACTCTCCGTACATGAGACCCGTGTACCCCACAAAAACGTTCCCCAACCTTTACTCACTGGCTACGGTACGGATCCCTCATCTCATTCCCACCTAGGGAACTTCTGAAATCACTCTGCTGTCGTGCTGCCTGTACAGTTAGCTCGCTGCTGTCAGCATGCTAATGTCTGTTAGCGTCACGTGTACTAATGTCAACGCAGGTCGGTTAAGTTAACGTGTTGTAGCTGTCTGAGCGTGTGAATCTGTCTTAGGGTCTTTACCCCGAGTCTCACGGAATTGTGGGAAATTCCATGTACGACCCGGTGTTTGACGCCACCTTCACTTTAAGAAGCCGTGAGAAGCTGAACCACCGCTGGTGGGGGGGGCAGCCGGTAAGCGAATTCAGAAAGCTTTAGCGATGACGACCGTGTGGGATGAATTAACCACCTCCAACCGTTTGTGTCGCAGATCTGGATCACCGCGCAGAAACAGGGAGTGAAGGCCGCCACCTTCTTCTGGCCGGTGTAAGATCAAAGCAAACCCCCGAAACTTCCGTAATGTGGATTCAACCCGACAGTCCGATAATTAATGTCTGCAAATCTGTTTCCCGTTTAGCTGCAGAAAACATCATGTTGAAGTAATCTGGTTAACTTTGAAGCCCAATTTGACTGAAGTAAAGTCTGAAGTATTTTGTTCTTCACATATTAAATCTGACTAAAGGATAAATTAGCCTTAAATCCTCACAGGCGGCGCCTGTTTGGGAATGTTCGTGATCTGGGAAAACCAACTAGAATCAAGGAGCGCTCTTGCTGGTGATGGTCCTCATGACCCCTGCCGCTGCATTGTCTCCATTTTTTTGGAAGGGGAGGGGGTAAATGATTTGGCGGTGAAAGTCGTTGGAACTTGGCCGCCGCCGCCGCGTTGGACACAGAGCCGCCCACAGCTATAGGCACAGAGCGGGCTTTGACGGGCCAGCGGAGAGACGGAGTTTGGCTGTTTGTACAGCAATTTGTGCAAATGGGCTTGTTTACATTATGTAGGATTCCACTGTGGACCCAGCGGTAGCTCAACGGGGGCCAGCGTTTGGCTTCCAGGGCCATTACTGGCCTTGGCAGGCAGACAGATGGGTGAGGAAGATGGGGGTTTTATTTTGAAAGGCACTTCTGAGGGACTGACAGCCGTAATGAGGAGCAGGGGTTGTTGTTCGGTGGCTGGAGAGAAAGAGGGAAGGGGAACGTTTGTTCAACGCTTGGCACGCAAACGCAGACCAACGTGCACGCACGCAGAGAGGAGCCTGCTGTGGAGTGTTAGCGCAGGATAACCGCACCTCCGTCCTGCCCTGAAGCCCCATTTCCAGGCTCCGTTCCTGGGCTTGATGGCTGACAGCTGTGGGCAGTCTGACTGCCGGCCCGGTTGGTGGCCTCGTCGCTGCAGCTTTCACACGCTTAAAGCAGTCAAAGTGCTTTCAAATTTGTTGGAGGCGAGGATTCTTATCTGTCTCAGATGTGTTCCACCCGGCTCCGTCTTCGGCCCACTTTGGTTTTTCCTGTTCGATCTCTGACTTGACTGACACAGCTTTTATCTCACCATCTGTGTGTGTTTTAGCGCCATCCCACTGGAGAGGCGGATTCTCACCATGCTACAGTGGCTCCACCTCCCCGATGGAGAGAGGTGAGAAGATTTTTCCCTTCACGGGATTCACCGAGTGTCAAATCTGAATCGTTGGGTCATGTCTGAGTGACATGGTGGATATGGCGAACAGCTAAAGCGCCACCGTCTTCTTCTCTCAGGCCGTATGTTTATGCCATGCACTCCGAACAACCGGACGCATACGGACACAAAATGGGCCCCATGAACGCAGACGTGAGTGCCCGACCCTTCTGCGTGCGCGTGAACACTTTCCGTGCGCGTCATCGACCGTTGTCTCGGGTGTGTTTCAGCTGAACAACCCTCTGAGGGTGATCGACAGAGTCGTTGGTCAGCTGATGGATGGACTTAAACAGATGAAACTGCACCGGTGTGTGAACATCATCCTGGTGGGGGATCACGGTACGGAAGGCACACACGCACACACACTCACACACACAGTCACACACAGGCGCCTCAGTTTGATGTTCTGTTTTGCAGGCATGGAGGAAGCGCAGTGTGAGCGCACCGAGTTCCTCAGCAACTACATGAACGTCGATGACATCATCCTCGTCCCGGGGGCCATGGGACGGATACGCTCCAGATACCCCAACAACTTGAAATGTGAGAGCAACAAAACAAACAAACAAAAAAAATGATGCTAGCACCAACAGAGGGGGAATGTCGATAGAAATAGCTCAATTTTCATTTACAGTATTTATGATCTCACCTTTGTTGTTTTCAGACGATCCAAAGGCCGTGATCGCAAATCTGACCGTAAGTATCGAGCAGCGCTTTTAAAATGACGCTTCCTGTCATTCAGTTGCGTTGACGTCCGCTAAGATAAATCCACCCATGAGCTTTGATCTCTGTTCCAGTGTAAGAAGTCAGACCAGCACTTTAAGCCGTACTTGAAGCAACATCTGCCCAAACGACTGCATTACGCTAACAATCGCCGTATAGAGGATGTCCACCTGCTGGTGGACAGGAAGTGGCACGTCGCAAGGTACAGTGGCTAGCTAGCCGTTATCGTGTTTCTACTTCCTGCTTTCTTTTGGGTTTTCCCTCTCATAAGTTTGAGTATTTTAAGTTTTAAGAGTTATAGTTATAGAAATTCTCTCTTTCCAAGTACACCAACATATGAACCTTGTGAACTCTGAGGGCAAGAATGTGAAGAAGAAGAAGAACCTGATTTATGTTGTTTTTGTTGTTGCTCCAGCCTCCTGTGCTTATGTTCTGCAGGGTCTGCGTGGCGTCGGCCGCCCACACATCAATGGCGCTCTTTTTTTATTGCACATCTTGCTTTGCTTAAAAACACATTCTGTGTTAACATGTGCCCCTGTCAACGCATTAACACACGCAGCGCCGCTCTGAGCCACACACGTATTTATCAGGACCACATCTGATGGGCTTTTGATGTGAAACACTGGCGAATCCTGCAGCGGCGGTTTGGTGACATGTTCAACCGCGGGGTCATCGGGAGCCAAAGAGAACACAAACCTTGTAGGGCTATACTTATGAGGACTGTACTTGTCCCTTGGGCAATTTGTGGGTGACTGTAATCTAAATTTAGGATATTTTCCATCTCTAAGGATATTTTCCACCTCTAAGAAATAAACTCCCCAGGCTTGTACGCTAACCTTAGCCTAAACATCTGTAGCTCCGCCCATCTCAACCTGCCCACAGTGGGAGGAGCTCCCAACAGTAGAGGGAGGAGTCTCCCAGCTAACGAGCACCTCTGGATGCTCGTTAACTGGGATGTAAAACTGCTCCGTCATCTGCGTTTGTGTCGTGTTTGTGGGTTTGGATGCGCGTATTGGGTGTAGCTGTGTAACGGGAAGCTGTGCACTGATGCAGCCTTCAGAAGAAGTGACACACGCAGAGCTGCGGTTGAGCTAACGCCGGTTAGCGGAGGTGAACGCCAACCACGACGCCTCATTAAGGCCATTTTCAATTCTTTTCATCACAGGAAAGTTCCAGAAGGGAAGAGACACTGCGGCTTCTCTGGTGACCACGGATACGACAATAAAATCACCAGCATGCAGGTAGTCATGGTTACCAGCGGTTACCAGCATCCCAGTTCTGATCTGTTCATCTTCAGCAGCACTATTGATGATGATGATGATGATGATTCCATTTCCAGACTATTTTCTTGGGCTACGGACCTGCTTTTAAATTCAAGACCAAAGTTCCCGCTTTTGAAAACATCGAGCTGTATAACATCATGTGCGGTGAGGAGCGTTTTTATTTGAGGACTGTTTCATGATCCGCCACGCGGAACCCCACTGATTCCGCTTCTCCTCTCAGATCTCCTGGGCCTGAAACCGGCTCCCAATAACGGAACTCACGGCAGCCTGAACCACCTGCTGAGAGCGCCGCCCTACAGGCCCGCCATGCCGGAGGAGGTGTCCAGACCTTTGCCCTCAGGTCTCGGACTCTCAGGACTCGACGACCTGGGCTGTCTCTGCGAGGACAAGGTTAGCTATGATGACCAGACGGCGGACTTTGGACTTCTTGTAGACTCTGAGGGGAACTTTAGAAGTTAGAAGGCTGGCTTCTGTCAGCGGACCTGGATGCTGTGACGCCACGACGACAGTGGAACGAGGCCATCACCCTGTGTGACCTGAACCAGGGCTGACGGATTCGTGCCGCTAACTTTAGCGAAAGAGAAAGTGAAACATCTAACGCTCAACTTTAGCTCTTCCTTGTCATAGTTGTTCAGCACATTGAGCTAGTTTAAGACTTAAGTTGTCCTCTGACGGAGGAGGAGGAGGAGCTTGAGAGTGGCGTTTGACCCCTTTGGTGTTTTAGGAGTTTTAATTCCAAAAACAATTAAAGTTTTACTTTTGTTCCTGTTTTTGTAAGATTATATTGGAATGTCTATATGTCCCAACAATCATGTGCATGAGCCAAATGACCTGCTGTTGATGTTTTAAACGTGTGTGTGTGTGTGTGTGTGCGTGTGTGTGTGAGTGTGTGTGTGTGTGTTGCTCCCAGCTCTTCTCTGCAGTGTCATCTCATCCATGCTGTGTTTGTCATCCTCATGTCCATCTCTGGCAAGAGATTGTTTCAATCTCCCATCTTTTTGCAGTTTCGTGTAAAAAGTAGGGGCCAGAGAAGTTTGAAAGTGACCCTTGTACGAGGCTATAACCTGGAGTCACTCTGGCTCTGTCTCTTACAGAACAAAGTGGAGGAGCTTAACCAGCGGCTGAGGCAAGCCATTGATGGTCAGTGTTTCGTGATGCTGCCAAATGAGACTTCACGTTTGTGTATTTGAGATTGAGGATGATGAAACTTGAGTAAATCTGTGCGCACGTAATGAAGAAATTTATCGCCAGCCCTAATTTGGCTTTTCCACCTTCCGGTCTCAGCCAGTCTGCCGAAATCTTAAAGTAGAATGAATTTTCTGGGTTAGAAAAACTGCCCATTGGTCCAGATCCAGTTGTCTAGGGCTGTGATCCAGCCGGGTTTTGTATCCTACCCGATGTTTAGCTTTAACTTCCAAGCTCCTGGTGGGACAGAAAACCCGACTGGATCACAGCCCTGGAGAACTGGGTTCAGAAAGTTTCCGAGCACGCAGCCGTCGAGATGCCTCCGCTTCCTGTTACTCGTCCGTCTCCACTTTTTTCTCTTCCGTCCTCAGACAGTAGAAACCTGCCACATGGCCGCCCTGCCGTGCTCTTCCGCACCAAGTACATCATCCTCCATCACAGCGACTTCATCAGCGGCTACAGCGAGCCTCTGACCATGCCTCTGTGGACGTCCTACACCGTCAGCAGACAGGTGCGCCTCCAGCATTCTCACCTTCTGGCTGTTGTAACGTGTCATCACACGCTGTCCTTCTGTCCTCAGGTGGACGTGACTCCTCTGCCGGAATCGCTGTCCAACTGTGTTCGACCCGACAGCAGAGTCCCGCCCTCCTACAGTCAGTCTTGTACCAACTACAGGGCAGATAAGCAGATCACCCCCGCCTTCCTCTACCCTCCACGTACGTTCAACGGCGCCATCCAAGCTACTTTTGCTCACCTGTGTCTCAGTTGCACCTTTGACGTTGTATTAATCACAGCTGCTTTTTTCTTGACAGAACTGTCGTCTAGTGGAGAGAAGAAGTACGACGCGATCGTCATCACCAACGCTGTTCCCATGTATCCGGCGTTCAAAAGTGAGTGCGTCACGGTGGGTGGGGCTACTGGGCTTCCCTGTGTTGATCCAGCTTTAACTTCCGGAGTGGGCCTAAAGGGAATCTTAAAGGGCTCGTCCGGGATTTGAACCCGGGATCTCTCGCACCCGAAGCGAGAATCATACCCCTAGACCAACGAGCCGTGGCGGTGGGAGGCGTTCAGCACCCACGAGCGCCGCCAAGTTGGTGTATCCGTAGGAGGATCTCTGATCTTCTTCTTCCACCGTTATTTTGTAGAAATCTGGAGTTACTTCCAGAGGTCGCTGGTGAAGAAGTACGCCACGGAGAGAAACGGGGTGAACGTGCTTGTTGGACCCATATTTGACTACGACTACGACGGCGTCAGAGACTCAGTGGAGAAGATTAAAGAGTAAGTTTGCATTTTATATGTTTAAATCAGCGCTTTAGTGTCGCTTAGCAATGAGACTGTGGTGATTGGGGGATTTGGGTTTTTATTGTTTTTTTTATTTCTTCCTGGCCATTTGTCACGTTGAAATTCAGCCCAAAAATAAATTAAAAGTGGAAATGTGTTCAGGGCCAAACACAATGCTGACTCAGCAGAATCCATGATGGTTTGTGTGGTGTGTTTGGCCTGCAGGTACGTCAGCGGCACCATTCCCGTCCCCACGCACTACTTTGTGGTCCTGACCAGCTGTCTGGACTTCATGCAGCCTGCAGACTCGTGCAGCGGCCCGCTGAGCAGCGCCGCCTTCATCCTGCCGCACAGACCCAGCAATGACGAGACCTGCAAAGTAACAAACGCCAACGCCTCCGAGCGCATGTTCACAAACACCAAGGTTTTAATATTTGAACATTAACGTGACCCTAACGCTCCTGCAGAACTCAGAGGAGGAGTCGCGCTGGGTGGAGAACCTGATGAAGATGCACACGGCCCGGGTCAAAGACGTGGAGACCCTGACGGGCTTGGACCTGTACCGCAGGACCAGCCGCAGCTACGCTGAAATCCTCTCGCTCAAGACCTACATGCACACCTACGAGAGTGAAATCTGATCCCTGCCGGCCGCATGGACGCTGTCCCTGACGCTATCGAACCCGTGGTGGACAAATGTGGTACCAAAGGAGGAGATGTGCTCGTCTCCGCCACACTGACCTACACCTGATTTAGCTCTCGCTGGAAGCTCTGGATGCTCCTCGGTGTCCAAACTGGTCCGTTCACACAACATTTGGTTTATTTTCACGTGTAGGAGACAAAGTTTTAACACCACTATTTTTTCCTGTAGCTTTTCAGTCGGTTCCACTGATCTCAGTTCAGTAAAAACTAGGGGAAAAAAACCAGGAAAGATTTTACATCCCCCACCTGAATTTTCCTCACGTGACAGGTACATTCTGTAATATGGTGGATAGTTGCTGCCATCTAGTGGTAAGAACACAGATTTAACAATCGAAGTTAAGACGTGATTCTAGAATCATGTTTCCCAACAATATTATACGACTTTCCACAAAATATGATGAAATCTGACATTTTAAAGATCTTAAATTGCACTACAAGGTCGTCAACATTTTAAAACATTCTTTAGTGTTTAATTTTAAAACACCACTTTAGTGTTCAGGCACACTTGAGTTTCTCTGTTCAGTGAAGAGTTAAAATTGAGTTTGTTTTCTGTGAAATAATAATGCAACGGTCTGCGTGTGAAGAGAGAGCGCGCGAGAGAGAGAGTGTGTGTGTAGTTTTGTGTGTGTGCGCGTTGAAGATATTTTAATTTTTTAGCACAATAACAACAATGTTGATTTTGATTGATAAATGATTTAATGTTTGCGCTGAAAGCATTTACCACCTGTGAGACTGATTTATTTATGCTGTTCATCAAACAATAAACCGTTTTTTAAATAAATGTTTCGGAACGTTTATTATAATCGCTTTATTTTTCTTTAAGTAAAGGGTAAAACAGAAGCTTCTTCGTGTCGCATTTCCGTTGGTCCCTGAACGCAGCCCGACGCATGATTTACTTTCACTTCCGCCTTCAGAAACGTTTCTTCCGTGTTTCGTTGAAGCGAAATGAACTTAATATTTTTTCTCTTGGATACTAGCTCACATTATGGACTTCGAGTCACAAGATGGCACATGGAACAACCGTCAGTTTTAGGCTGATTATCTTGAGATTTGTCTGAAGTTAACGGTCCGTCACATGAAAGCGACACACCGGTGAGATCTGTCTTAATTTGTTGGTTAGTTTATGGTTTTATGGTTTATGGTTTGATTAGCTCCCTTATTTTTTCTGTCAATACTGTTGTTTTCCTTTGTTAGTAAATTTCACTTTACTGTCTTTTCCCCCATTCATGTGTTGATACGTTAAGTTTTAGATTTTTTTCTTTTATTTGCCTTTTATTTTGCCTTTTTTACACTGTAGAACATTTATATTAAGTTTTCTGAATAAGAATCCACTATGAATGAATACGCGCCTTTACAAACAAAACTGACAGTTGACACACCTTCACATCCAAATTCAAAAAGAGCTCAATGTGTTTGAACATCACCACTGTTAATTAGAGGTTTTATTAAAATAAATAATAATAATAATAATAATAATAATAATAATAATAATAATAATACGCCTTATGAAGATGACTTCCACGTTTCCCTTGCCCCGGACGTGGGTCACCGGGGCCCTCTCCTGGAGCCAGGCCTGGGGGCAGGGCTCGATGGCGAGCGCCTGGTGGCCGGACCTTTGCACATTGGGTCCGGCAGGGAACAGCCCGAAGAGACAACATGGGACCCCCTTCCCGTGGGCTCACCACCTGTAGGAGGGGCCAAAGGGGTCAGATGCAGTGTGTATTGGGTGGCAGCCGAAGGCAGGGACCTTGGCGGTCCGATCCTGGCTGCAGAAGCTAGCTCTAGGGACGTGATGGAGAAGGAGCCTGAGCTGGTGTGCGAGGTTATGAAGTTCCGATTAGATACAGTCGGCCTCACCTCGACGCACAGCATACAAGGGCTCGGGCACCTAGTCAGGATGCCTCCCGGACGCCTCCCTGGTGAGGTGTTCAGGGCACGTCCCTCCGGTAGGAGGCCCTCGGGAAGACCCAGGACACGCTGGAGAGACTGTGTCTCTCGGCTGGCCTGGGAACGCCTCGGGGTCCCCCGGAAGAGCTGGATAAAGTGGCTGGGGAGAGGGAAGTCTGGGCTTCTCCGCTTAGGCTGCTGCCCCCGCGACCCGACCCCGGATAAGCGGAGGAAGATGGATGGATAATAATAATCTGTATTTATCATTAAACTCACAGGGAAGTCATTTATAATACAGAATTTTGTCACAGAGGTCAAAATCAGAAAAAAGGAAAGTTTTATCCCAATGTAAATGATAGTTTTGCAAGCATATCCTGATAATGATTTTATGTTCTTATGTTTTACTGAAACACTCATCGCTGCTGTGTGCGATGGATAAAATGTTGTTATCTTAGCTAACCTTAGCTTAACTTTACACCTATAAAGTGAAGATTTGGTTCTGTTTTCCCCACAGAGGTGATGCGGGAAATATGGGTCAGACAGCAGAAGCCAGGGTGTCCTACGTGGACCTCCTCACTGTCCACAGAGAGCTGCTGGTGTCCAGGCTCAAGAGCATCCAGTGTCTCCTGGACAACCTGTCAGCCTGTAGTTTCTTCTGTGAGGAAGACGTTGATATCGTGCAGCAGACTGTCACCAGGACGGAAAAGGTAGGAGAAACATCTCAGATTTTAGAGGACGGCAGTACGATGTATCTGTATTGTCACCACGAGGTGGCACTAAAGTTCAAGTTTTAAATTTAATGTCGAGGAAATTAAAAATAAAAATCCTGTTTCGGTAATAAACATTTTCCTGGTTGTGATTTAGGTGCGGAAAATCTTGGAGGTGATCCAGTGCAAGGGGGAGCAGGCCTGTGAATACTTCCTCCACGTCATCTTCACAGTCCGTGACGCCTACATAGACCTCCAGCCATGGCTGACAGAGATCAACTACGTCCCGAGCCATGAAGTCACACTAATCAACGTGGTTAACACTGATCCCAGTAAGTATCAAACTGACTAATCCAGCTCCAGGTTGATGTTTTGGCTGGTGTGGTCAAGGGGTTTGTGTTGCTCCAGTCAGCAGGTACTGTGAGAAGCTGAGGGGCGATATGATCCGAGACACCAGCTTCATCATGTCCTACGGTCAGAGAGAGGAGACCCATCTGGAGGAGCTGTACACCGACACTCAGATGGAGCTCCTAAACGACTCTAACGAACGTCTTGGTTTTTTGGAGAGCCTCGATCATCTCCTTGGAGACCATGGAGTCTTCAATCCCCACGGTGAAACCATCTACGTTATGGGCGATGCTGGTGTGGGAAAGTCCATCCTGCTCCAGAAACTCCAGAATCTCTGGGCCAAGAAACAGCTGCAGACAGACGCCATCTTTTTCTTTAAGTTCCGCTGCAGGATGTTCAGTCTTTTCAAGGAGAAAGAACAGATCTCCCTCAGAGAACTTTTGTTCAAATACAACTGCTACCCGGACCACGACCCGGACAACGAGGTGTTTGATTACATCCTGCGCTTCCCTGAGAAGGTTATTTTCACGTTTGATGGCTATGATGAGGTTCAGGAGGACGCAGACCAGATGAACTCGCCTGAAGTGGTGTCACCAGACGACAAGGCCTACCCCCTCCAGCTCCTCACCAGTTTGCTTTGTGGGAAACTGCTGAAGGGTTCTCAGAAGGTGGTGACGGCCCGCACCGGCGTTGACTTCCAGAATCGTGTGGTCAGAAAGAAGTTGGCCCTGCGGGGGTTTTCACCCGCTCATCTGAAGGCCTATATCAGTTTACATTTCAAAGAGCAGGAGCACCGGGAGCTGGTGTCAGTCCAGCTGGATGCTAGCCCCCACCTGTGGAGCCTCTGCTCCATCCCGCTCTTCTGCTGGATCACGTTCCAGAGCTTCAGCCACCTGCACACCATGCACGACAGCTTCCACCTGCCTGACATCTGCGTCACCCTCACGGGCATGTTCCTCATGCTCTCCGAGGTGTTCCTCAGCCACGCGGCCTCGTCCGCGCCGTCTCTGCTGAAAAAGAACTCCCGCTGCGCTTCGGAGACCTTCAGGCGTGGTTTCAGGACACTCACAGCTTTTGCTAAGCTAGCCATTCAGGGCATCGAGAGAGACAGCTTCGTGTTCAGCCAGGAGGAGGTCACAGAGTGTGGCCTGACGGAGGAGGAGCTTTCTCTGGGCTTCCTCCGAGCTGCTGGCAGCTGCAAGGGCAGTCCGATGTTTGAATTCCTGCACGCCACTCTGCAGTCCTTCCTGGCGGCGTTTGCGCTAGTGTTGGACGAAGAGGCTCCTGCCGGTTCCGTCCTGAAGTTCTTCACAGACAGCAGGAGAAGGGAGCCCTCCTGTGTGCCTTTTCACTGCTGCGTTCAAGACTCTTCAAAGTTTGGAACGAGGGGCTCTTTTTCCACCAGCGAACACCTTCAGTTCACTAACCTGTTCCTGTGTGGCCTCCTGGCCAAAGCTCACGTGGCTCTGGTGGACCTCCTCGCATCTCCTGAGACGCTGAAGAAAAAACGGAATATGCTGAAGTCCCACCTGTCTGCCAGCGTGAAGTCCCACCTCCAGGACTTACCCCGGTACAAGAGCAGCGACGGCAGTAAAGTCCACGGACTGCCCCGCCTCGTCTGGATGCTGAGGTGCATCTTTGAGACGGGGAGCAATAAAATCGCTCAGAGGACGGCGAGGGGCATCACTGCTGGATTAATCAAGCTGGCTTACTGTAACATGTTCTCCAGCGACTGCATGGCCGTCAGCTTCGTGCTGCAGCACCAACAGAAGCTCCTCGGCCTGGACATGGACAACAACAACATCGGTGACTATGGCGTGACGCAGCTGAGGCCCATGTTCTCCAAACTGACCATTCTGAGGTAATAATGTGCGTGTTTTTATGGTCCATCCCTCAAGAACACTGATCCCTCTGCTCCTCACCAGGTTGTCTGTCAATAATTTGTACGACGGCAGCGTCGAGGTTCTTGCGGAGGAGCTGTGTAAATACAAAATTATCAAGATTTTGGGGTGAGTAGACAAGTCAAAGGCAGAAAATAAAACAAATATATTCTTTCACGGTAGCGTTGTCATGGTAACGGACTTGATTTGCAACACGCGAGCTGTGATTGGAGCATGTGGAATGTCAAGTTTGGAGGCGGGAGCAGAAAATGAAAAGCCGGCTGGTGTTTTGTCCTGCAGGCTTTACAGCAACCACATCACAGACGTTGGAGCCAAACTGCTGGCGCGGGTCATTGCAGAGTGCCCCAGGCTGCGGATGCTCAAGTACGTCTCCGCCTCAACATTCCAAACTTAGAATAACTGCTCCGGGAAAGGCCACTAACGTGGAATCTGTCCTCAGGATCGGCAAAAATAAAATCACTCATGTTGGTGGGAAATATTTGGCCGGCGCCATCCAGAAGAGCACGTCTATATTTGATGTGGGGTAAGAATTTCAGCCGCTCCGCACCTCCTCGGATTCAATTCAGTTCAGCTTTATTTAAAGTGCCAGTTCATAACAAAGTTATCTCAAGACACTTTACACGTTCAAAAAAAGAGAAACAGCTCCCAGGGCAACGCTCCACAGTGAGGAAGCCTTTGGTACTGGTGACCGTGGGAGGAAAAACTTCCCTTTAACAGGCAGAAACCTCGAGTAGAACCAGAGAGGTTCTGGATCCAGCAGCAGTAGCAGGCCTCAGGAGGGTGGAGGTGGGAGAGGCTCCGGAAGTGCTGTAAAAAAGATGGAGCACGAGAGCTCCGGGGGAGAGGGTGGGTTAGTGCTGAACCTCCATGGAATGGTTTGTCTAACCACACCTTTTATCACACGTTTTGCGCTAATGTGGAAAAACAGGACAGAGTGGGTCCCGTCCTGATGCAGGTTTTGCTGTTTCTCCTGCAGGATGTGGGGAAACTGCATCAGCGACGAGGGAGCTGAGGCCTTTTCAGCAGCTTTGAAGAACCACCCGAGTCTAACCAACCTCAGGTAGCTGAGACCCGCTCCTCTTCTGCCCAGCCTTGTTTTAGGCTGAAACGCCCTTCAGCGCTGATCGCTGACGGACAGTCTTCCCTCTGCTGTAGCCTCTCGGTCAATGGGATCACGTCTCGGGGGGGCAGATGTCTGGCCGAAGCTCTGAAACACAACAGCGTGCTCAGGATCTTCTGGTGGGTCTTGTTGGCTCAGACATCGATGCACCACAGGTTCCACGTGCACGTCTAAACTACAGCCACTGCTGTATTTTTAATACACTTTGAAGATGATGACCAAGGTGTGTGTGTGTGTGTGTGTGTGTGTGTGTGTGTGTGTGTGTGTGTGTGTGTGTGTGTGTCGGCAGGTTAGTCCAGAATGAGTTGACTGATGAAGCGGCTCCACACTTGGCAGAAATGATCCGAGCCAACACGGGGTTAAGCCACCTCTGGTAAACCGCACACACACACACACACACACACTCAGCTGTGTGAGTGGGTGACACTCGGTTCCTCTGGATTTGTTTGCAGGTTGATCAGCAACCGTCTGACCGTTGAGGGTGTGGGGCAACTCGCTGAGGCACTCGGACACAACACGTCTCTTAAGGAGATTTGGTGAGAGTCCTGAATGTGTTAAAGTCTCCGTTTGTTTGGTTTCATGATCAGTTTTTCATTCATTCATTCATTCACTCACTGGTTCATTTATGTGTCTGATCTTGTTCCCACAGTGTGAAGGGAAACCAGCTCTCTGAAGAGGAAGAGAAACTGTTTTTTGCAGAGAAACGGTTGTTTTTCCACTAACCAGTGTGTGTGTGGGTGTGGGTGTGTCTGGGTGTGTGTCTGTCTGTCTGCCTGCAATCTGTGGGTGCTACCTTTCTTCTGTATAATATTAGGTTGTGTTTATTGCTGAGGCTGCTTGAGCTAAGCAGAAAAGCGTAAACAAAAACAGAAAACATCAGATTTACTAGTTCATTTCATCAGGAATGTATTCACATTCAGCGTAAATTTTCTTGGAAATAATGGGCGGAGCTTAAATCATGAAATATGACTTCTCTGTTTTAGTATTTGCACCACTGTTATTGAACATCTTTATTAAATCTGGTGAAACAAATGAAGGCAAGCACAGCTTCTTCGACACGCTCATGGTGGATACAGCTGATCTTGGAGATCGTGGGTGTAAATGCCGTCCGTTCTGAGGGGAGAAAATGGTTTCCTGTCAAACGCGGGTCTTCAAACACACACACACATCAGACTTGACTGATCCTACTTACATTAGTTCCACAGTGTCTTCAATGGCCACTTCCTCCACCACCTCCACCCCAACCCGCAGGTTCCTCTTCACTGTTGGAACCAGACACAATATTGGCATTAGAATTTTACAGACTGACGTCACATGACTGTCAGAGAGCCGATGAATCACCTCCGCTGCAGGCGTACGGACATCCCGGCCAGCAGGGGCCCTCTGGCTCCCTCTGCTGGTAGACGCAGATGCATCCCTGGGTCTCCAGTCCTCGACCCTCCAACCAGCACCTGCCATCAGAATACCGGGATACCGATTTGTCTTCGTCATCAGCTTCGAGCACCACTTTTGGCAGGTGTGGAGGAGTTTCAGGCCTCTGCTGAGCCAGGTCAAAGTCCTGGGGGGCTTCTTCAACGATCCACTGACAGATGATGTCACCACCTGCAGCAGAAGCATGTAATAGTCATCGAAGCGAGCAGGTACCGACATTTGAGGATTGATTATGCATTAAAAAAACACAGCAGCTTTTACCGAGCGTGGAATGCTCTCTCTGATATCACCAATATAAATATATCCCAACACACAGGTGATTTTTTTACTGCAGTCAGCCAGCAGGGGGCGGTGGGATCTTACTAATCCAGGCCTCCTGCTTCTGAATCACATGTCCATCCATCTGCTCACCTCTCCTGCTGCTCCGACCTGCTGAGTTTGGGACAAGAACATTGCTGCAGCCTGTTGGAGGATTGTGGGCTAGAAGGAAGGAATAAAAATAATCCAACGCAGGATTGTTTACAGCTAAAGTTGTAAACAACAGGAACAGGCTGATGAGACAGGCAGTAAGTCTCCACATAACAAAAACACAGTATTTCCACATTAATCAGATCTGTAAATATTATATTTTGTACAATTTTCCCTACACATTCAGAGCCTTTTAAATGATTTGGCTTCTGTAACAAATGCAGGAAATTCTTCGTTTACACGTTTACAAGTTTTCAAACTTGCCTGAAGTGTAACAGCAAAGATCAGCATGTCCTCCAGCCTCGTCCTCCTTTTCCTCCTCCTCCTCTTCTTCGCAGTGGATCAGGACTGATGAAGACAGCCTCCCTGGATGTTGAGAGGGTGCAGGAGACCAGACCCAGCAGCCCGCTTTGGTTCTGTCCATCTCGGTCCAAAGCCAATCCTGGATGCGTGTGTGGAGCATCTCCTGGTCCCAGCAGGACCGTTGGAGTGTTGTCTGATTGGACGGCTTGTTTTGGAACATGACGTCATCATTTCGGATCAAGAATCGTGCCTGTGTTTGCGTGTTCTGAAATGTTTTATGTTCCCTTGTCTGAATTTCCATGACGTTCTGAGTGGTATTGAATATCTGAATACCTGAGTGGTATTGAATATCTGAATACCAAGCTCACTTCGGCTCTTTGAGTTTATGGCACCACTGAGGTTAAAAGTTCCAATTTCTGAAATGGATGAAAAAAATGACAGCGAAATTCTAAAATGCACCCTCAGTTGTATCTAATAATGGCTCCAGAATGAGTAAGTTAGTGTAATTTATCACGAACGAGAAACATTCACTTGGAGGGGCGTGGCAGCCTGGACCCCACGTGACCCCGATCCAGGAAGTAGGTGGGTTTGTGGTGGGTTTGTGGAACGTTTCCACCACTTCGGAATCCAGAACCTTTTAAATCCACTTTAGGACTCTGTTGATAAAAAGGAAATCGACACGTCCGGAGCAGAAACCGAACCGTGAAATTCGACCAGAAGTCCTTGTTTTTAAAATTAGTTTAACCGGATTAAAATGGCTAACATGGGAGCGGTAAGGAAATATACCATTAAAGATATATTCAGTCTTTTAAAATCATTTGAATTAGCTGAAGTCTACAGCATTAAGTTTACAGCAGAGATGCCCTAACAAGAGTTAAAATGATCGCCGAGTTAGTTATAAATTTACACTAGCGTAAGTAATATAATTACTAAATATCTGATCTGTACTGCAAGGTTGAATGCATAGCCAACAGTGTGCAACATTTGTGAGAGAATTCTGAATTTAATGTAAATATATTTGTAAAAAACTTTAACAGGTGGAATGTAACAGCGTAATTTGGGGTATTTTGTACTGCATTATTCAAATATATGCACTTTCCAGCTCCTACTATATTGTTCTGGAAGGAAAGTCTTTTAAAGGTTAAACTCCAAACGTGTAGTCATAAATGTATAAAGTGGTTACATATTCATTCGACAGAGATGATATAAACAGCTCCTGCTTCTGTTGTCTTGAAGAACTGCATCTAAATTAAATTATCTTTTGCTTCAGGCTGGACTTTGTCAAACTGCCACAAATTTAGATTACACATCTGTGATTATGTTTAATTGTATCCTTATATTTATTGGTCAGATTAGCAGATGAATGAAAAAAGTTTTATTGTTGCTCACAATCTGCGGTGAACTTTGTCAGCTGAACTCTGTCCACCAGAAACTTGTGGTTGTTTCAGGTTTACTCAGTTGGCTAAATGCTGGTCCCATTAATAACTTTAACATTAACGTCATTGTTTGTTCTCTCTCTCTTTCTCTCTCTCTCTCTCTCTCTCTCTCTCTCTCTCTCTCTCTCTCTCTCTCTCTCCATAGCAGGACCCTCTGTATGGATATTTTTCAGCTGTAGCTGGACAGGTAACATAAATTCAACCTAAACTTCATGACAACTTGGCCTTTTTTTGAATTGATGAGACTAACAGATGTTTGTGGAATTCTTTAAAAGTGCTTTTAACAAAGAAAAGTACAAATCTGTGAGAATGGTTACACGTCCTGTGCTGTGGCTGATGTGCTGGTGTTTATTTGTGTCTGTTTCTTTTCTCAGGATGGACAGATCTCTGTGGATGAGCTGCAGCGCTGCCTCACACAGTCCGGCATCTCCGGCTCGTACAAACGTTAGACGTTTCACTCTTTTCTTCTCCCATCTGCTCGGTTTGAAGGAAACATTTATGTTTAAGGTGTTGAAGCTGTGCTCATATACACAAATGAAAGCTGAGCTCTACTTTTTTGATTTACTTTAATGTCTTTAACACTTCTACACTAGATAAAAACACAACACTTGTATTTGAACAGACACAGGACCCTGATTGTGGATTTGATGAGTTTGGTCAGGTAAAACCTTGATTTTCTTTGACTTTTCTCTTATTCCAGCCTTCAGCATGGAGGCGTGCAGACTGATGATCAGCATGCTGGATGTATCCTTCTCCATCAATCACAAAGTTCTAACTGAGCCACAGGTGGAACACATCCGTAACAGAAGTCCACACATTTCCTGGCTAACTTTGAAAGCTGGGGTGGGTAAAAAGTAACCTAGGTCCTGATAATGTAAAGGCATCCACAGTGGTTCTATTTATTATACTCTTTTTTCACTGTTTTAACAGGAAAAACAGCGTCCCTCCTGGTTTTGCTTCCTGTGACAATGATAAATGGCCTTAAAGTAATTTAATGACATTTTTAAAAACTTAATCCATTTTTTTTTTAAGAAAAAATGAACTGTAGCTTGTTTGGATGCTAGGTCTGGTGGCGGTTTCAATTATTTGTAGCTAAACAAAGGTGGACCTTAACTGATGGTGATTTCAGAGGGACATGTCAGGCATGATGGGCTTTCATGAGTTCAAGGAGCTTTGTCACGTTCTGCACACCTGGAAGACGACTTTCTCCTCATACGACCTGGACCACAGCGGGACGGTGGAGGGCCACGAGCTGCAGAAGGCCATCGCATTTCTGGGTACGACCACCACACCCCGTACCCAAGCACCTGAGGAGAAACCACTAGTATTTATGTCTGAATATGTTTATGTGCAGGTTATAATCTGAGCCCTCAGGCCATGAACGTCATCATGAAACGTTTCAGCACAAACGGCAGGATCACCTTCGATGACTTCATCACTTGTTGTGTAAAACTCCGAGCCCTGACTGGTGAGTGAGCGGGAGGAAAGCGTCAGCCTTCTCAAAGGTCATCCATTCAGCAAGGTTAATGTGACTCTTTCGTCCTCTCCAGATCACTTCAGAAGGAGAGACACGTCCCAAAATGGCAACGCCTCCTTTCACTACGATGATGTAAGTTTCTAGATTTCAAACACAAAACAGATCCCAAAACACATCAGCCTGATAAGCTCTGCTTACAGCTACAGAAACCATCTTTAGGAAAGTATTTGTTTCTAAAATATAATTGCAGTAGCATTAATCTCAAATTAAGCGTTGCAGTACCACCCGCAGCCACTAAGGGGCAGCGGTGAGCTACAAAGTCATCAGAGTATAAACTAGAAATAAACACACCAAAATCTAACTGTTGTGGTCTTCGGCCCATTATCAACATTTCCTGAAATTTAATTAAAATCTGTTGGTGAATTTTAATACGAGACAGACAAACAAACAAACAAACAAACCCTGGCTCTCGCCATTTGGCAGTGGTAATTAAAGGTTCCTTGACTAACTGGGACATTTTACAATTTAACACTGTTTTCCTGTCTGTCTCTAGTTTATTCAGGTGACCATGAGCTTGTGAAGAGGACATGGATAATTAGAGGCAACACCAGCATTATTAACTTACTGTACATCTAGTCTCAATGAGTATTTTTATTTTAATCAATGTTGTCCACTCACATTCCATTTCACTTCATTTCACTTTTTTGTCTTGAATAGCACATAAGAATTTAACTAAAAATTAACCATGTGTAGCCTTTTTTAACCTGTGGATGGACCCTCTATATACAGTACTACATGTAACCCTAACGTGTATGAAACCAATAAACACATATGAGCAATAAACCGTCGAAGAATTTTTTTATCATTGTATTTTTTATGTTCAGAAATGCAATTATTCTTGGGTTTTCGGGGTTTTTATCTTCAGGAAAACAGTTCTCGTTTGTCGATATGGGGAATTAAAGTCGTCGTGACTTAAAGAGGCCTGGACACTTCCGGCTTTGACTTAAAGGGGCAGAGCAGCCGCGTCAGGTGACTATAAGTAGTCTTGACTGCAGTCCTCTGCGATCTTCCCCTCACTTTCCCCCCCACAAACACCATGCTCCGCACCGTGTTTCTCCGGGCTCTTCCCAGGCTCGGCCGCCCAGCGGTCTGCCACTACTCTGCAGCTGCCATCCCGGTGCCGAACACCCAGCCGGAGGTCCACTTCAACAAGGTGAGTGGATCTACGGCCGCGGCCCCAGAGCTAGCTTACTGCGCCATCAACAAGTGCGTGTTTTCAGCCTCGCCCTGCTTGAAAAACTTGTGATTTAATGCAGAAATGCGTCGAGGTTTGTATTTGGAGTCCCTTTATTGCTGTTTTCCACCTTTTCTTAAGCCTGGAAGCCGCCCAAAAAGTTTCTTAAAGAGCGATTCCCCTCGCCCGAATCGTGCACAAACTTTTGATTTTATCTCCAGCAGGAATGTCAAATATGCTCTGGTCTGATAGTTCCTTTATCGTTGCATTTCTCGCTGCTGTCAGAATCTTTTGGCTTTTAACTTGGAAGCATTTCTAAAAATATCCTGTTCTGCGTTATGTAACCACATCAAGCTGATCTGCTGAGCGAGCCTTCGTGTTGCCAGATGTGGTGACGAGGCAATATTTAACAAAAGTCTTGAATAATTTAGTCAAATACAACCAAGCGATGCCATTTAAGGTCAATAATCAACCATAAAGATACTTAATGAGGTGGAAAAAAACTGTTATTATTACAGATTAAATTTAAACCTGATGGCTACAGGTTATCTTCTGGGAATAAGTCTACTGTAGGATTTGATAGTTATAATGTACAATAGTAATAGTATAAAATATCCCATAATTTTCTTAAAACGAAGCAATCGGTAAAGTAAAGCCCAATAAAGTGTTTCCAAGCTCCAACTGATTGAAGGTGACACAAGGGTCCAGTTAGTGTGGTTACAGTAATTGCATTGGTTATGATCTGTACTGGTCCGTTGTTATGGTATCACTAAGGTAAAACAGTGAATGTCCTCTGCTGGGCAAAGGTCAAACATGTTGTTGTTTACAGGAGGTCAGTCAGATCGGAGGTTACACACGTGGATAAAATTGTTGGTACCCTTTGGTTAATGAAAGAAAAACTCACAATTGTCACAGAAATAACTTGAATCAGACAAAAGTAATAATAAATAAAAGTCTATGAAATTTAAGCAATGAAATTCAGACATTGCTTCTCAACCATGCTTAATTATTTAAAAATATAAACTCATGAAACAGGCCTGGACAAATATGATGGTAACCTTAACTTAATATTTTGTTGCACAACCTTTTGAGGCAATCAAACGATTCCTGTAGCTGTCAGTCGAAGGGAGGGTACCGACAATTTTGTTCACGTGTGCAAGTGCCAGACGTGTTCAGTTGAAGGAAAACAGATATTAAAACAGATCCAGACCCAGACTCTGTTTGTTGCTAGGTGATGAGTGTAAGTATCACTGTACCTACAGATGTGAACATTCTCGCTGCTGATGGTTCTTTTGATGCTCTTCTCCAAGTCATGACCTCAGTGACCTTCTTGTCTTTATCTGAACTTTATCAGGCTCAGGCATTTCGGGGTCATGACCTGAAGAAATAACATTTTCCAAATGTAAATATTTTTAAAAAGATCCAAACCCTGGAGCATCACGGGACGTCTGCTGTCTGGGCAGGGACGGGTTTTTTTTTTTATTAGTCTGAGTTTGTGTAATAACGTGTGAATCTTTTGGTTCTCAGCTCTTCATCAATAATGAATGGCACGACTCCGTCAGTGGGAAAACCTTCCCCACCATCAACCCGTCCACCGGTGAGGTCATATGTCAGGTCGCCGAGGCCGACGAGGTAAAACCAAGTATACGGTACAGCAACGCATATCAAAGAAAAAGCACTAACAATTATTTTTACAATAAATGGTAAATAGTTGCTTTTTCAGTGTCGCTTCTCCATTAATAAACTATCTTCTGTAAATTTTTGTTACTTCCTGTAACTTTCTAAACATGATGAAGTACTTTTAAATATTTGCAGTAACACAGGGCACAGCAAGCTCTCCAGGCTAGGTTTTCTTGTTTAAAGAAAACAGCAGTGAGCAGAACACGTAGCCGTGGGGAACGCCCAGCCAGCAGACTTGGAGAGGAAAGCCAGTTTACTGGAGCAAAGATGGAACGCGAACAGATATTTGTTTTGGACCGAAGCTGTTTAGAAACGTCTCTGCTCTCCAAAAGAAATATTTGCTTCAAGACACATTCAACCTGTTTAGTGTAGATAAATCATTTTATTTTCACTTTTTATTCTGCCCCCCTGATTGGCATTAATTTATCTTAAGATAATATTATTTATTATTATTTATTACATCAGTAATTAGCCTTCTATTATAAAGATGTAAATTGCGTTTCCAGGCCGACGTAAACAAGGCTGTGAAAGCTGCACGCGATGCCTTCAGATTGGGGTCGCCGTGGCGACGGATGGACGCCTCTCACCGGGGCCTGCTGCTGAGCCGTCTGGCGGATGCCATCGAGAGGGATTCTGCTTACCTGGCTGTGAGTCAGGCCCAAAGATTCTCCATAATTATTACTCAGTTGGCACATTTAAAGGGTCAGTTCACCAAAAACACCATTTAGATCCTCCTCATGTTGCCGTAGGAGCTGGAGACTCTTGATAATGGAAAGCCGTACGCGGTTGCGTACTCCGTGGACTTGCCCAACGTGGTGAAGTGTTTGAGGTATAACGCCACGTGCTAACCTCGCTCAGGGAAGCCCTCATCTGACCTGTGGGCGACGGCCCTCGTGTCCTGTCTCGTGTTTTAATCTGTTGTGGTGTGTTTAGGTACTACGCAGGCTGGGCCGACAAATGGGAAGGAAAGACCATTCCCATCGACGGAGACTTCTTCTGTTACACCAGACACGAGCCCATCGGGGTCTGTGGACAGATCATTCCGGTGAGGAACAATAACAACTGAATACATTTTAATCCAAAATTAGATCTCTCTGTGTCAACTGTGTCACTCCAGTTGACACAGAGAGATCTAATTTTGGATAACTATGACCTGGATGAGTGAGAATCTACACAGACATCAACACATTTTAATGTGGTTACCAACGCGCTTTAACAAGAATCGGATACAAATGCATATGAATTAAAAAGATACAAGCAATTAGTGGGAATAAAACCAGGCAGCAAACAAAGAGAAAAGCAGAGCCATGGGGATGAAAACAAGTTTATTAAATATTGAGAGAAAAAAAGTAAAATTGCAGGATTTAATAACAACAGAAAGGAGAACTGGAAGACAACTGGATAACAGTATTGGAAGAAGATAATAAATCATATAAAAATGTTGTTGACCACGTTGCTTAGGGTAGGAATTAAGATGCCTTAACTGGCTGACTCTTATTTCCACAAGCCAGCATGGCTGGATGTAAACAGGCTCCTCCAGATTTGATCGAAACAGGAAATTAACTGTTTTGGTATTGTCTTTGTCGCCCCCTTCTGTCCCGGCAGTGGAATTTCCCTCTGTTGATGCAGGCCTGGAAACTGGGCCCCGCCCTGGCAACCGGCAACACCGTGGTTATGAAAGTTGCAGAGCAGACACCGTTAACCGCTCTGTATGTGGCCAACCTGATCAAAGAGGTACCGTCCTTCGCACAGCACTGTCATACTGGATTAGCTTAAATAGGCTAATTATCTCCCCCCAGAGCAGTCAGAACCGAAGAGGCCAAACGTCAACAGTCCAGTTGACCCTTTGTTAGACCTTAATGGGATAAATAAGGAATATTTGATTTAACACTTGGAAAAGTGTTGTTGGCTCAGAGGTGTCAAACAACTAATATTTGTCTTGCTTTAGATTCGCTGTGCTGAGAACTTTAAACGGGCCAATATTGACTTTTAAGATAAATAAACACAAATAATGAGTCAGTCTGTGCATCCGTGTCTCCATTGTCCTGAACTTGAAGTTTAGAGTGTTTTTCCTGCTTCCTCTTCCAGGTGGGTTTTCCTGAAGGTGTTGTGAACATCTTGGCCGGGATGGGACCGACAGCTGGGGCTGCAATCGCCAGGCACATGGACGTCGACAAGGTGGCGTTCACTGGATCTACAGAGGTACGACCCTGGCCTTGACCTTGACCCTGAGCCTGACTGCAGGGTGCACGTTGGATTCCACAAAAGCTGGAAAATTTGTTTTGAATCTAAAATGTCTGCAGAAAGTGCTGTTTCCAGGTGAATTCGGAGAGGTAGCAGCGTTGTTGCTTGTATGTGTTTTCTGCCAACACCTACCTCCGTGTCTGCGTCCCTCAGGTGGGTCACCTGATTCAGCAGGCCTCTGGCAGCAGTAACCTGAAGAAGGTCACTCTGGAGCTGGGGGGAAAGAGCCCAAACATCATCCTGTCTGACGCCAACAGTACGATCAAACGTGCATGACGACCTCACAAACGCAGCACGAGTCTTGAAAGCCTGACCGTCAGCTGCTTTCTGGTTTTCCGCTCTCAGTGGAGGACGCGGTGGAGCAGTCCCACTTTGCCCTGTTCTTCAACCAAGGCCAGTGCTGCTGCGCTGGCTCACGTACCTACGTGCAAGAGGACGTCTACAACGAGTTTGTGGAGCGCAGCGTGGAGCGAGCCAAGAGGCGAATGGTCGGAGACCCCTTTGACTTGAAGACGGAGCAGGGACCTCAGGTAACGTCCAGCCTCAGGACAATTGTCCTAGAGTCTTCTCATTTTCTCTGTCATGACATCCAGGTGGACCTCGAGCAGTTCAACAAGATCCTGGGCTACATCAGCACGGGAAAAAAAGAGGGAGCCAAGCTGATGTGTGGAGGAGGAGCAGCCGCCAACAAAGGGTACTTCATCCAGCCCACTGTGTTCGGAGACGTGCAGGACAACATGACCATTGCCAGGGAGGAGGTAGGAGGTCTAAACGTCTTTGTGATGCTTTTCCTGGGTAGGTGCTTACTATGACTTGAGTCCACTTGGGATGGGAGGGACATGTGAGCCACTTCCTGTCTGCAGGAGGTCCAAGGTGTGGCGGGCCTGAGGTCTCAGTGGATTTCTTCCATTTTCTGCTGCAGATTTTTGGTCCAGTGATGCAAATCATGAAATTCAAGTCGCTGGAGGAGGTGGTGGAACGGGCCAATGACACCAAATATGGTCTGGCAGCAGCTGTGTTCACTAAGGACATCAATAAGGCGCATTATATATCCAACGGGCTGCGTGCAGGCACCGTCTGGTACGCAGTACAGAACATGATTCTATCAGGAGTTTTCAAATATAGATAGAAAAATTATACACCACTCTGTTGAAGTTGTCCTTGTAAAAATGAAGTTAAAGAATAGATTAAAAATGAAAACGCTTTATCTGGTACTTCTGCGGTACAGCATTCTGGTTATCTGTATTAAACTCAACGTCCACTAGATGGCGCTGTTACACCCTAGCAGCAGCACTAGAAGTCAAGAAATAACCTTTCAATCTTTTAAAGCTTTCTTCACTATAGAAACTGTTATCTGAATCTTTCTGTACCCGAAATCTTTGATGTTTCTACAGTTTTAGAGTTCACACATGTTTTGCTCTGCAGGATTAACTGTTATGACGTGTTTGGGGCCCAGGCTCCATTTGGGGGCTACAAGGCTTCAGGAATCGGCCGAGAGCTGGGAGAATACGGACTGGACAACTACACGGAAGTCAAGACGGTAAGTGTGGGAGGCTTTAGTACAGCTTCAACATCAGATCAAGCTCTCCAAAGTAGCAAGTAAGATTCTAATGCTATAAAATGTAGAATTTCTATCATGACATCTGATCAGTTGACCTAATACCATGTCCCTCACACGTGATCTGCATGTTAAAATATTCACTGTAGATGCTTAGCTAGCGTCATACAGTTTAAATAAATTTTTTGTGGGATTTTTTTTGTGCTGGCAGGTGACAATCAGAGTGCCCCAGAAGAACTCGTAGATGTGTGTGACCGACCTGCTGAGCATTATTAACCAACCTGCAAAGAGATTTTCATTAGACCCATCTGGCCTCTTACTGTGGAAAATATATTTTTAGTTTAAAAAAATAAAGTTGAGAACTGAGTCTGATCTTTGTCAGTGGGACACAATATAGACTCCTGGGTTACTTTTGTTGATTACGGGTTAATGTAAAGTTATATTCATCTATAATTTTAAACTTTGTTTTGATACATTTCTAAACAAAACAACACAAGAAGAGGTAAAAATTAAAAAAAAAAAAGCAGGTCTGACTGTTCCTTTACATTTGGACCTGTGATTTCTATTAAAAATGTACTTTTTATTTTGAAGCTCCTTTTCAGTCAAGTGCAGTTTTTTACCTTTGCAAAAATTTGTGGTGTTGTCATTAACTGAGAAAGTTTCGTGTCTTCTGTTTATTTAATCCGACTGCGGCGTCCAGTAACTGGACATTTGCTACTGGAATGATGGTCCAGTTCCCCTGTAGGACAACCATTAACCCTTGGATTGTTTTGTACTGGTGGGGAAGTGTTTCCAATCATGTGCAGAAGTTGTTCCTGTCATCTTTTATGGTGGGGCTCGTTTGGGTGACGCGCAAAACTTTAAAAGTAAGAAAAATAATAAATGTGCGTGGAGGAAGTCTGCGTTCGATCCTTGATATAACGGAGGAAACCAGCAGGGGGCAGTATTGTACTTATACGGATGTCAAAGGTTAAACTGGAGGAATCAAAAATGAGGTTCGGACACAGGGCTGAACAGACGTTATTTAAGATGGGGAAACATGCAACAGGTATGTGTTGCTTGAAATTCGAAACGGTGTAGGATATTTTATTCCAGTGAAAAATATGAGGCGGAAAGAAGGAATTTGGTCAGGAAACTTAAAAGTACTAAAAGTCAACTTAGTGTAGACATTTTGAGACAAAAGTCAGAAAAAAGAATTTCAAATATTGTTTCATTATTTAAGAGAAATAAAGGCTGTGCAGGATTGGATATAGACACTTTTTTAATGAGTAAATAAACACTCCACGTCAGTTGGTGGCGGTAATGCACCAATCTGCTGCTTCTCAACCGCCATTAAAAACCAAAGAATGAGTTTGAATTTGACCCGCGACTTCATTCATCGTTTCAGGTAGCGTAAGAATGAGTTTTCTTTAATGTTTAGTTTATTAAAGATAACTCATCTCTCAGTTATGTAAAGGTTTAATTTATGTGAATATGTAAAAGATTTGAAATTCATAAAAGCCGCGTGCTAATCGTGCATGTGCATGTGGTGAGACTTGTGTTTTCAAAAATTCACCAGTTTACGAGGTGAACTGGACGACAGCTGATGACTCTTGAGCCCAGCTGGATCCCCCGGAGACAACATGAGGAGGTGAGAGCACCAGGGCCCGGGTCCGGAGGCAGGTGAACAGCCTCGTTTACTCCTCATTTTACCCAGGCTGCGGCTCCGGCAGGCTGGAGAAAATACGCATCGCTTCTATTTTGGAGTGAATGGTTAATCAGTGAAATTACACAAATTAATGCTTACAGTGTTTAATCTTTTTCAAATACATTCAGTTCAATTCAGTCTTATTTATATAGCACCTTTACAAAACTACACAGCGGTAATATTGCGCGGCCGTACGTGATTTCGTATATAAAAACGTGTTTAAATGATGGGGGCATTTTCCTGACGCAGGAGCTTGACTCAGGGTAATCTTGACTCAGTTGGCTGACCTACCTGTTAACACCGGTTCTGAAATTAAAAACTCAGAGTTGGACAAGTGAGATTTCAGATTTTGACTTAGTTTTGTTTTTTTCATTGCTTGTTGTTTATTAAAATTCCCTCTCAGATCAAAGACGGAACCAGCAGGTTTTCCTGGACAGAGTCACGCGTTCAGCTGGAGTAGGAGGTCGATGGATTTGCCTCCTACCATACAAGATTCAGAGTCATGCAGGTGAGTCACAGGGATGATGCGTTTTCATTTATTAGTTTCCAGGAGGTCAGAGGGTTCCTGTGGGTAGCAACTGTAGCATCTCTTTGTCTTGTTTGTATTCTGAGCTGAGCTGCAGATCTACTTCATCACTAATGGATCATTATCTGTCCTCAGACTTACCCTGGAGAGGTCCAACTCTTTTCCTGGAAACGGAACAAATTTAAAGTCCAGATTTTGGGTTGGTACTATGAGAGAGCACCTGAGAAACATCAGTAAACACAAACACGTGTGAATTACACAGCAGAGATCACAACAGTTATTTATCTCAGACTGATTCAACCTGTCTCTCTTCCAGTAAGAGTTGATTAGAAAATGAAAGTTAAAGTCCATTATAGACATTAAACATGCATGACAACATCAGGAGACTGGATACCAGTCAGTCTGATCCTGCTGGTGATTGAAATTCACTTGATTTTTTTATCCTGTTGCAGCGTCTCCAGAAGGATATTAGTGAATTCAAGGAGAAAGAACTGGTCCCACTCACGAAGACTCTGGATCCTTTACTTAGCACATTACGTAGATTTGCCTACGTAATTTAAGTATAAACATAAATGCATCAGAATGTAACATTGTATAAATATTTCCTTGAGTGAATGGCCAATTTTAAAATTTACTACGCCTTTACAGCAATTTATAAAAAGATTTTTATACGTATTTTTGTACAGGATATAAAAAATAAAACTTTCATTTAATCTCAAAATGTAGTGACATCCTTTTTCACTAGAGGGCAGTGCTACCTAGCCGGATGCAGCAGCATTTAAAGTCAGTGCTTAATATTTCTCGTGCTAAATGACGCCTTTAAACAAGGCTCAAGCGACGTTTTTTGGTGGTCTTATGCTTTTAGAATCTGCAACGCTGAAATGACATTATTGTAGCTGGTACTTCTGAGCTGCTGAAGTGAGCTGTGTTCTACAGAATACCCGCAAGGGGGCGCTGATACAGCGTATGCTGCATTCTTCAACGTCAATAACCGTTTCTGATCAATGTTTTAACACTTTCTCTGTGTTGCTGTGGTTACTGTAGTTTCTCCTGTCCTAGCAACAAAGCTCTTCACCACTACTGGGTCATCAAGGGCTCAATTTCAAATATTTGGACTCATTCTTGACCATGTTCTGTATAGATTCTATACTGTAACGTTTGTAAATGGTCATGGACGTGGTTCTCTGACAGCCACAGTAGGGTCTCTGAGCAGAAGCAAGCAGCTTCTCCTGCACATCCCAGCACACATTTAGTTGGTGTGTTTGTGTGTAGGTACAGACTGTTTACAAGCCTCAAATCAAGGAGTAGATTCTTTCATTGGCTTGTCATAAAAGCATGAAATAGGGAAACTGTTCTTCAAAAGGTTAAAGTCCATTTTTTTCTGTATTTAAGTGCAGCAAATACTTTCAGTCTCTCTCTCTCTCTGGCCAACCATCAGCTCCGCAGCAGGTAAAGAAGTTTCTGTAGATTTTTACATCGATGTTTGTGTAGCTAAAGTTGCTGTTGCTGGTATTTAACAGAACTTATCCGTTATTTGTAAAGTCAAAGACTTTTATAAAATGAGTGAATAAGTGCTGGTAGTTGTAATCCCCAGTAACACCTCTCTAATATCTTTATTGACTGTTGAATGTTCTGTGCCTTCTGCACTTACTGTGGTAATTAATGAAAGCCTTTTTTTGTTTGTTTGCTACATTTGCGCTTAATGTGCCCAGTTCAGTAGTTGTGCGACAGCAGTACTTTAGTGCAGACTGCAGCTGCTCTTTGACCCCATCTGGTAGAAGCAGAGATGGATGCATGATTTGTTGTTATAGCTGGTCTTTGCCCTGCATCGTTGTTGCAACCTTGTTCAGAGCAAAGGTCATCAGATTCGCCAGGTGATCACTTTACTTTCAATCTCTTTTAACCGTCAGCGTCGCGGCAGGTAAAGAAGCTTCCGTAGAGTTTTGAATTGGCGTTTGTGGCGTTAATGTTGCTGCTACTGGTTTTAAAGAGAGCTTTTCAGTTATCCCTAAAGTCAAAGTGCTGAAGACGTTTATAAAATGTGTAAATAAATACCGCTGGTTGTAATCGCCAGTGAAAGCCTCTGTAACGTCAGTGATAATGCTAAAACCCCACCTTTTGCCGCATTTATTGAATGCACACTTAAAAAAAAAAAAATAATATATATATTATTTTTATATATATACAGTAGATATACTTGGATTTCATAATGCCTATACGGTACTTGTATTTTAAAAAGTCAACCAATGAGCAGACTGTGGAGAGACGAATGTATGTTAACTTTTAGCAGAGGTGACCCGGACAGCCGATGGCTCTGACACCCAGCTGGAACCACCACTGAAAACATCATGAGGTGAGACCACAACGTCAGATTAAAGTGTCTTTTCTCTCTGATATGTAAGTTATGATGTAGGGACGGGCCTGGTGCTCCGCGTCGGTGCTACCACAGCAGATGTACCTGTTACAGCATCACACACTCTCATATTCAGGCCCCCACTGTTGATGGCTACAGCGTGCACCTGTAGGTTAAGTAGAAAGTGTGTGTATGTATATATATGTTCAGGCTCATCTTCCAAAGCCCGCTGGACTAGAAGCTTTCAAACAGGTGTTTTCTAACTTAGATGAATCAGATCAACACCTTTGTTTGTAATTTATTCTTTTACACACACACACACACACATATACTGTATATATCTCTTAATGTGAAAAGTTGACCAAAGTCAGTAAATCAGTCTACTGTTTCCTCTGTTTATATGGTCATTTTTATAAATGTTCTTCTCAGTTCTGAGCAGAAACCAGCAGGTTCTCCTGCATCGAGTTCTGTGTCCTTCCGGAGTAACAGGTCGATGGACCGCCCAGTCACGTTTAAATGTCCAGAGTCGTCGTCCAGGTGGGTCGAGTTCTCCTGTGAGGGGGTGTCAGGGATGATTGTGTATCAGTCCACTGTTTCCTCTGTTTATATGGTCATTTTTATAAATGTTCTTCTCAGTTCTGAGCAGAAACCAGCAGGTTCTCCTACATCGAGTTCTGTGTCCTTCCGGAGTAACAGGTCGATTGACCGCCCAGTCACGTTTAAATGTCCAGAGTCGTCATCCAGGTGGGTCAAAGTCGTTTCTTAACATGAAGAAGCCCCAAACAAACAGCAATACTGTAAGTACTCATGGATGTGGTTCCACCACAGCCACCACAGGGTCTCCAAGCAGAAACCAGCAGGTTCTCCTGGACCGAGTGCTGTGTTCCTCAGGAGAAACAGGTCCATGGACCGTCGTACACACTTGAAAGATCAAGGGTCAAGGCAAGTTCCAAATCACGTGTCACTGCTTCATATGCTTTACCAGCTGATTGACTAATCCAACATCTATCAAGGACATGAAAATAAGATCAAACTGTACTTATTACTTAACATAATGATGTTTTCTACACTTTACATCACAGTTTTAGGCTTTTCTTACCTAAAACAAATAACTTAAAAATATGATCTTTAGTTCTAACTGGGAACATTTCTGACCAATTCCAAGTCTTAGAGCAACATTTGATAGTGTGTGTGTGTGTGTGTGTTGTGGAACAGCCTGCCTATAAGCAGGCAGTAATCTTGTATTCTGAGCTGAGGTGCAGATCTACTTGGTCACTAATTGATCGTTATCTGTCCTCAGTGGTCCCCCAGAGCGGTCCGACAGGTTCCCTGGAAGTGGAACAAACTTGAAGTCCACATTTTCGGTTCGTACTGAAAGTGCATTAAAGACAACATTAAACCTTCACGTCAACAGGATCCGGACTGTCAGTCAGTCTGGTCCTGCTGGCTGATGAAATTCACTTGACTTTTCACCCTGTTGCAGTTTCTCAGGAAGGATATGACTGAATTCATGGAGACAGAACTGGTTCGATTCAGGAAGAGTCTGGAACCTTCAGAATGTCTACTTGACCAGTATAAAGATGAAGATGAGGAGGATGAGAGCATGAGAATCTGCAGAAAATCCTTCCAGGACTTCACGCTGCAGTTCATGAGGAGAAGGAATCAGGATCTTCTGGCCAACAGTCTGCAGACCAGTAAGAGCTTTAACAGCTGTTTGAAGGTGAAGGTCAGATGCAGACATCAGTTAACACTGAAGGGCAGTCGTGCTCTCTGCTGGTAGCCATGACAACCGTTTGTGAAAAATTCTTTATTGTACAAACACAATGCTGATTGTCATACGAGCGGATGCCTAATATGTGTCACTGCCCTCTGCAGGAACCTTTCCCACAGAAGACCAGCATAATCTCAGATCTTTCCTGAAGAGCAGGTTCAGCCGTGTGGTGGAAGGACTCACTGTAAGAAGGGACTCCTTCCTGGATCAGTTCTATACGGACCTCTTCCACACCGAGGGCGGGAACGGAGAAGTCCTGACTGAGCACGAGGTCAGACAGATGGAATCAGCATCCAGGAAACCAAATTTAAGTGAAACGAAAATCAGATGTGAAGACCTGTTTCAGCCCTTACCTGGAAGACAGGAACCAATCAGGAACGTGATGACGATGGGAATAGCCGGCATTGGGAAAACTGTCTTAACTCAAAAGTTTGCCCTGGATTGGGCCAAAGGCGACGTCAACCAGGACATACAGTTCATGTTTCCAATCACCTTTAGAGAGCTCAATCTGCTAAAAGGCAAGTACAGCTTGATGGATCTCCTGAGGGCCTTGTTTCCTGGAACCAGGCTGGAAAGAGGGCTGCAAGAGTTCCGGGTCCTGTTCATACTTGACAGCCTGGAGGAATGTCGACTTGATCTGAACTTCCGAACCAATGAGATCATCTCTGATGTTACACAGCCCACCTCTGTGGAGGTGCTGGTAACAAATCTCATCAGGGGGTACCTGTTTCCCTCAGCTCACATCTGGATTACGAGCCGACCTGCCACAGCCAGCTGGATCCCTCCGGAGCATATCGACAGGGTGACAGAGGTCAGAGGCTTCACTGAACAGCAGAAGGACCACTACTTCAGGAACAGATTCAGTGATCAGGAAGAGGCCACCAGAGTCCTTTCCTGCATCAAGGCTTCTCCAAGCATTCGCATCATGTGTCAGATCCCCATCTTCTGCTGGATCACTGCTAAAGTTCTGGAAAACACCAGAGAGGGAAGAGAGCTGCCCAAGACCCTGACGGACATGCTCATTTACTTCTTAGAGGCTCAGATTAAAATGAGGAACCTCAAACATGATGCACAAAGTGAAAAAAATCCAACCTGGAGTCCAGACAGCAAGAAGGTGATCTTGTCTCTGGGGAAACTGGCATTTCAGGAGCTGCTGAAAGACAACCTGATCTTCTATGTCTCTGACCTGAAAGAGGGTGGCATCGATATCCAAGCAGCCTCACTGTTGTCAGGAGTGTTCACGGAGGTCTTCAAAGAGGAGCCAATGATCCAGGGCAGTGTGTTCTGCTTCATCCACCTCAGTGTCCAAGAGTTTCTGGCTGCTCTTTATGTCCACCTGATGTTCTTCGACTCTGGGATCAACCCGATGGAGGAAGAAAACACTAAATCCTTATCTGGTGATCGCACATCAGCCTTTTATGAGAGTGCTGTGAATATGGCCTTAGCGAGTCCAAACGGACATCTGGATCTGTTCCTTCGCTTCCTCTTGGGTCTCTCAATACCAGAGAATCAGAAACTCTTATACGGCCTGGTACCACAGACGGGAACATGGCAGACCAAAGAGAAAGCGGTTGAGTACATCAAGACCAAGCTCAGGGAGGATCTGCCTCTAGAGAGAAGCATCAACCTGTTTCATTGTCTGAATGAAGTCAAGGAAAACTCTCTGGTGGAGGAGATTCAGCAGTTAATCAAGTCAAAGCGTCTAGATACCGACAAACTCTCTCGGAGTCAGTGGTCAGCTCTTCTCTTCATTTTACTCACATCAGAAGCTGATCTGGATGAGTTCCAACTGAAGAAATACCATAACTCAGAGGACACACTTCTGAGGTTGTTGCCGGCTGTCACGGCCTCTTCTAAAGCAATGTAAGTTGAACGCAAATCTACACGACTGAATTCCACGAAAACATCCGTGAGATGCAAGTTTCCTTCTTTGTCTCCTCGTCCTTCTTTAGGATGAGGTGCTGTAACCTGTCAGAGAAAGGCTTTGAAGCTCTGGGCTCAGTTCTCAGCTCTCCCCGCTGCAACCTGACACAGCTGGACCTGAGCAACAATGACCTGCAGGACTCAGGACTGAAACTGCTCTGTGCTGGACTTCAGTGTCCACTGGAGGTCCTCAGGTGGGCAACAGGGAATATGTGGAGCTGTGCCGTGTATGGCTACATTGGTGGAGGCCATGAATTCCCATGGTTCCTTCCTACACCACGTTTTAACATCTCAACTAATAGATTTGGATTTATCTTACGGGACATAGCGAGGGTTGAGGCTAATTTCAAGTGTTCAGTTACGCTGATTTCTGTGAAGAGTGTGGACACTTTAACACAGAGGTGGGCAAACTAAGGTCCGGGGGCCACATGCGGCCCGATGAACTATTTAACCCGGCCCGCAGAGCCTTCACAATAATTTCTCCAAAAGCCAAATTAAGAGGGTTGTCAGCTTGATTGGTTAGAAAAAGGTTCAGACCCCCCCCTTCACCTAGCATGCTAACACGTCCTCTCAAGAAGGCGGGGTACATCAAGCACAATCTTTATTTAACCTTTGGTCCTCAGTTAGCGGTTAGTTTCCCGCACCACCTGTCCAGCCCGTTCATCAAGATCTAAAACCCAATGCGGCCGTTCAGGCAAAATAATTGCCCACCCCTGCTTTAACGGGACTAGTGAATGACCTAACTGAGCTAGCTGTTCGTCTTTTAGGCTCTCCGGCTGCTTGATCACAAAGGAAGGCTGCTCTACGCTGGCGTCTGCACTGAGATCTAAGCTCACCCATCTGCGTGAGCTGGACGTCAGTTACAATCCCCTGGGAGATTCAGGAGTGCAGCTACTGACGGCCCTATTTGACGATCCCGGCTGTGCGCTGGACACACTCAAGTATGGTGAAACCTTGGCTTTTGATGTTTGACATTTTACCCAAGAATTAAAAAAATATATATATGTTTTTTATGTCTACCTCACTGTCTTCACAGGGTGGAACATAGTGCGTCACGGTATCGAAAACCTGGCCTTCGAAAGTGTAAGACTCTTTTTCTTATTGTTACACGAGTACTCTCTGATGTGAGACCTAAAGGCTATTCCTGATGACCACATTGTTTTAGTAGGGCAAATGCTGTCTTTAAATTCTCCTTTGACTGGTTTGGAACATTGAGAACATTGGACCATGTACTGCCAGTGTTAACATGTGACAATGTTGAGCTGAAGTCTTGTCCTTCTGTTCTTGGACTGATTTTTGTCTGATTGTCTTATCAGATGCCGTTGACGTTTGGCTTGACCCAGACACAGCAAACAAAAAGCTCATACTGTCCAACTACAACCAAACAGTGACAATGAAGAAAGAGAAAAAGTCATATCCCGAAAGTCCAGAGAGATTTGACTACTGGAAACAAGTGCTGTCTACTGATGGTTTAACTGGTCGCAGTTATTGGGAGGTGGAGTGGGAAGGGCATGTTCATATAGCTGTGGCATACAAAGCAATCAAACGGTCGGGAGCTGGTGACGACTGCTGTCTTGGACAGAACGAAAAATCCTGGAGTTTGAGCTGTTCCAATAAGGGATTCTCAGGTCTGCATGCTAACGACACAAAATCCATCCATAAAGCCCCTTCACAGAGAGTTGGCGTGTATCTGGACTGGCCTGCTGGGGTTTTGTCTTTCTACAGGGTGCTCCCTCACAAGCTTGACCACCTCCTTTCGTTCCACAACTCGTTCACAGCGCCCGTCTACCCAGCGTTCAGGATCAGGAAGAAACCAAACTCCTCTGTGACGTTGTGTCAGACATAGCATATTCATTTGAATCTATCATCCAATTATCAGTCATTTGCAGGATGTACCGCTGAACTTTGGAAACTGTCGCTCTGGTAGAGCACGCTCTCTGTTAATTACACCCGCATGACAAAACTGTCTATTTGGCATGTGAATGTAATGTTAGCTCTTATCTGGAGTGGGGAGTGTTCAGTTAGTTGGGTTGGATAAAAAACAGTTTTATGAGAGTTTTTTGCTCATTTACACATTGTCTACCCCACTTTAGGGTTTATTGACTTACCCAACTTTTCAGTCTGTTTTATAGGCAGTCTTGCATATCATCAACCACTTTAATGCATTTATAATTCAAACAACTTTGTATTTTTTTAGACTTAAACTTTCTATTGTTTTCCCATCAAACATACGACTGTTAGAATTGGCCCTTTGGGGGAAATATTAACTTGCTAATGTTTTTCTTAGTTGCTATATTGAAAATGACAAACAGATATTTGAAAAAAATTACACAGAGTAGAAAGTACATGTGGAACAGAAATCAAATCTGAACAGGAAGACTATATGTTTGTAGTGCGAGTGTTTGTTTTTTACATTATGTCTTTGGGCTCACATTTCTTCTTGCACAACATGTTTTAGTTTGAATAACTGATTCAGGAGGAAATGGTGTATAAAATTCTTAAATGAGAGTGAAAATGAAGCTGTTTGAGTGACCTGTGAACCCTCAGGCATACGTGGATCCTCAGAATATGACTGACTTCATGAACTAGAAAGAAAAAACAAAATTCATTTTTATTTTTAGCACCAGGAAGTAAAGTAGATGCAAATTCCTCATTGCTCCAATTCCCCTTTGGTTTATTTAAATGTACCTGCTTGAGAGAGAAGCTGGCCACTTGGCAGTCACATGGCAAATTCTGGAGATGTGCCTGGAAATGTCCTGAGACGGAAGGCGAATATTCAAAAACTGAACTCTAAATGCTCCCAAATGGGGCCAAAGCTTACCTCTGAGAACCTGAAGTTTTGCGAGGACCGCCACAAACTGGTCGTATTCTATCCCGCCTCCGGTCTGAAACTCGTTCCACAGAGCTCTGAAGGTTTCATCGTCCAAATCAAATTCTGTGAGACAAAGACACAAGTGATCCCCTCAGACGGTGAAAACGTGCCTGCCTTGAATCGTGGTGTTGTTGTTACCCTGGGCAGAAATGGCCTTTTTCAGCTGCTTCTGCGTGACCGAGGGGGGAACCCTGCTCTCGTAGCTTTCCACATACTCCCTCCTGACCGCAGACACAAAGTGCTCCAATTTGAAGACCTCTGTCAAATCCAGCTCTCCAGATTTGTCTGCCTGAAAGTTCTGGTTACCAGAGATAACCACAACCAAACCTTGATCATGTTCTCTCAAGTTGAACATCTAGTTATCTACTAAACCCTTTGGCCATCATCCAAAACCATTTGCAAAGGATACGTCCATTAGAGTCAGCAGAAGGCGCCCCGTCTTCAGGCTCAGGGCTGAGTGGGGGAGAATAATTCAAACTTAGTGTAAAAATCTTTTTTTAAATGATCGAGTGAGTGGAAAATATAACAAACATTTGCCGCGAACGCTGTAGCCCCCAGCATTCAGCCTGGCGAGAAGACCTTCTGCGTTTAGCATCTAATTGGACAAAGATAAATATAGTTAGACAGATAGAAATTTGCGGTACCCTATAATCATTATTTAGACTTATTTTAATGCTCTGATCAGATTAATCAGCTGCTGCAGGTTTGAGGATAGACTCAAATTATTGAGATGCTTTACATAAATGGTCTGACATTTTGGGGACCTCCAACAAAAAGGGGGGCGATATATCTAAGCAGTTAGCCTAAACCACAGAGCTCAGATCTTCTGCCATTATGGGTCTTGAACAAGGTAATATTTCAATTCTTTCCACTTTTATCTTCATATACAGAAAGTTTAAATCTGTTATCTACAGGGAGTTAAATCCGGCTGGTTAGCATTGTTAGCAACTGTCACTAGCACAATGTGAGCTCTCTGTGTTAGCTCGTTGTCTATGATTTACACTCTGAAACTGGCTTCATGTTTTAAACTGCAGCTTTGTGTTTTCAGCTTCATAAAAACAAATTGTAATTAAAGGAATAGCATTTGTTTGCTACTCATCTTTGCCCACACTAATCAAGAAAAATAAAATATAACTTTAATGTTACTTTACACTAACTTTGTGTCTGACATTTTGAGCGTTTTAAAAGCCTATAGTTCAGCTTGACTAGTTTGCTGATTTACCTCAGGTTTGCTGTCTTCCTGTAAAAGAAAAGAAAAAAGATATAACCAATGATGCTCATCCAACTCATCCTGTAATTCCTCTTTACATAAATGCTAAATTACTGACTGTGTCACATGTGTCCTCTGGGAATGAGTTACAGCGCAGCTCATCTGGCCAGGAAATCCCGTAGCTGGCCATCAAACCCTCACAGCCCTGTTTGGCCCGCTCACAGAGTGCCCTGCAGGGCCACTGCACGCCCCCCTCCGTGCACGGTGGTGCGTACACCATGCACAAGAAGAGGCGAATGTCCTCGGAGCACACAGTCTGCACAATCGCGTTGAAGAAGGACATCTTCACCATTGCTTCCCGTTGACTCGTGTGCCCGAGCAGATTTGGGGTGATAGTCTGGTTGTAGGACAGGCCCTGGCACATGGGTATTGTGATCGGCTCGCACATCTGCCCGCTGGTGCCCATGCCGTACTGGAACCAGACAAAAGTGCAGGTGATTCGAATTCAAAGCAGGTGGATTTTGACCGGCTGTCTGACAGACTCACGTCTTCGCAGGTCTCTGTGCCAAACGCTTCGCACCGCAAGGAGTCCGGCCATCTGTTCATCAGGGTTTCGCAGCCCGACTTGACCTGCTCGCAGAGTCGTCTGCAGGGAGGTTTAGCTTTTCCCGACACACACTTGGGAATGTAGACGGAACAGAGGAAAGGTCTCAGATGAGCGGAGCAGTCCATCTTTATCAGGTGGAAGAACTGGTGCACTTCGAGGCCCGCTTCCTCCTGAGTCTTGTGGCCCAGCATGTTGGGCAGGATGGTCTCGGTGTAGGGCAGGTTATTGCAGAGAGAAAGAGTGATCGGCTGGCAGGTTGCAGGGGTCACTGCGAACACCCACTGGAAGGACACAAACAATCCAGATTGTTTCTTCAAAAAGTAATTCAAAGGTAAAGGAGGTACCCAAAGTTAGATCTCTCTGTGTCAACTGGACTGAAAGGTCCAAAGGTCAAAGTCTAAACTAAAAGTGTTCATGTGATGGAACTAAAGCGTGTATTTTACCTGCTGGAAAAGGCCCATAGAAGCCAACACTTAGAGGCTCTGCAGAGATCCCTTTCAGGTTTGCATGCATTCATGGAAGGGACAATCTTAACTTTCTTTATTTTCTTGCTGAGCCAACTTCAGACTTACATATTCGCAGGATTCCGTGGTGAACGCTTCACAACGGAGACGTTCTGGCCACTGGAAACCAAACCGTTTCAGGAGCGGTTCACAGCCAGCCCTGGCCTTTTCACAAAGCGTTCTGCAGGGAGGTCTTGGTTTCCCTAACACGCACTCCGGAGTGTAGACCGAGCACAGAAAAGGCTTCATATCAGGGGAGCATTCAGCGTGTATGAGCGGTGCGAACGTGTGCACTTCCAGGGATGCATCGTCTTGGTTTTTGTGGCCCAGGATGTTGGGTAGGATGGTCTGGGTGTAGGGCATGTCTTTGCAGAAAGAAACTGTGATCGTCTGACACGTTTCTGCGGGTTCTGGTGTAACCGGAACCTCTTGACCCTGGATTTCCTGAAACATTACACAGCTTCATCAGATTTTGCGAGTGCTTCAGCCACCTTACATCAAAACGTTGTCATTCCCACCTGGACACAGTTGGACTGTGGTAAGGCTTCACAGCGGAGCCTCGAGGGCCAGTACAGGCGCTTTGCTCTTAGGGTAGCCTCGCAGTCTTTCTTGACCCTCTCACAGAGAGCCCGGCACGGCTTCTTTTGGCTGTCGCTGTCCGAGCCGCACTCGGGGACGGCGGCACGGCACATGAGCGTGGCGATGTTGGGCGAGCAGGCGCTCTCCACCATCTGTCCAATCTGCTGCATGTTGTAGCCCAGAACTCCACTGGGATGGAGGGAGGTGGTGTATCCCAATCCTTGACAAAAGCTGGCTGTGATTGGTTTGCAGTTGTCCCACTTACTGGTACTGCTGTCCACCTGCTGGGACAGCAGTGAGCCCAGAAGCACCAGAACCAAACTCTTCATGGCTGCGGGTAAACTCCGAATCCTTCCCGAGCTGTTTCGCAGAGCTTTGAGATGTCTGAGCTCGTGTCTCTGCTGATGTGCTCAGGAGGAGGAGGAGGAGGTGGAGTTTACGCCAAAAGAAAACGCTGACTTAGGATCAATGGTAAGACCACTTTTCTACAAAACGCTCAACAGCAAACAAGAGCCAAACTGGTCTCAGAGCAGCAGTGTTCAGAGAAAGTCAAGTTGTTGTTATAAAGACATCTGGTAGTTATTATGCGTGTTCTGTGAGAGTGTGTTCCATAAACAAACACTTATGGTGGAAATATTTCCCTCCTGAACTAGAATTGAGAAAACACTAGTGCTGGCTCTTCCTTCCCAAGCTACTTTGGCTCCCAGTAAAACAAAGTTCAGTCAGGATTAGTTTAGTGTCTAACATTTATTTGAACAGAAGAACAACGCAGAACTGACAGTAAGTCCTGTAAATGTGTAAAACTCAAAGTTCAGTTCAGTCAATGACAGAGAGCCAGTTACGACAGTTTTTGTAAAACCAGGCTCTCAGAGATCAAATTAAACTTCAGATCATATTTTAGGTGAGACCTTAAAGAGGCCACAAACCAACACCTGGTGGCGTCCCTGATGGTTCAGATTCATGCTGCAATCAGGACGTCTGTCCTGCTGGACTTCAGGCTCACATAGTTCATGTAGAACTTCATTGTCCAGTACTTGTGGTTTCTCATGAAAGAGATAATTGTCATTAGATATCTTAAATCACTGTTAAAATAATTAAGATAATTTTGATATTTTTACAGTGTGATTAGTCTCAGTGAGCATCCGTTTTTGAGAATGTTAAAGGAACACGAGATAAAACAGAAATGTTTCTGAAACCTTTCAAATATCTAATAGATCAAAGAATATTTCTCATTTTACTTCAACTTTTTTTAAAAGGAATAATTATAAACTACATAAAGCATTTGGAAATGTATGCATTAAGTAGACAATAGCAGTCAATTTCAAACTGTTTTAATAGATTTTTAAAATTGTTTTGGCTTCATTCAATCCACACTGCAGCATTTAAAATGTATCTCCTTTATTTCAGGCACTTTCAACTGTGTGGGAGATGATTACAGTCAAGCGCCATCGTTGTTTTGGTCTGATTAGTACATGCATGAAATGTCAGACTCCAAAGTGCAGCAACCCTGAATACATCTAGATAAGAAGCATTTACTGCTCGTCAGACTTTCTGTTTTGAAGGAAGCACCTCCTCACCCTTAACAGGCATATCACTGTCTTTGGTCATTTCTCGTTAGGGTTTTTTTTTTTTTTTATTCTTTTTCTTCTCCATGTTGCTAACACACTCCTGCCCCAGCTCTGATTGCATGGATTCCATTTCTTTTTTCTCCTTTAATTCACATTGGTGTTTGGAGGACTTCTTTGTTTTCCTCTCAGGGTGCAGATCCTCAGATGCCAGAGTTCTTCCTTCTTTGATCTGCTCTGCTTCAGATTTCTTCTTTTTACATTTCTTTATTGTTGCAACACAAATCTCATCCCCCTCCGCAGGAACAATTATCTTATCTTCAACGCTTTTCCTTTTATTTTTCGATCCATCTCCATCGTTACTTCCAGTCTCCTCACTCTGTTCATAAACAACCTGTGTGAGTTTCTTCTTTTTGATCATCTTCCTCATGGAGTCCCCGTCAGTCTCCTCCCTGTCAGCTGACTGAAGAGCTGGTGTGGCACAGAAAGGTGAAGGCGACTGGTTCTTCTTGCCATATTTAGCCATAAACTCAGCCTCCTGTTGCTCCAGCCTGGCTAATTTGGCACTCATAGTCAATCCATATCTTGCTCCCTTGTGTGCTGTACGTCCTCCACAAGCCATCATTAAATCAGCATCAGAGAGGTTGGTGGTACTGGAGAGATCCAGTTTGTGTTCCTCCTCATCTTCGGAGCTGCTGCTGTTATCTGATGGAGAAGACTTTGGCTCTGGCTGCTCTTGGCCAGACAACAGTGTAGCTGACTTTACAAAACATCCATAAAGTTTTTCTTTTGAATATGAAGCTTTCAGTGGCTTTTTATTAGAGATCATCCCACCCTCATCTGTGTCCAGATTCTTCTTTACCTGAACACCGTTCTGGTTAGTTTGCACCTGCAGACTGGATGATGCCTTATTGAAGACATGATCCCACCACTGGAAGGTGAACTGGTCCCCTTCCTTGTGACCAACACCGGCTTTGTCAGATTTCACTTTAACTTTGATCGCTTCAGACAGGCCATTCTCAGCGCGTCCTAGTCCTTTTCCACGTTCCCAGCCATGACACAGAAGTTGTTTCTCTGCAAACGTCAACCCTCGACTTTTGCCTTCTGCCATCGTTATGTCTTGAGGGCTTGATTTGTAAGTCGCTAATGAGGGAAACGCAAATTAAAAGAAATGTACCGCACTAGCCATGTGGCTTCGGCAGATGGCTCTCAATCCGGAAAAACGTCTTCTTCGTCAACTTTTAATGGCAGTTGGAAAACCAGCTTAATGAAGCATTACCGCCACCAACTGGACTGGAGTGTCGAACGAGTGCTTAAATAGGCAAACAAAAAAGGAAAAAGAAAACTTTACATTTTTTAGCTTAAAAATTCTCCCTTAATGACTTAATAACTTCACAATACCCCAATGCTTTCAAGAAAAACTGAAACTGACTTGGCACCACGAAACAGTGTTTGCGTTCGGCTCTGCTATTGTGACGTTGTTTCCGTCCCCACTTCCTATAACAACAAAGCCGTCGAACTTAATTTGGACGTAGAAAGGACAGTACTTTGCAGTAAGCAGGTAAGAAAGACGTTGGTCTCAACATTAGTGTCGCGATGTTCTACGCCTGTAGACGGTTTACGCGTGTTGTCACTCCAGAAACTGTCTGTTACACGACGTTCTTCGCTAGCTTTAGCAGAGCTAGCATCCGTGCTAACCTCTGGGACGGATCAAAATACCGTCAGCAGAGCTTCTCTTGTGACCTACAGCAAAACTAAACCTGTTTGTGAGTTACAGACGCGCTTGTATTCGTGGAAACCGATACGGTTGTCAGGTTTGTTGGACCTTCAGGATATTGACGTCATAGTTACTCGTTTTGATAGAGTACAAAGACTCTTGACGATTTAGGTAAACCCAGAACGTCGGGTCGAGCAAGGATCATGCTAACTGTCATGTAGCACTTCTAAGAGTTAATGTCTGTTCCAATGTTATCTACGTTAGCAACTTCATTTCACAGGAAACACAAACCTAACTTGGAGATTAAATGAATTTAATTAAAGTTGGGTAAATCATTTCAGTGCACCAAAAGTTTCACATTTGAACTTGTTTTTGTTTTATTTTGCCACTTTCAGGTCTGTTGCCAAATATGAGGCAGATAGTCCTGTAGAGGGGGAACCACATACCCCCAACACTGAACCCAGGATGGAGAAGATTTGAGGACAGGTCAACGCTTCCCTGCTTTTAGGCTCACCTGCTGATGTGAACCATGGACCCTGGAGCATTTGATAGTCCTGTGACCGTGGTCATTAAAGCCCCAAACCAGAAGTATGAAGACCAGACCATCAACTGCTTCCTTGACTGGACTGTGGAGAGGCTGAAGAATCACATCTCCAATGTGTACCCGAGCAAGCCGGCAAGTCTTTAAACTGAACTATTTCAGAGTACCGACTCTTGAAGTTTAAGCTCAGTTTCTTATTTTGTGACTATCATGAAAACCGTTGGCCTAATTCTCTCCCTTACTGCCCTCTGTGTTGAAGCGATCCAAAGACCAGCGGCTAGTCTACTCAGGTAGGCTTCTGCAAGACCACCTGCAGCTCAGGGATGTGCTGAGAAAGGTAAGAGCTGTCAGGTGAAACAGTTGAACACAAAACACTCCGTTCTAGCTGTACTGACTTCACTTTTAAGTTCTGATTTCATACTTAAAAATGTAAATACGATATCTGTGTTTTAATACAGTCTCTTGATTTGGAGAGTTTGAGACAAGGAGTTGTCTGTCAAACAGTGTAAAACATTAGAGAAATTAAAGATAACTCAGCTCGACAGGAAGTCCTTTTTTTCCTGACATGTGTGTGTTTTGGGTTAAACAAAAGCTGATCAAACACAGTTCACCAACAAAGGTTTAGCTGTGTGTCACTGTTCCAGTGTTTTCCATGCTAATCCTTCCTCATTTTCCTTCGGTCTGGTACTGAATTTCATCCTCATCCACGTCTTCCTCCTGCTGCTCCTCCCTCATGGCGATCTCCTGCAGCAGGATGAGTACCACATGATGCATCTGGTGTGTGCCTCTCACAGCCCCCCAGCCTCACCTTTGCCTGGAAGCTTGTCTACGGTAAACGCTCCTGAATCCATTGTGTGTAACTGTGTGTGTGTGTGTGTGTGTGTGTGTGTGTGAGGGAGGGAGGGAGATCTTTGTTGTTTGGAATCACAAAAGGCTCAGATCACTGAAGAGTGTTTGTGCTGACTCAGATGTTTTGAGAGGCGCTGCACCCTGATGACAGCTAATGTACACAGACGCTGAAGTCGATCTACTGCGGATGTGTTAGCATCTGTCATTGTCGTTAGAATTATTAACTGACATACATCTGTTGCTGAATGGTGAAGGTAACGTTTGACAAATACCAGCTTTAACCTTTAACTTTAAATTTAAAGTAATGGAAGTCTGAAGTTGAGTGTTTTTGGTAACAGAGTGTGGTGATTGTTGGTTCTGGCAGAAAACTGACCTGCGGGGGGCTAACTCAAACATTTCCTGTTTCTTTGATTTAACTGCTGAAATCTAAGCTTCAAATCATCCTGTTGGTTTTCTAATGATGTTCGTATCTCCAACTGTCAGAGTTCAGACGCTGGCGGCCCCCGCTCACATGCCAGTACACCAAACCAGGCCAGCCAGTCAGCGTCCTCCTCTTCCTCCCCGGTCACAGAAAGTGAAGACGGACTGAGGTATCGAGGCAACGTTCCCCCTTTCAACCCTCAGGCCCCCCCTGGAGTTCCCCAGTGGTAAGTTCCTGCTGCTGCTGTGCAGGTCCAGCTCTGTGCTGAGCTCTGTGACTCCCAGTGTGAATATTTTCCTGGTTGGCCGGGCTCTTCAGTCACTGTGATAAAGCCTTGAATCACAAACAGGAAGTGCTTCCTTCCACAGGCCAGACGGAGCCCAGGTCCCTCTACAAGGCGGCGTCCCGGCGCACCCGTACATGCCCCTGCAGATGTTGTGGTGGCAGCAAATGTACGCTCGTCACTATTACATGCAATAGTAAGTTCCAAATGCTTTAGAGCTTCTCAGAGCTGCTGCTTTGTGTACACGTCGTCCAATAAAAAAGCCTTCCTGGTGCTTCTTCCTCATCTGCTCTGATCAGCCAAGCAGCCGTCGCCGCCTCTCAGCCTCGCACCGTTGCCCCTCCCTCCTCACCCGCCCACCGACCAGAGCCTCCCAACGAAGCGGTGCAGCCCGACCCCGAGCCTCTGCCACAGAACCAGCCGGCCGACCCCATCCAGATGAACGCACAGGGCGGCGCCATGCTGAACGATGACGAGCTGAACCGCGACTGGCTGGACTGGCTTTACACGGTGTCCCGCGCCGGCGTCCTGCTCAGCATCCTTTACTTCTACTCATCCTTCAGCCGCTTCATCATGGTGGTCGGAGCCATGCTGCTGGTTTACCTGTGAGTGTTGCCAGGGCAACGCCTCCGACAGGCGTCTGCTTATGTAAGGTGGAGATGAAGTGTGTGTGTTTTCTCGCAGCCATCAGGCCGGTTGGTTTCCCTTCAGAGCCGATCTGCAGAACCTCAGAGGAGACCCAGGCAGAGCTCCACAGGAAGAAGCAGAAAGACACCAGGACATACAGGAAATGGTGCGTCTAGACGGCAGGTGCAGATTTGGTCTTTGTTGTCCAACTTTATTGAAATTGGATCTTTGTCTCCTCCTGCCAGGAACGTCTGATGGACGAAGGAATGGAGGACGATGAAGAAGGGGAAGAAGCAAATGGATCTGAGGACCAGCCCCTGGAAGCTGCTGCTGTCCCCGAGCTGAGCTTTCTCACTACGGTGTGGTCCTTCATCAGCACGTTCTTTACCTCTCTCATCCCAGAAGGACGCCCCCACCAGGCTAACTAGGCAAGCAGACCCTTCCTCCCAAGAACCCCCCCCCTCCTCCTGCTCCTCCTGCGTGCAGGTACAAAGCTGTCACAACTCACCTTACTCGTTACGTGTCAAACAGCACATGGGCCTGCGTTTGGAACAGGTCTGAACTGGGAGCTTATAACGCTATGGTAACAGCGATAATGAAGGAACTGTCTTCCATGAGACGAGGTCATATTTTCGAGAACAGAAGAATCTGCCTAAACCGGTGAGACGGGAGTGTCTTTAAAAAAGTCTGCACCTGAGCAACATAAAGACTTTGCAGCTGGAGCACATTGTTTTCCACTTTATTTACACATGTAAATATTTGGCTCCTTAATTTCTGAACATCTGCCTTTTTTGAATAAAAATCTTGCTGCTGTTGTTGACGTCATTTGTCTCTGCTCTGTAATTCAGCAGGTGGCCAGCAGGTGGCATCAGTCGCACACGTGTTAAAATTCCCACTGTTGTAAATTCTTCTTTTAATATATTTTTTGGGCTTAGATGATCACCCACTGTACCCGGATGTGAGTTCTGGTGTTGCCAAGATGTTTTTAAACGTCATTTAGCTAAATTCTGATAAATCCAGTTTGTGGTCCGGGTGCGGGTCTTGTCTGCCCACAGTCATGTGTTTGCACTGAAAATGTTCATCTCTCTATGGAAAGAGACCCTAAACTGTTAAATATATTTTTATTCTATGTTTATGCCCTCTTTAGGATCATGTCTTCTGACATCTGCTTGACTGCAGCGTAGCAGGGATGATGTTAGCATCACTGGATTATGCTATTTTAACCATGCTAGCATACCCTTTGACCCAAGTATGTATTTAATTCACTCCATTGGCATCTCTATGCTAACATTATCAGTCTAGTATCATGATTCTTGCCCTGGTATTTTGATCACATTAACATCTCTGTGCTTGTGCTCTCCGAGATGTTTCCTTGACCTCGGCTGCTCGGAGCCACGCTGACCTTGAGACAATAAAAAAGCTAAGTAATGAAGCGGTAAGGCGTCCTTGAGTTTTAAACAAAGTTTGAAAGCTTGTTGGATGTGAAACAGGCAGGCTGGGGCCACCTTGACACCATCCTCACAGATAGAGAGGTGAGCGGCTCAGACAGCGATGCACTTCAGAGTCCTCCAAAAACCCCTAATCGAATGACCATGGATTTTTGTGTAGTTGGTCGTAGGAGGCACAATTAATTATGCATGACAGCGGCTTGACGGCCATTTGATTTCGTTACGCTTGCCCCCTCTGAGCCACTGATCCAATCAGGTTAGGATCCACCTCCTCCCCTCCTTTCCCGAGGTTAGACTCCCTTATCGGAGGAAGAGATTTCTTTAAGAGGGTGTTTGGGGTCTTGTAGGACATTTCATCATCATAATAAGTCCTTTTTATGCAGTCAGCTGCCTCCCGGCTCTCCTGCCATCAGACCTCGTCGATGTTGGGGAGCAGCACTTGGGCTGGACACATGCCACCCAAATGGGCCGGTTTTATTAGGTAAAGGGGGGAAAGATGGGGCTGAGAGATGGAGTCTGTGACACCTGTTAGGACGAGACGCTGATGCTTTCAGTCCAAGTGATGTTTGTGTACAGATGTGGAGATAACGTGGACAAAATCTGTCCCAGTTAAAAGAGCTTTTCCCTTTGTGGTGAACCGGCTAACACTTTAGCGTGTTTGTGGCTGGGCGGCTTGTGGATATTTGCAGCCATCTTCACACCAGGCTAGGCCAGATGTTTTTTAGCCAGTTTTTGTACACTTTTTTTTTCTATTTCTAAATTATTTGGAGGGAGGAATCTGGTGTCCTTGGAAAAGTTTTGCAGGTGCATGTTAGACTCTGTTACTGTCATTTAAAAGTTTCTAAAACCTTGTGTGTGTAATGATTTGTAGCTTAAAGGGGAAAAAATGGAGTGTTTTAAACTGTGTCAGAGGCAATATGGAGTTGCAGGTGAAGTTGTGTGTCTTTTGGCCTGTGGAAGCGTCACTGCTGTCTAAAACACTTGCAGCGTGTCCTCAGATTAACATGATTATTCTCTGATTCAGCTGATTTGCATCTGCATCAAACTGACAACAGGAGACATTTTGAGTTTTTAGCTCGTGCGGCTGCAGTTTCCCGTCTTTGATGATCTGTGCGTAAACAGGCCGATGCAGCCTGGCAGGAAAAGAGTTTTATTTAGTTACCTTAAAACTGAGTCGTGAGTGGAGCCCACGAGCCAATAAAAATCCTTTGATTTTAGAGGAAATACACTGGTTAACTTCGTGGGTTTGTGTGATGCCCGTGGAGCTGATGGTTAGCCGGGTCGCTGTCGCTGAGGATACACCTTTTGAACCTCTGTAATTGTCGTCCCGACATTGTGATGCTGGCCCGCTGGTCGCTTGCCAGACGGCGGCAGGGTCGCTAAAAGCCGGGGAAGGAAGCGACGGGCCAAAATGCAAAATTGATGGAAATGACATTAGATTCCGCTCGTGCTCCTCACTGTGTAAATTATGCCCCAAAATGGACTCTCTGGCCCGACTGTTGGCTCCAATTTGTGAGGCCATAGCTCACGGTGGCTCGCCTCGCCCTTCGCCTCTGCCTTTAATCCAATCACAGCCACACTGGAGGTTATTTATTTGTTTATTTATTTATTTTCGAAGGATGTAGGCGATTCTTATCAGGGCAGAAGTGGAGCTCTCTTCCTGGTGAAACGGTGACTAACATCCAGCCATCGATCCGTCAGTTCGTCTGCGGTGGCGGCTGATGGCTCTGCTGATAGACTCTGTGTGTGTGTGTGTGTGTGTGTTTCAGATTCTGATGGAACATGTTGAGGAACGGTATTGTGAGCTGATGTCATTTCTGACATTCTTGTAATTATCATCGTCTTATTTTGGCACTTTTTTTCGACCAATCAGGTGCTCTTGGGATGGACTCGTGGTTGCCATGGTAACGTGCTATGACCTTAGAGTTTGTCTCAGTCCATAAAGAATGTCTGATTCTGTTTTTGAAAAACCCTCAGAAAATTTGAACTCTCTTTTTATGGACTTTAAAGTCTAAGTTATGTCTCTACCGGGAGCCAACGTCCCTGAGATGTTTCTCCATCATCCTGAAGTGTAAAAAGTTTGTAAAAACCAGAACTCTTCTCAGAGCTGCTCCAGATTCTCTGGTCTGATGGAATCAGGGTTGAGCTCTTTGGGTTGGTTTTTACACCTCATGTTTGAAGAAACCAGTCATCATCACCTGAGCAGAACCGTCCCAACAGCGACACCTGGTGGTGCCATCATCAGGCTGTGGAGACGCTCTGATCCGGAGCACCAGGACCTCAGACTGGACTGAAGGTCCACCAAGGTCCTGGAGGACCAGCAACCCTGACAGGAACCTGATCAAACATCTGAGAGGATTCTCAGAACATCCTGAAACGTAGGTATGGAAAATGGTTGTGAAGACCTTCAGGCATCTCTTTGATCGTAAACCAGGTTGTTTCCAACAGCTTCGTTTTTATTTATAATACAGAAACTTAAATAAAATATTGACTTCATTTATTAGACGATAGAAAAGTCTGTAGCATCAGTCAGTGACACACGCTTTGGTTGGTGACATATTTATATATTTTTAGATGTTTACAAAGGTTTTAAATGTGATATACAGAACACGTTCTCTCCAGACAGCAAAATAAATATATTGCACTTAAAACATAAACCAAAAACTGTTTAGTGTCAGGTAGCAAAAAAGTTAATATTTACAAGCGTTCAGATTGTTCAAACCAGAAAATAAAGGTTTTTCTGTTTGATAATTTAAAAACAGAAGATGAAGATTTAGAAACATGACAAAATATAACATTAAAGATCCATCCAACACTGTTTTACGATACAAGAAGTATTTTTGACTTTCTTTGGATTTTAGGTAGCAAAAACGATAAAAACAGAATCTGAAATTTTAATTCATTAAAAAAAAAAGATTATTCAGATAAAATCTGATCAATAACCAAATATGGACCCTTTTTTTTTTAAAGAAATGAAAATAAATCCCATAATTTAATCGTTCATGTAATCAGAAGCAGATTTCTGATTTTAGGACTGAATGAATGAAAAGAAACAAATTGCGTACACTTTGCTATAACTCCCACGTTGGCTCACGAAAGGCTTGAAAAAAAGACGAGTTTCTTCCGATATGTGAATAACGGCGCCAAAGTGATTCCCAAAGCTCCTCCCAGTTTGCTATTATTCTCCACCAGCTGAGAGGCCGCCGTTGCCAGGGCTCTCGCAGATGCCGATGCATGGTAACAGCTGGAAATAGAAAAAACTTTGTTTTTGGTCACACCAGAGTGTAAAATTCCTCCTTGTTCTTAAAAAATCCGCAGCGTTCTGGCTCATTGATGCTCTGAACTATTTACACGTCTGTACACATCTGGACTGCAGGTCTGCTCGGCACCGAACGCACGGACACGCGCCGCTGTGGAACCGGCAAAGATTTGGGACTCTGAGAGTTTGTGCAGGTTGGTGAGAAGTTCCAGCATGTTTACGAAGGTCTGAAGTGTCAGCGATGATGTCAGTCAGTTCTACTATCGTGCTAATGCTAACAGCGACATTGAAATTCCAGATGTGACCATTTCTCTGACGTTGATCCTAGTTTTCTAAGTTTTAATGGCTGGTGTGAGTGGATGTTTCAGTTAGAGCTTTATCGTCCTATATGTTCCATTTAAACTGGTTTTCTACTGCAGTCAGCATGCGTCTTATAAGTATACGTATAGATATATTTTACTCTTGTGAGAGGTTTCCGAGTAAATGTTGCATTTTAAATCTTTCTACGCTTCATTTTTACATGAATTTCAGCAGAGGACTAACTGTACAAACGTCCTTCTTCCTTCTTTAAAACCAGAAGGTCGGCTCAGCGAGGGCCCCCGCCGTGGTTCACGGTGTAGACGGCCATCTTTAAAGCCTCAGCAGAAGCCTGCAGACGTTGCAACAGTGTTGGAAGGCGTTCCTGTGGAGGAGCTGAGGCTCCGCTGTTCCCAGGTCAGTAACAAACATGCTCCTGGCACCATCCAGCCGCTGGTGGTGACCATGCGCCTCTGCTCCTGGATTCCCTAGATCCGTGCGTGGTGTCTTTTCTACGCTCTGCAGGGCAACTATCTACAAGCAACGAGTCATCTGCCCCTGCGGGTGAATCATACGAAGGGAGTCATGACGGTGGAGGAGTGGCGCAGTCCCTGGATGGCGGCGTACGGCCCCTGCTGGAAGTAGTGGTGGTAGCGGGGCATGTGGAAGGAGGGGAAAGAAGGCCCGCTGCCTTGCATGGTTCCGGCCAGCGCGCTCGGCGTCAGCGGCATGCCCAGCCTGCTGTAGGGGGGCAGCGAGCCCTGGATGGGGTGGGGCAGTGAGGCGGCGCCGCTGCCCATCGCCGCTGACAGAGACTGTGGATGCTGGAAGCCCGAAAATCCCGAAGTGGTGGTGACCCAGGAGCTGAGCGAGAGGTTGTCAGAGGCGGTGAAGGCGGAGGCTGTGAGGAGGGAGACAGACAGGAACACGTTACCGTGGAGACCAAAACAACAAGTGCTGGGGAAGAGGACGTGGAAGCACGACGCCTCCAAACCTGACCTCCAACTCACCTCTACTGTGCGCAGCGTGTCCGTCCTCGCTCAGGCTCTCCTCGTCACCGGCGTAGGTCCGGATGGGCGACCGGGCGTACGAGTGCTTGTGGATCAGATTCTCCACACTTTCCCTGCAGCAGAAGCCGAAGAGAGCGCCGCCAACGTGAATCTCTTTTATCCCCAAAACCTCTGACGGGCACTGTGCACGTTCTTGGTTTAAGTCATGGTTTTCTATCTTGGCTGTGTGTTTGTTTCTGTGTGTGTGTGTGTGTGTGTGTGTGTGTGTGTGTGTGTGTTTACCACAAAGTGCATTAGCTCATTTGAGTCTTGTCAGATAGCACTTCTCAAACACAGCAGCACAAATTGTGCGTGTGTGTGCGGGTGTGTGGACAGGCAAGTGGTCTGCATCATGAAGGCCATGCGTCCACATTAGTACCCCCCCCCACCCCCCCAAGCAGCCCCCATCCCTCCAATTAGGTTAGGGAAGTGCAATATCTGTCAGCAGAGGAGTACAAATGTGTGTGTTTTTATCAGCGTCGGGGCCTCCAGCACAGCAGACTCCCACAATGCACAGCGATGGCAGGAGGGAGGGGGGGTGGGGGTGGGAGGGTCTGCGTGCTGGTTTCAATCAGTCACTGCAGCCAATTGAATTAGAGTGTGTTTTAGTGCAGTGGCCGACTCCAGACTAATGTGATTTCTGCAGCTCCCCAAAGATCAATTGATCAGGACTAATTCACAGCCCTCAAAAAGAGAGAGATGGAGGAGGAGGAGGAGGAAGGTGAGGAAGGCGAGCCCAGTCTGGCTGCTTTTCCACCCTCTCTTATTTGAGATGTTTGATTAAGGAAAATGGAAAAACTGTACGATTTGGTGGGCTGATAGTTCCGGAATCAGGAATTAATAGAAGTGTGGGTTTTAGTAATGTGTATAAAAATCCTCAGAGGTGTGTGTGTGTGTGTGTGTGTGCATGCACATGCATGTGTGTTTGCGTCACTCAAGGTATCTAAGTCCCTCCTGGAATTCAAAAAATATGATGACTTAAACAACCCCCATCTTTTTCCTAATTTCGCTGATTATTCTTTGCGCACAAACCAGGAAGTGAGAGCACAAATTTAAAAAATCTGAATAAGGAAATAAAATACAAAACTACAGCAAGAGAATTACAAAAGATGTAATGTGAGACATCAAAAAAAAAGAAAATGGGAAGAGAGAAACGTTAGAAATGAGGAAAATATGATCTGAGGTGATAAATGAAGGATGGGCTAGAAACAGGACAGGACACAGAATCCCCTGTACCTCTCCATGTCCGTCAGTCGTGAAGAGTCCCGGAACCCTTTGGCAAATGGATTACTATCGATCTTCAGTTTGGTGATCTAGAGAACATCAGAGATATTCAGTATTTTACGCTGTTCCTCACTCTGATGTTTTTATCTGAGCTGCATTTTGCTTTTAAAGAGTGAAGGTTCCTCTCTCATAAATGATCTTTGCTTCAACAACGACCCCTCAGGATCAATCCCATTATAGAGCTGTAAGTTGACATTATTTTGACTCATAAGTGTAGCTTCACGCTGAGCAGGCAGCAATATGCTGAAATAATGTAAAAGCATCAACACACAGCGTTAGCTTCCTCTGAGGCACACTAACTGTGACACGCTAACATTTTTGAATATTTAGCTAATATATGCTAAGGCTGTTGTTTGGTTGATTAATGCTGTTCTTATCCACAATTATCACAGAATAATACTTGTTTTAGCCTGTTTGAAATACTAACACTGTGGTGGACACCAGCCCCAATGTGACCTTGTTACCAGTGTTTGTCTTCTTCTTATGTCCTCAATCTTCTGCAACTACCTGGCTAATATGACTGTATATCAATCCTATATGTTTTTGTCTTTTACATTAGCTAGGCAGCTATCCACACATGAGATGGCTGCTGTCAGCCTCTCCTAACCTGATGAGACGTTTCAGCAATTTAAGAACAACAGAAACATCTTTGATTCATCAGGATGATGCAGATTACTGTTCAGACTTCAGTCTGGATCTTGTCATCAAATTTTATTGTATCTGTTTTTGTTTTGCGCAATATGAAATATGATTTTCCTTTTTCAAACCCTCCTCAGACTTAAAGCGCCCCGGAGAGCTGAACATCTACCCACGCTCACAACAGTGTATATGATGGTCCAGCAGTTAATCCAAAAACGAGACAAAGATCTTCATCCGTCACGTACCAGCTGGTTCTGATAGGCTGTGACAGCGGTGAAGACGGTCTCCACAAACACGAAGGTACGGAACTCCTCCGACTTGAGGTTGAGCAGCGAGGCCGTGTGGTCCTTCTTCTTGATGATGTGGACCCGTGGCTGGTACTTGTGCATGGAGTTCAGGATTATCTGAAGAACCACAACCCATAACATCAACGTGGTGAGTTCAGCTCTGTCTGTGAATTTTATAGTTTTACCCACATTTGAAAAACCTCAATTTTACTCTTAAATATGCTCTACAGAAAGGCTGGAAATATACCTATGAATGTAAAATTAAAAATTTTAAATTTTAGATTTATATTTCAAGAAAATCTCTGGAAAATTATTTTTTTTTACATGATCACCTCCAACTATACAATTCCAATTTAATACAATAAACATGAGGGATTATCTTACTTTTACAAATTTGAAATCAAGTTATAGAAAGTGAAAATACATTGCAAGAACAATATAACACGTCATATAACACATGTCAATAACATGTGTAATAACTTACCAGAATGCAAAATAATGATTTAGAAGTATTTTAAGATTTGTTCTATATACTGGCCAATTTTTGCCTTTTATTAGAGCTGTGTGGCTGTTAAAATGTCACATCAGCCACATTTATTTTTCTAGTTAGTTTTGGTTGTTAAGGTCTAAATTTTGTGATTGTAGAAAAAAAAAGACGTTACATTTATAGCTAAGTAAATAAGACCGTTGATTATGTTTAGTTTATATTTCCTTTGATCTCTTATTCTAACATATTATTACATTTCCCTTTTTTCTATTTTTTTTTGTTCATTAGAAGGGAGGTAAACTCATACATTTATAGCGTGTTTTCCGGTTTGGAATTATTTAAATAAAAAATCCTTACTTCGGAATATTTCGCTTTACTGAACTGAAGCTACCGCTTAATTAACTGATTATCGCCATAAATACGTTGTTTGTAGCAGGATTACATTTTAAACATTTTAATGTTTTTCTTCAAGTCTTTGTTTATATATTTCTTGTGTTATTAAGCAACAGTTAGCTCTTGGTTAGCGCCTCTATTATTTTATCAGTAAAACAAGTTCCGCTCATTATTTATTTGTTTTTTTTTAATCTGAATACACACATAAAACTCACATGTCCGTGTTGGTCCAGTTCGTTGTTCGTCAGTTTGACCTTCTCGAATGAAACCATCTGCTTCATGAGCTGCTCTCCGGTGAATGGCGAGTCCGGGTGGACGTACAACCTGCGGAACCAGACGGAACCGTTCAACATCCGCTGCTCTGATTGGCCGAGGCGTTATTTTTAATTTTTTGAGTGAGCGTTAACAGCCAATCAGTGAATAGGAAAAATAATGCGCGAGCCTGTTAGCAACGTTCTGTCCGAGTGAAAGTATTGATAAAGTTTTTTAAAAAATATATTATTTTAACAATGTGTAGAGGTAAATGTCTGATAATTTAAAATCAAAGCATGTTAATACAAATAAAACCATTCGTAATAGGTAGCTGTTATTTTAGAACGCAATCCTTTTTAATATTACTTTTTAAAGTGAACGAGTCGTTCTTTTTATCCGACTCATCAACTATTCAAAAAATTCGGAAATTATCAAAGGTTTAAAAAAAAAACTGATTTTAGTGCTCATTAATTGGTGTTTAAACGCCACAAACATGCACTTAAATTCGATAATACTCAAAAATGAAAGATAGCTAAATTGTTTTTATGTAGATCATTACGCCAACGAATGTGTTGACATTTTCTCACGGGACTGACAATTCAGCACTGATTTTAATGTTAAATTTTAGAATAAATTTTAGACTAAAGAGTTTTTTTTTTTTTTTTTGTTTTGTTTTAAATAATATTGATTATAGGTTATTTTCCCGTCACAATTTGCTGCTGATTTAAAGTCACGCTTCATTTCTCTAAAGATCTCCTCGCGCTCTAGCTGGCGCGTCGCGTGCGCTCAGGTGCGCTGGCCTCAGGTGAGCGGATGTGCGGTAGACAGCTGCAGGCCTACCTGGCGGGTAGAGGAGGGTCGGCCTTGCCGGCCACCAGCCAGGAGGAGCGGTGGTAGGCGTACCGGTACCGCTTGTTGTCCACCGGGACGATGTCCATCAACACGATGTACTTGGAGTCCTGATCCACTCCGGAGAAAGAGACCCGGATGGTGGGAAACATCCTCCTGAGGACAGGTGACAGGTGTCATGTGAGCCGGCGTTAGCTGAGCCGGTAAATTAGAAAGTAATGCGTCAATTTAGGTAAAATTATGGCGATAATCGAGGTAGTTGCGGTAACGCGTGTAGTTAAATTATAATTCAGACTCATGGTGTGATCATTTTCAGCACACTGGTGTTAAAATCTGTATTCAAAGAAAATATATACTTTTTCAGGCATGATAAAGTAAAATAAAGTCTCTGCTGTGACGCTTAAAACAATGTGAATGCGTCCTATTCATATTTATCCTATTACCGATTAATTTAATCAGAAATTTGGTATTTTTTAAATAAAAAGAGACTGTTTTTTCGATGATTCAAAAAAGGGCTTTTCTTATTTTGAACGGATCAATTACTGCTATTTTTTGTGATTTTAGTTTCAAATATAAAACTCTGTCAGGTTTATTATTATTATTATTATTATTATTATTATTATTATTATTATTATTATTATTATTATTATTATTATTATTGTTATTATTATTATTATTATTGGAATTGATATTAACTTATCCTAGAATTTCTGAAATAATCTGTGTTTCTACCTCCCGGATTTGGTGATGATCATCTCGGTGCCGAGCTCATGGAACTTGTCCCACAGCTCTTTGGTCTCCAGGCTGCAGGAGATCTTCGCCATCTCCTCGCTCGGGACACCGGGGTTGGTGGGGATCAGAGGCTCCGTGCACACGCCGGGCGCGCTCCCGCTGCCGAAGTCGCCGTGTGCGTCCATGGAGGAGAGTTCGGCCAGAGTCTGCTGGCTGCAGGAGGACTTCTCCACAAATTGTTCTGACATTAACACAGGAGAGGAACCATGATGGAGGTTAATAATTTTATCTTTGTTATTTTATTCCTCACAATGAATCCATCTGTATTTTCACTACAGACTATCGTTTTCCATAATATATAGTCTGTATTAAAATAAAGCAGAGAAATAAACAAGGGAAATGGCAAAAAAAACAAATTTATTTTATTTTTAACTATTCATAAAAAATAAATCACCGGTGAATTTAGTGCATAATAGTTATTAGGATTATATCATTATTATAAATTTGATTTGATTTATAGAGCTATTAATCGTGATCCATAAAATGTCTCTTGCAGACGAGATTTTGAAACAAATCAAGCTCAGTTTTTTAAAACCAAGGAAAGTAAAAGTCACATCTTTTCCACACCTCAGCTAAGTCTGAATATATCGTTATAGAAAAGATAATAATTTGTGTTTCTCCAGAATATTTCTGAGACGTTTTTCCAGGCCGGTGCTTACCGAGGGGTTTGATGGTGTTCTCCTCGGTGTCTTTGTCCTTACTGGATTTCCCACTGGACATCAGGGCTGCGATGGAGAACGCGTTGGCCCGGGACGAGAGCTGCGGTTTCGGGGACGACGTGTACTCCATATCGGGGGCGAACCGGACCAAAATATTCCACTGAAGATGAAAGCCTGCAGAAATCCCTCAGAAGCTCCTCCTGATGTTCCACCAGCAGAGGGAAAACCGGCAGATTTGTCCTGCGCGCCCAGTCTCAAATGGAACCTTGTGGAAGTTTCATCGGACGCATGTCGGACCGGACCGACCCCAGAGGCTGTTGCGTGTCCTGCGGTTGGAGGTCTGACGATCGGCTGCTCTTTGAGAAGCTTTAGCTCTGCTCTTATAATTCCTGCATCCCTCCAATCAGGGCCTCCGCCCCCACGTCACGGTCCCACCGTCCCAACGCGGCTCTGGTACCGAACAGCCAATGAGAGAAAAGCTGTCACACGCGCGAGTGTGTGTGTGTGTGTGTGTGAAGGGGAGTGTGTGACTTCTCTTTACCAGAGCCATCTGACAGATTTATTTCAGTTAGGGCCATATTTTAAAAAGAGAGAGACGACAGATTTCCTTTTTTACATTAAAGCTGAAATTCTGACGAAAAATCTGAAAAATGACTAAAATTCTTCCTAAAGCTGAATTCTCAAAAAAAAGAAAAAAAGAAAAACACGTCACAACAGAATTATTAATGGCTTTAAAGAAATTAAACTAAAGATAAATTAAAATACTAAAAAACTAATGAAATCTGATTTAAAATTGGATTTTTTTTTCGGAATTAGGTTGAATCCACACACAGAATGTTTGAGGCAAAAGAAAAATAAGGGACATGTCAGGATTTCAAAATAATAATTAAAAATCAAAGGTGAAAAAAAAACAAATGAATTATTCTGAAATAAAAGAAATGTTAGTAGACGATTTTCTTTCTTTTACATTTTACAAGAATCTTCTGATCAGAGTCAAAATTCTAAAGAAGAAAATCTCAGAATTCTGACAAAAACAAAATAATCAGGTTTTATTGTTTTTAATAAAAGTACAGAAATTATGTAGTATAATGAATAAACTATTTCTAGGACTAAAGATTGAGTTCTATGAAAAAACAGAGCTCCAATATTAAAACTGATTTATCTGGATTATGAGGTGAAGCAGAAATCTGAGATTAAAGTTAGAATTCAGAAGTACAACACAAACATACAAACTATTAATAAAATCAAAAATAGTGAAATAGAGGAAAGTACAAATTTATGATTCATCTTTAATCTTCAGGGTATTTATTTGGTTGCCGAGTTAGTACAAACCTTTTATGTTATTCATTCAGGAGGGGAAAATCACTATGGTAACTAACTGGGCCACAACTGCCCCCTGGTGGTTGGTTGTGGTGCAGCCTTTAAACTCCTCCCCCTCACGTGACACATTCACATCAGCTCTCGCCAGAGAATGTTTGTTATGTTCTAATAGTGTTTCCTGTTTTCTGATCAGTTCGGTTCTAATTTGGTATTTCAGGGAAGAAGAAATCGTGACAGTTGAACGCTGCATCCTGTTGAACTCGATACTTCGGCCTCACCTCCTGATGACGGCGGCGGCCAACGAGGCGCCGCGGAGATGAAGCGGCCATCTTTACTCCAACTGTTGATTGGGCTTTTTGTCCTTGTTATGTGATGTCAGGTGAGAGAGACCCTCAGCAACTGTGAGAAATGCCTTTACAGCACACACACACACACACACACACACACACACACACACACAGAATAGTTACTGAGTGCAGAAGCAGTCGGGTTAATCCGTCCTGTGACACACATCAGTGAGTTTCTAATCTCTTCTCCCTCTCTTTCACACACACACACACACACACACACACACACACACACACACACCTGTAAGTTTAGAAAGCATATTTAGGTCCCCATTCAGTTGCTTAAACTGGAAAAATATAGATTCAATGCTAAATTCTCTCGTGTGGACAACGTGTGCCCTTCGTGGCATGGAAGTATTATTTTTGCTTAAGAAAACATACTAAAGTGCTCCGCAATCAGGCTTTGCTGTGGACATATTATGACAAAGTGCCTTGTAAAGTTCCTTGACACCAGATAAATGTGATAAAATTCCTGTCAAAGATCCTGGAAAAAGCGTAAAAGTACCTTGACTGCCCCTCCAGTGGCCAATGTGTGACAGCGCCCTCTATGATAGCCTGTTAGTTTATAAAAATGATAAAGTACCCTCTTGAGCATCCTTCCAGCCACCACAGATATTAACATGTGTGTTTGCGTGCATGTGTGTGCGCGCGTGTGTGTGTGCAGGATCACTTCTCTTCCTCAATGTCACTCTCTCTCTGGAGGCTCACACATAAACACTGATCCTGCAGAGCAGCTAAACCCATTAAGAGGCTCCTGGATGCAGATATTTAATAAGAGACCTGTGCAGCTAAATTAGATTAGCTCACAATTGCCAGTGGATAATGTGCTAAAAGCTTTCCCACTTAAGCGTCGCTGCTTTCCGAATATTATTCACACTTTGGGGGGCCGGTGCAGCCTGGAAGCAACACCAGTAGCAGTGACTCAGAAGAAAAAGAAATGATAATCAGATTTACCGGAACAAGAACCGAAGCAACTGCTTTTACAGGATAACAAGAAGAGTCGAAATCGCGTCCTGATCAATTTCAATTTCAATTCAATTCAGTTTTATTTTATTTAAAGTGCCGATTCGTAACAAAGTTACCTCAAGACACTTTACACGTTTAAAAAGAGAAACAGCTTGATCACCAAAGTTGTGATTTAGTTTTCACCTTTTTTGAGAAGATTTTTAGAAAACATCACTCAGACATTTCTAAAAAAAAAAGCAAAAAAAACCATTTAATTCAACATGAGAAACTTTCTAACATAAATATATTTATGATGTTGCCCAAATCTTCTAAAGTCTAAAATAAAAACAACAATAATCCCTCCGTGGCTGCTCCCCATTTCCCCGTTTTCCCCACTTTTCTTGTCTCTCCGTCTCCTAAATCCGGGCTGAAGCGCATCAGCGTTCCTCAGCGGCGGCAGATAACAGGATATGTGGCGCTCGTCATGCTGAGCGCGTACACGCCGCAGCACTCAGGAATATGACCGTGAAACCATCCGAACAATTATTCCCCGGGATAAATGAGTGACGCGTGAAAAGGTCAGCGCTAAACGACAGCCAATTCCCCTCAGAGTGGAAAGCCAGGAAAAATAATCGCCCTTTGATTGAATTGCTTCCTGGGACATTTGAGGCGCAGTAATGAAATGGCGGCTTGTCGTGACCCGACCTTTTCACCTCCACGGCCATTTTTTACCAGATTACAGAGCAGGCAGCAGGGGCGACTATTTGCCTACAGGAATAGATTCAATATATGTGCATAGCTTTTGTTTCCGTCAGTCTCCATTATCACAAACACTTCTGCATATAGCGTGTCTGCGTCCCCCCAGCGGGGCTGGCGGGGCCACGCTGCACGTGACGAGCATCGCTCCTTGATGCTCGTCAAGCTGTGTGAAGGTTGTCTCATGATTCCAGCCGGTCTTGATTTTCACCTTTGACCTTGTGTTTCTGCGCGTCCAGCTGGAGGATACTTGACTCGCACGTTTCAGGTTCCTTCAGGTTCCAAACTTTAGCCGTTAATGTTTATTTCTTCTCTGCTGAGAGGTTTCTGGAAGACAGGCTCCTCAGAAACGCTTTCACCTTAGAGGTGAGACGTCTTTGATCTCTGACTTCTTTGACCTTTGAGCACAGACTCTTGACGATCACACGTCAGTGGTCTGTAGATTTTACAGTAATGAACCTTTCTAAACTCCTTTTTCCGATGTTTACAACATCAGCACTGAGATTCTTTGCTAAAGGTCGAGCAAACTGACCTTCTGATCTGAAAATCAACCTTCAACCTGTTGCTAACCCAGCTACATTCTGCTTTCTTAATGGGATCAGCTGCGAGACCCGAGCGATTAAAGGTAACAGAAAAATAAGACTTGCAGAGACGCAGTGGGGATGTTTTCCCTTTACTTCAGAAACAGATCATATCAGATCACACATGAGCTGATTTAACAGAGCTTTGATCTGAAGCATGTCTTCGCCTAACGTGGACTCTCGTTCACCTGCTGCTGATTGCAGGGAAAGAGGTTTCAACACACACACACACACACACACACACCACACACACACAGATCCCTGTACTATCTTTGTGAGGACTTTCATAGCCATGATGTAGCCCCTTACCAGAACCTCAACCCAATTCTAACCCTAACTTTAAAACCAAGTCTTAACCCTCAAACAGGCCTTTGAAGTAGTGAGGACCAGCCAACATGTCCTCACTTTCCTAGCACAATGAGTACTTTGGTGCTCACTATGTAGCAAGTATAAGAACACACACACGCGCACGCACACGCACGCACACCTCCAGAACTCGAGGCATGCAGTGGTCGGTCTGTTGCCTCCGTTCATATGACTAATTAGACCAGCTTCACACTGTGCTGTTCCTTTTGATGCTGATCCCTGGTGCTAATTGCTGCGTCAGTCCCGGGCCACAATCAGGTTAAGTTCAAATGCAGGGCCAACATTTCAGCTCCCCCCCCCAGCCCCCCAACCATACCAGACGCCCCTCCACCTCTACCCCAGCTGCTGAGGGAAAAGGGATTAAAAGTAAGCAAAAACAAGGGGATGGCCGTCGTTCTGTGGGCTAACAACGACTCCAGGATCTGGATCGATACATCCATGAATTAAAAACAGCTAAAAGACAAAAACACCCTAAATCCAAAGAAGAGAAGTTCCTGTAAAGACTAAAAGATCTAAAGACCATAGCACCGTAGAGTCTTGAATATTGTGTATCAGTGAAAACAAGCTAATCTCATGCATTTACCGTAGTTTAGCTGCAGGAGCAACTCTCTGACTTCTGGATCATGGAGCAGGTTTTCCTGAACCACCCCCTCACCCCCTCATCACCACATCACCTCCACCTCTCCTTCCCCCTCAAACCCTGTTTTGGCCAAACTCAGTGGGATTACACTGGGCCCTGGTGAAGGATAGGTCAAATGAAAAGAAAGTGGAAGGGTGGGGGAGGAGGATGTGACGGACCAGGGGACCGATGAGCCACGAACGCCGTGATACTGTGAGACCTGGGGGAGACGTGGCAGGAAGCGGCTCGTCCTCTTCAGGACCTTCATCCCACCGCAGACTGTTGTCAAAGCGAACCTGGAAGCAGCCTTAAATCTCGCTCCGAGTTCGTTAATGTTGCGGATTTTGCAGGGCTGATTAGTTCTCAGGCAGTTCTTCCTCTTCTGTGTCTCTGCACGACGGAGATATTCGGCTGGTCAAACAAGTGTTGGATCTTTAAATGGGAATGTTTGACTCCACGATGCTGCTGAATAATTGAGGAGCTCTGTGGTTAACAGGAAGGCAGATTAATGCACATCTACAGGCTGCAGCGTGTCCTAAGACGGCGCGACAGACGCTGACCGTTACTGCGACAACCAAACCCTTTTTGCAGCATGGCACCGACAACCTAAGATTTTAGCAGGAAGCGGGTGCTGGTGCTAAAAGCTAACTGCGCCCTAGCCCCCGTGTACATCTCTTTAAAGAGTGCTGTAATTGTGTTGTGACTGTGAGCAGCGGATCGACCCCGCTGACCCCCCGGGAGGCTTTTTCTGAGTCACAGCACTAAATATGGCCAGAGCGGCGGGGGAGTCATGTTAGACTGTGGACTTCACCTTGGTGTCCTTCTACCCGTCTGACCTGAACTTCAGAAGTCCACACGTCAGCTCCACAGATTTTCACTTTGGCAAAAGGAAGAGAAGCAGATCCGCCCACAGGAAGCTTCACACCGACGCCAAAGCGTCAAAACCCAAGTCAAGGTCAACCTTGAATTTCAGGTCCTTTTCGTTCCAAAGTCCAGACTTCAGCGTGTGTATATGTGGTGTTAAAGCAGACCTTATTAGAAGTACACAACGTCTGACTGATGTTGGTGTACTGTGTGTGGGTGTGTGTACACGTGTGTGTGATGGAGGAAGATGGAAGATGCGAGTGCAGGGTGCTAACACCAGTGTAGCAGCGGGAGCCTGAGGCCCTGCAAAGTGCGAAGAGCCCCTCGAGAAGTGACCTTAACCTCTGTTTACTTAAAGACCCCGACGACCCTCTGTCACGCCTCGTCCACAGAACAGCTCCAAAACTTAGGATAACGAAGGGAAGGATGAAGCTTGAGGTACGAGGTTACGGAGCTTGGGTTAGCCGTTTGAGAAGATCAACAGAAATGAAAACACCAAAATCCCCAGAAAGCCCTGCACAATCTCTAAACTCCTGCAATCTCCTGGCCTGAGTTCCTCTTGGCTGCTGGACGGATTGGACGCATGCTGTCCGGAGTGGGATTAGCATCGCCGCTAAAATAATACAGAGGAAGCTGGAGGAGAGCCAAAGGGTCCCAAGAAAAGGTCTATTGTTGTCCAAGTGTTGTTAGTGCCTGGAATTATCTGTGCTTAGTTACTCCATAACACACAGGCACATGCACAGAAACACGTAGACACTCGGCAACCGCGGCCGTGACCTCGTGAACCACTGTGACCGCACAGTGAGGATGTCCCCATACGACAGCGATCGAACAAAGTTATTGATCTGCTTCCATGTCGTTCCCGTGTGTATCCGCTCCAGAGTTGGCAGGTTTTCCAGAAGAGCTTCTCAGAGTGTCGGCTTAACACGCGGCTGCTGAAACGTCGGGGTTTAAAAATGATGGCCAGGATGTGACGTGATCCGCTTTCAGTGGTTGACCCTGTTGAAATGGCTGTCGCGGGTTAGAGTTCAAGAAGAGGATTAAGGCTTCTGGCGGGGTCCTGCGGAACCCTGACTGGGGAATATTATCCACAAGACGGCAAGACGTCAAAGACAGACTTTCAGTTTCAGTTAGGACACGATCCACCACAAAGAAACTCTGGACTTGGTACATTTCCTTTATTATTATTATTATTCAGGCTGGATAACCTAGTGGTCATATGTGGTATTACACACAGCAAGAGCTGCCCACACAGCAGAAAATCTTATCACCTCGATGTTGCGTTACGGTTAAAAATACACTAGAACACAGCAACTAATGGGCAACTAGTGTGTTTGTTGACTGCGTTGGCGCATGTTGCTTGTCTGACCAGCAGGGGGCAGTGGTCTTTTTGCGCAAGTCACTATCGGAAACCAGAAGACGTCTGCCGACAGAAGAGCTGTGGAGGAAACGTTGTGGTGGATCAACTCAATGCTAATTTCAAGGCTAATGTTTTCTCTAACCTAAAGCCTTTTTCCCCCCAGTTTCATTGTTGAACCGGTTGCAGGAGGTACAGACGGGCAGAGGGCAGATCCAGGGTAGAGCCGCAGAGACGAGTGGATGTGAGGGTGACGGGGCTCTGGGCGGGGCAGGGCGCCTCTTCCTCGTGCCTCAAGTCAGGCAGAAAATCTCAGCAAATTAGTTACCGCGATGACTGCTGGTCGGGGAGCTTTCATCCAGCGCCACAGGGAAGCCGCCACGGGGATTTCGGTAAGAAACGCTCCCACCCGCTCATAACTATATCTTACCTCACCCTCCTTCAGTGTTGCTGCTCAGCCGCCTCTCCTCCCTCCCCCAGAGACACTGTCCAACCATCCGTGACTGATGCCTGGTGGCGGAAACGCGCCACGGCCCGTTTGGCTGCTTGGCGGCCCTGCAGCATTAGCACCCCGGAAAAGGTGTCGCATAAACACGAGCTGCCGCTAAGAACTGCGGTCTCAAGAGACCCGACGGGGCTCTGCACGTCTGTATACACAGGTGCTCAAAGAAACCAGTCCAGAGGCTAACGGGAAGCGGCCAAAGGGACGGCCTGCTGTTAGGATCCGTGGAATACTGAGCATACGCGTCACCTTTAATGGTCACACACACACACACACACACACACACACACACACACACACACACAGGGAAGGATTGTGTCCATTTTCTCAGCCGATAAGTCCAGCAGCGATCGCTCGTGTACACATGAATCGTGTTTCATCAGATTGATTTCAGAGGATGAACAGAGGGAATATTCTGATCCGTTCAGTCCCGGATCACACGTCCTGACATGCTTCACGTGTAATCTATTACATGGCTTCCTGAGCTGCGTCTGCAGAATTTGTTTGATTGTTTATTGTCAGACGTCCAGTTGAGTCTTCTTTTTTTTAACACTTTGGGTGTGTGTTTGGTCCCAGCTGTTGGCACGTTTCTGCTGGGACTCCATGAGGAGGTTATGGGCTAGCGTGGACGTCTGTAAACAGCCGTTTGTTGTCCGGGCTGTCGATGGTCACGTCAGGACGCTCAGTTAGAGAAAAAAGCGATGGAGTGATGATAGATAGATGCTGAGGAGAGGACTTCTGTTTCTCTGTAACCTTTGACCCCACACTCCTTCCCTGTCTGGAGCGGCTGCAATGGTCACCACACACACACACACACACACACACACACACACACACACACACTCTTGTACAGCAGTCTGGCTGGACTAGGAATTGTGTTTGTTTGGGCATAAATCTGAGCATGTTTGTCATCTCTGAGCTCTCACACACATTTAATCATGTGTGTGCGTGCATGGGCACACTCCCCAGGATTAGCTCACAGACAGACAGCCTGTCCCTCTACCTTCAGGCCCCCTACTGTGACCTGCTGACCCACCAGACTCACAGCTCCACAGTCTCGGACCTCCAGTGGTGATGACGAGAAAATTCCAGCCAATTCCACGTCTGCACCCTGAGAAGTGGGAGACTTGGTAGATATTGACTTTATGGCCTAACTGGCCTTTTTTAAGTTGCGTACGGTTGCTTTTTTAACCTTAATTACCCATCAGGCTGTGCTTCATACACTCTGTACTTGCCCCCCTCCCCTCCTTCTTTTTAAAAGCTTTTCAGAGCGATAAGACTCCATTTCTTCGTCTCTTGGGATGGATGATGCTGTTGTTATGGCAACCTCGGGACAGCCTTACAGACACGCTTCCCCTTTTTGGCCAGTTGACGTCATCGGGGGGGGCGTGGAGACAGGGGTGGGGGGGGGCCCGCTCTTAAAAATCGGCACCATGAACACACACTTATCAGGAAACATGGCGGAGGCCAGTGTTTTTGGGAGGAGGAGGAGGGCGTGGGGGTGGCGGTGGGGCGGTTGGAGTCAGTGGAGTCGTGCTGTGGTGGGGGCTGATAAGCTGGATTCTGGGTTGGGGGGAAATCGGCCCCCCCACTGAGAGCTGACGGACTGACAGAGACGATGCAGCAGATAGAAAGTGATTGCATCATATCTGATAAAGAGCTTTTCCTCTCTGAATCACCTCTGAAATACTCTTCTCTCTCTCCAGGACGTCCTGGGGGGGTTAATTTGTAAAACCCCGAACCAGAATGGCTGCAGTGTATCAATATTTCCTGCAGATAATGAGCGATATTTAACCAAACAGGTGTTTGTGTTTTCAGTTGCTTCCTGGCGCAGCGCCGCTCTTCAAAGGCTGCTTATCGCTGGCGGTCCGTGGGGGTCTGCAGAGGCCGCTTGTCGGCCTTCCTGCGAGGGATAAAAGCGTGCGACGCCTGAGAGCAGCAGATGCTGAGGCAGACCTGCTGAAGGAGATCTGCCGTTTATCCGGCTGATAAAGCTGACTCCAGGAGGAGCCTTGAGAACAGCAGCGTCGTGTTCTGTCGGTACGTGCACGCGCGCACACACACACACACACACACACACACAATCACACCATGAACAGGTGATGAGAGAGGAGGCAGCAGATTGAAGTCACTGCCGGTGTAAAGTAATTAATGAGTAACGCAAATAGTTACAATAAAGTGTCCCAAAATGGACCCGTGAGAGGCCTTGTGGTCGCTATGGTGATAACACTGGGCCTGTTGGTCCATCAGCTGAAGTTGGTGGGTGAAACGAGGTCAAAGATGGTGGATGGCGGAGGAAGTGGGCGGGGCTTATGAGAGGAAAGGACAGACAGGAGCACTGTCTCTCCTCCGTAGGTGGAAACAGGCATGTGTGTTTTTCCCACAGTGCTGATAGAGCTATCAGTGGCGGTCCCAGTCGTACTGGCAGCCCCCCCACTTCCACCGCTACGGCTGTTCTCGGGAGGAGCCAGCCAATAAAGATAAGCTTTGATGGAGGAGCCAGCCAATAAAAGATAAGCCTTTCGAGGAGCCAGCCAATAAAAGATAAGCCTTGCGGCATGTCTGTGACTTCCTCGCTGATCTTCCTCCGGTAGATACAAGGCTCCGCGCTGATACGGCCGGCGTCACAGCGGCCAATCGCAGAGCTCTGATTTTAGCTCGCGCCAGGCTAACGTCGGGTCTCTCTGTGGAAAGTGATTGAAAGTCCTGCAACCTTGTAATAAAAGGATCAGATCATGGTCTGTCAGGTGATCCCAGGCCGTTTAATAGAGCCCAGATCCAGAGAAACCAGATCTGGAGAGGTGAGGTGTTTCCAGACCATGATGTCACCGGTGGATGGACCCTGGCGTCCACCTTTCATCGGGGGGGGGTTTACAGGACGTGGGAGGGTGAAGCCGCTACAGTTTATGTGATTCTTTGCCGCTTGTTTGCCGCTGTTGGAATCTGCAGGAATGCGATAACACGACGTTTGCGGAGCAGGTTGTTGGGCGGTTTTCTGTCGCGTGGGGGGACGTGGACGCGTGGAGACGGAGGAGACGTCTGCAGGCAGGAGAGATGAAGTGAAAGTCCTGCTTTTTCTCTCTGTCTCTTTCACACACACGCACACACACACACACACACACCCCTTCTGTTCCCCAGTCGCTAATGACGGACAGCTGAAGGCACACTCCTGGAGCGCCAATCAAATTTGCAGACCTGTAATTGGATTACGGTGGGTGGGGGGGCTTTTATCTCTCCCCCTCTGCTCTCTCTCTCTCTCTCTCTCTCTCTCTCTCTCTTGTTTGTTCTCTTGTCTGCGGGTGAATGATGGACAAAAGAGCAGCCTGTCAGCGTCAACTCAGGCTGACGGACTGCGTGTGTGTGTGTGTGTGTGTGTGTGTGTGTGTGGACCAGCCATCACTGCTGCTGAGTGTATTGTTTGCTGTTTTGTTGGTTTCATCCACATTGACTCCATCTGGGTGTTGCTTGTCGGGCCTTCCGGACAGCCCGTGTGTGTCGTGCTGAAGCAGCCAAAGCGCGAAGCCTCACTTAGCTCATTGCCTCGTCTCTGTTGCCTTTTCACCAGAGCTCAACACCAGAGTGACACAAAGGCAGATGTCGTTCCCCGGCCCCCCCACCGGCCAAGTCTGACCCCCAAAATGACAGATCACAACCACAATAAGGCTAACAGCCGCCGCGGAGGAAGAGGAGCGGAGCGAAGATGCTGCTGCAGAAGCAGGTGGGCATCGCTCCAGAGATTTTATTTTTTTATCTTTTGGAGAGAAGATAAAAAAACCAGCAGTGACAGACGGGATGAAAGGCTGCAGACTGATAAAGAGAGTTTATTCCTGACTTCTGCCATAATGAAGGGAGGAGAAATTAAAGAGCAACTTTTCAGATTCAGAAAAATGCTCATAAATACAAACAGGAGACAACTTTGGTTTGCTGCCAGCACAAATTACATTCTCTTTAATTTAAGTGCTTAAAATGATTTCTGCTGAAAAATGTTTCACTTACAGAAACGATGCTTTTAAAAAAAAATTACAACACAAGAAAATGAACACTCACCATTTAGAATTCCTTAAAATATAATGCAGCATCCTAATTATCACACAATCTACCTCAAACATGTCTGCAATATCTTTTTTCTTTTTTATATTTTTTAAGTCTTGTATATTATTTATTTCTTCTTATTTTTTCTTCTTATTTCTTCTCTGTATGCTGCTGCTGGGACACTGCAGTTTCCCCATTGCAGGATAATAAAACATATTCATTCATTCATTATTATATATCTTAAAAATTTGTCATTAAAACTTTAAACATGAGGGTTTAAAACTAAATTTGAGACAATAATATTAACCACACAGATATAAATAAATATAAATATATAAAACAAATATAATCTGACTAAAATGAGATTTAAATTATTGCAAAGTATGCATATTAATTAAAATGGCATTTCATAGTTTTAATAATTGCTCTTTAAAAATTTTACTTAACTAATATATAATATATTTTTCATTTTATTGATGAGAGATTTTTCAACCAAGAAAGGGAAAAAAATGGGGATTTTTTTTAAATATGTGTAGGGGTAAAGGTTTTAATAAATTAAGAGACGCTTCAACAGTCTATCAGATTAACAGTTTATTACTTTGTTTATTAAGTATTAATCTGTCACGTTCCTGATGACAGACGACAGACGTGCTTGTGGGCCCTGGTTCTGTCAGCGTGAGAGGTTCTGGGGAAGCTCCACGCAGGAACATTCTGGAAAAGCGAGGACTTTATCAGCACTTTCACACGGGCGTCCTGTCACCTTGCTCAGCCACACCAGCCACAGGCAGAAGCGTCACAGTGTGAAACAGGCCCGCTAACTTGTGTTCATCTCTGCACCATCCAGGAGGGGACAGAGACGAGCGAGAGCAGCAATTGTGGCCCTCGCCCGTTGATCCCTTTGAGTGACGAGCAGACTTTTCTGTTAGCAGCGTGAGCTGCGGATGCTAAAGAGCCCCAGCTCCAGCTAGCTAGTTTTCTGTTTGATCCCGTCCCATTTTTATTCCACAAACCCGCCTCAAGCGGTCTACAACATTGGCTTAACAACCAGCACACAACCAGATTTGAATCATTTCTGTCCCATAATCCAGAAGAATAAAGAACGCTAACCACCACCAGTGATGGCCGCTGAGCCAAGAATGAGGTCAGAAATAGAGCAACAACTGTGTGCACATGGAGGCATAGTGAGGAGTTATTTTCATGTTTGTGTGTGTGTGTGAGTGTGTGTGAGGACTGCAGACAGGGCGTCTGGATGTTGCTGAGAACTTCCAGAGCCCTGGAGCAGAGTGCTTGTCCCTCAACCACGCCGGCTCTGAAACACACTCGAGACAAGTTAATCCTCCAGAGCTCGACTTTATCTGCACCCACCCACCCACCAGCCCTCTGACTCCTTCGCTCCCCTCCATCTCCTATTCTCGCTCACACGGTCCCTCTGTCTCCCCTCCCTCCCCTTGATCGATCACGTACTTTGCTAGCACTCGTCTGGTCCTCCATTTGTTTCCCGCGGAGATTATAAACACCTTCATTTCTCAAACTGTCCACATCCACTTTATTCAGCGAACCTCTGGATGGGCTTTTTCTCTCTGTCCTTATTCCTATTGGACGTAAACGTTCCGTCGTGTGAGTCTAATGCGAGTTTATCGTGAAGGTGGGAAACGAGGGGAAGTTAGCGCCTGTGCCAGCACTGACGACAGCTCCCAAGCTCAGCCACTGAATTTGATTCGTCCCAACGCTCTTGGTGTAATCGAAACTTGACATCCCTGCGAAAAATAGCAGACTTTGTTGACCGAAATGTTGGAATGAATCTGGTTTGGCTGAATTTGATGCTGTGAATGTACAGCATCACAGGTCTCTGCTGGGGGGTTAAACCATCATATCTTTCTCAGGGGGAGCAGCTGCCTGACCTTTGGGACCTCTGCCGTCTTTTAGGCAGCGTCAGCAGTTTGGGAACGCCTCAAACACCATTTTCACGTCAGAAAACGTGAAGTGGCGAACAGACTACGCCGAGTATCTCACCCTTATATCATTTTATCACCCAAAATGTGCTGAATGAGGTGTAAAGTTCCTGCGAAACTGTGTTTTCACGCAGGAGAACGCTGCTCTGGGTGATGTTTGCTGCCTTCTGGATGGCCATCGCTTCATAATTATGGTCCTCCAGGATCCCTGATGTCCGGCCCATGGAACAGGCGTGTGTGTGTGTGGTTTCGGCTCTGGACCCTCGTGTCTGCTCCAGGCCTGTCCAGAGGTGGGTCACATGACCCGGTGACCTCCTGCTTCTGCAGTAAGCGGCGTCTGTCAGCGCTGGCCGGACCAGGATGCAGAACTCTGTGAGTCTCTCTCTCTCTCACACACACACACACACACGGACGCCTCAGGATTAAAGCTCGGGCTGAGAGCTCGATCTGTTCTGCTTCTCTAACGCGTCAGGCACTTGTGAAGGGAGGAAACAACAAAAATGCACAAAATGTGGTTTTCTTGATATTAATAAGAGCGCATGTGGGCGTGAGCGTGTGAGAGGCTGTTAGGCGGGATGTGTGCAGATTTGTGTGTGTGAGTGAGGACGCCCTGTCAGTCATAAATACAGTCGGGCTTAAGTGTGTGTAAACACGTGCGCTGCGCCAGACTCGGAAACTCTCTCCTGCACGTTTAGTGCCACATATATCTGCCTCCCGTGTTCTTCCTGCACAAGAACACCAGGAATAAAAGAGGCTTTTAAGTGGCTTCTGTTTACAGGATCTGATTCTCCTTCCGATTGTCTGCGGCTCTGTCGCACCACGCTGGAGTAAATCCCTCAGATTGTCAGAGTCTTCTGCTTTGCACTGAGGAACCCTTGAAAAGGCTGCTCAGACGCTGATAAACCCTCCTGCACCTCCAGGTTTTCTTTAGATTATGTCTCTGTCAGGTTTTCGGTGAGGAACAACACACATTTACCTGAAAAGCTTAGGAAATGGAGGGCTAGAAACCTGACGGACTTGTTGAAGAGAAGAGCTTGTGCTGCTCGGAGGCCAATAACACGGCGTCTGACACGTCCAGGTCCATGCAGGTGAGCTCACGTGCACCTGAGCTTCACTGTCATCCAGCTCCGTTCCCTGCCCCCCGGGGCCGATACCGGGGCTTGGGTGTATTTCCAGTGTTGAGGTGCAAAGTGGGTTCCCTTTCTCACCCAAATCCCCCCAAAGCTCCTGCCTCTTTTACCGGCTGGCTCTGGAGGCTCGGGCCAGTCTGCACAGGTGCAGCCTGGGCGGGATGACAACCTCTCTTCAGCGCGGCTTAGCTCCTCTTGTGTGCCTTTTGAAGGCGTCAGCCTGTGGATTCCCCCGCCGGCCACGGCTGCAGTTACACCCTCAACAACACCGCCGTGTTCCTGGAGGCTTCTGATCCGCGTTGACGACCGCCAACATGGATGCGTCTGACGCGCTTAAGCAAGACGCCGGCGGCGCACTCGGATCATCTGTTCACACCTTGTTGATGTGCCTTTTGTCGCCATGGAGATGAGAACAGCCGAGGTAGAACCTGAGAGACGAGAGATCAAAGAAGAGAGGAGCTCTTCATTAGCACGCTACCAGGAGGAAGACAGGTGAGGAGGAAGAGCTGCAGTACTTTCAGAGGAGATCTGAGGACTGCAGCCATCGACTGGGTTCCCTCCAGCTCAGGGGTGGGCGATTATTTAGCCTGAAGGGCCACATTGGGTTTTAGATCTTGGTGAAGGGGCCGATCAGGTGGTGCAGGAAGCTAACTCCCCCATGAGGATCAGAGGTTAGCTAAAAATCCTGCTTGATGGACTATTGACTGAGAAAATATTAAGAGGAGCCTGTAAACTGGTCCAACTAGAGATGGATGATGGAGCTCCAGATGATGTTTGGTGCCACCTTCTTGAGAGGATATGTTAGCATGCTAGGTGAAGGGCGGGGGGGGTCTGAGCCTGTCTCTAACCAATCAAGCTGACAACCCTCTTCATTTGGCTTGTGGAGGAATGATTGTGAAGGCTCTGCGGACCGGATGAAAGAGCTCATCGGGCCACATGTGGCCCCCGGGCCTCAGTTTGCCCACCTTTGCTCCAGCTGTCTTGGAGCTCCTTTCACCAGCCCTGGGTGGTCCCAGGGCAGGAACAGGAAGCTACCATCTCCTCATTTACCCCTACAAGCTGACACAAGTGACACAATGGCCAGCATCCTCCTTTCCCTGGCGTGGCAGCGAGCAGTTGTTGGCTTTGACGGCCGGTGTTTTATGCAGGAAGAGAAAGCTCGCCATGTCAACACTGGGCCGTGCTGATGGCGGCCCCCACCCTGGAGCTTTTGTCACAAACCTGACAGCTTTCTCAGACATCTGGAGCTAAAACGGCGCAGCGGTTTGAGCCACACAAGCTTTGAGTCTTGACTGGGTCCGACAGGAAGCTCTGATGGTCAACATCCTGTCAGGACCACCGAACGCAGCCTGAATAAACACTTTACAAAAGCGAAAGCGCCAATTCTGAGGCTGAGCCTGCATGTGCTGCTGAGCCTTCTACAACCATTCAACGGTGTTGGGGGGAGGCATACTTTATGAAAACTTTTACTCTTCCTGCAGTTAAAGATAATAAATACCAGCCATGCAGCCTCTCCCAAAGCCCAAAAATGTATTTACAGTCTGCATTTCTATCATTCCGCGATGCTGCGATGCAGCTCCTCATCCCCTCGCGCAGGTCCGTTATCTGTGCGACATTTGCTCGCAGCCATTTCGTGTACATATTTGTGATACCCCTGTGCGTCTGCGAGCGAGCACCAAATCGCTTCCTCTTTCTGCTGCAGGAGAAGAATTCCTTTGTGTGGCAGCGGGATAACACACAGCATCAGGAATGCTAACAGACCGCTGCTCTGTATTTGGTCTGGGTCCCGTCCTCCCCTCACGGCCCACCGCCGCCTCGGCCTCGACCAATGGCGGCCTGGTCTGAGGCGCGGCGAGCACAGCCACATCGGCAGCAATCTTCTGTGTAAGTCTAGACCATAATAAACACGTTCGGGGGAATGTCGTGTGTGATAACACGACCTCATCGCTGTCAGTCTGGCTAAACATCAGAGCAGATGTTCCAAGATGGAGGAGAGGTAGCGAACTTAGTCAGCACGCGGCTGCAGAGACACTTAATCATCTATCTATCTATCTATCTATCTATCTATCTATCTATCTATCTATCTATCTATCTATCTATCTATCTATCTATCTATTGCATAAATCCTGTTTAATTTTGGCAACTGATGACGTCACCAGATATGTCCTAATGCGTCCACATGTGACCTAATCTGGTGGCGGCGGCGGCGCTGCGTGATGCGATGCGTCAGACTTGGAGCCGTGGAGCGACTGTGGATCTGGCTCTGCAGGGGCCGCCGTGTTTATGGAGCCGGGTTCTAGATAAGTGACTGGACGCACGCGCACACACACACACACACACACACACACACACACACACACACACACACACACACACACACAGTGCCATGTAAGCCTAACACACCCCTCCTCTTTATTCTGGGGGTCCCCTTATCGTTAACTTGGAGACTGAAGCAGTGACACTATCTGTGTGTGTGTGTGTGTGTGTGTGTGTGCGTGCGTGCGTGAGAGGGAAGTACTTGCAGTCAACTTGAAAAGGGTCAGAACGTCAGATATGGCTGCCGCCAGCGCAGTCAGGCTGCAGAAACTCCAACACGGGCACTTTATCACCGACAATATTCACTAATGCTGCTGTGTGTGTGTGTGTATGTGTGTGTGTGTGTGTGTGTGTGTGTGTGTGTGTGTGTGTGTGTGTGAGATGACCTCATACCAGTCACGCATACGTCTGTCAGGAGCCCAGAAGCATTCGGGCGCTTTCATTTTGCTAAACTCGCCCGTCTGAGCAGGCCGGGGTCAGAGTGGAGCCGATCAGCAGGGTTCTGTGTGTGTGCGTGTGTGTGTGTGTGTGTGTGTACAGTACATGACCACCCATCTTTGTGTGTGTGTGTTTGATAAGGACCAGGGTGATGGCGCCATGTTGATCCTCCTCTCAACAGTGTTGCAGTAGTTCCCATGCTGTCCACATCTTTTAATGAGTCTGTGTGTGTGTATGTGTGTGTGTGTGTGTGAGCCAAAGTGAGACTTAAATGTTAGTTTTACTTGGATTTTCTTAGATATTTTTTCTTTTCTTAAGTGGAATTTAGATTTTTTTGTATTGAAATGTGATGTAAGAACAAGTTTTATGGGTGGTTCCAAAGCTTTTTAGAGTAACATTTAGAATTTTAGACTATGTTTTAGCTTCTTGCATCTTCAGCCAGCAAATATTTTGCTGTGTGTGTGTGTGTGTGTGTGTGTGTGTGTGTGTGTGTGTGTGTCTGGTCAAAAGATGCCAAGCCTATCTTCAGAGAGGGGCATTCTGATACTATTGTTAGTGAAATCTAATCTGTGTGTTGTATTGAGGTGGAGGGGTTGGGGTAACCTGTGTGTGTGTGTGTGTGTGTGTGTGTGTGTGTGTGTGTGTGTGTGTGTAATGTCGGTTTGGAGGACATTGTGCTGAGCTTGGGTCTTCAGCAGCCTCTTTCTCCATTAATGCTCCATTAGCCAAATTAGAGGCCTAATTGGGGAGGCGAGGAGAGCTGTGCACTCTTAAAGGCTGTGTGTGTGTGTGTGGGTGTGTGTGTGTGTGTGGGAAGGGGCATTTCATTTCAGACTGCAGGTTGTTATCAGTGGGCTCTGTGAATGTTAAAGGTGCAGCTTTGGATGGGAAACGTGGGGCCGTTTGTCTGACTTTCAGATCCGCGCTGGGCGGACGGACGCTGATGCTAATTGACCGTCCACAGTTTCAGAGAGCTCATGGCTCCAGATTTGATTAGCAGGTTATTAGCTAATTAGCTAGCTACTTACTATGCTTGTTGCTCTCCAGGCTTGGTGACGAAGAGCCAAAGAAAGAATGACGTGTGTGTGTGTGTGTGTGTGTTTAAATCAAGTGTGAACAAAACTAAATAAAGGTAAAATTATTAAAAATCACAAAAAAGTTAGAAAATGAAAGCTTTGTTACTCCTGTTTCTGTGGCCTTGGGTTCTGGCTGATGAGGTTATTTGGTTTGCTTTTGTCGATACTCGACATCATGGCGTGATTGAAAATGCACGCGTTGTATTTGGGCACATGCCCGAGTGCGCGTTGATAAGACGTGTAAGTGGATTTGTGTGAAATTTCGCAGAGCCGTCCTCTCGGCTGCCGAGAGCCCCCGGGGCCGCTGGCAGAAACAGTCGCGCTGTGATAAACTGTAAATGACAGAACGTTAGCTTAGCCTAATCCCCAGCAGCCCAACAGGCCAGCGCGTCCCGAGAGCTCCGCACCTCTGCACTTATCAAAGGCTCGTATATCACACCGCGACTCGGCCCCGCTGGCCTGCGTCCATAAATACATGCTGACACGGAGGCTGGAGCCGCGTCCAACACGCCCACTGGCTCACACTCCTGCTCTAAATGGTGCTTTGAAGTTCAGCCTCAAAGCCCAAACTGGACAGATTATAGCTCAGAATAGAAAAGCATGCTGAATCCCACCTTCGTGGCAGGTTTAAACCCGGGTGGGTGAACGCAGCCTCAGGAAGACCGTCTCTGTCCTCGCCGCTGAAACGCGGCTGTATTTACTCAGAAAACAGCCCAGCATCCAGCTATTGTTCTGCAGGACAACAGGGAGGATGGGGGGCTTTTCTTCAGCTACATCTCATCGCTTGTAATTCAGGAGCGAGGAGAGAATGTTGGAAGTGAAGTTTCCCACACTCTCCTGCGTCTGTGCTCTGCTGTGGTTTGACCTTGGCTGGGAACCAGGAGTTTCCGGGTAACCGGGTTACCGAGCCCGTTGTCCTGGGTGACGATGCGCAGTCGTGCTCCAGGAGGTGTTTTTAAGGATGGGCAGTGTGTGTGTGTGTGTGTGTGTGTGTGGGGGGGGGGGGGGGGTCACTTCAATCCTGGCAAACAGGATTAATTCGGAGGAAGAAGGCAGAACCGGCAGAACCGGCCTCAGAACTGAGTGGATGCTGAGGGAGGTTCTTTTAAAGAAAACCTACAGCCGGTGCTTTTCTCTAACAGAGCTGGTCGTTCTGTCAGCTGAACACGGAAGCAGGCTGATCAGAACCTTCAGCTTTAAAACCGGACCTCTCCTCTGCGATGTGGGAGAAGCTGCTCTAAGATGACTGTTAGCATGCTCGTCCTGCAGCGCTACAGTTATGGCATCCTTTCGCTCCAGGGGCTTGTAATTGAATAACTCCCTCCCTATAAAAGCAATTGTACGGTTATTATCTTCTTAGGGCCCCATTTGCGTGGAGTGGCACTTAGGAGCCGGAGAGTCAGAAGGACTAATCTCATATTTGGATTTTCTTAGTCATCAGATTTGGCAATGTCATTGGCGTGCTGCTGATGATGATGGGCTTCACCGTGACCTCCCGGCTGATGAGGCGGCGTGGCCGCCTGCGTCCGTGTGCTGCGCTATTGGCAGGACTCGGCTCATCAATGAGGTCACTGACGGGTGTGTGTGCGGCCGTGCTGTCAGTGTGTGAGGTCGTTTAGCACATTCTCGAGGTCCGTCTGGGCGGAGTCAGGGAGTGGGATGGGGGCGTCTGTGGAGATGTTTTTGGGGGGGTGAATATGGATGAGATTGATGGACTGCCAGGGGGAATGATTCTCCTCAGCTGATCAATGTCGCTCAGTTAAATCCTGGGGATTTGATTAGCCGGACCACTTAGCTGATCTTCTGATTCCACGTTAACCTAAAAAGCAAAAACGTGCTTTTCTGAAGCAACGCTAATGTGAAAATTGTTCCAAAGTGTTGTCTTTAGCATGAATGGAAGGCTGCTAGTTCAGGTACGAGCTAGGATATTTGCTGTAAAATTCCCAAACATCCATAAACAAGACGACATTGTCAGTGAACTTGATTAGTGGCAAATTTACACACAAAAGCCTGGTCTGGTCCTGCTCAAGGTTTCTTCCTGTTAAGGCTGATTTTTTTTTTTCTTTTTTGCTGATCAACTTAAAATGTAGCTTTTTTGCATTTATGTCGTGTGGCTAAATTGGCAGATCAGACCTCACAGCGTTAGCTAACCATGAATATTCACCAGTGTAAACCTGAGGCATGTGCGCTACCACCGTGGCGTGTTGGGGAGCGCGTGGGCCTGGCACGCCTGTGGCGGTATTTCTGTTCCTCCCCTAGTGTGGAACACCGTCAGGAAGACGATGGCGGCAGGCTAAATAAACGCCGGGCGGCTGGGTTTATTTGCGTTAACAGCCCCACTGCGAAAGCTTCAGTAGCTGCGCGGCCTTTACGACAGCGCCGTTGGGGTTACAGGTGGAAGCTCCGTGTTTTTGGAAGCGCGCGACTGTGTGGTTGAACCGGAGCCGACACACAAAGCGAAAGCCTGCGGGTTGCAGCCAGTATTGATCTTTTAACACAGGATTATACAGTCTGGCTCTATAGGCTTAGCGGCCTTCAATTCCCTCACAGAATAGATAGACTGACTTTGGCTCTATACATATTTGGATCAATGCAAATCTGCTTTTGCCCCCAGCAGTTCAATTTTAAGCGAATTCCATTAGCCATAAGTAAAAGTTTTCTTGGGTAATGTGATTAGAAGGTAGGGAGGAGGAAGGGCCGATGGGGAAGCTCTGAAAGCGGCGAAATGCTTCTCCTCCCATCCGTCTGTTTTTCTAGTCCATCTTCCAGGTTTTGTGGATTACCTGCAGCTGCAGACAGGTTCGGTGGCGAAGCGACACGTAGATGTTTGGGGCTTTAGTCGCCGCCGATGCTCGCTCCATTCCTTCAGAGATATTTGAACATCCGGTGTCACCTTGACAGATTTTAAACGGAATTCTCATAAACTAGCTCGCCTTCTTCTGGAAAAGTCTGCTCGCGCTGCGGTTTTTGTGAGTTCTTTTGCTTTATTCAGCTTCTTGTGTAACACGGATTAGTAACAAAAGGCAAAACGTGGAGGTTAAAGGTGTTTCTTGCGCGATTGACGAGCTGATCAATGGGCTGACTGTAATCCCGTTATTCACCTCCGATAACAAGTCATGTGACATCATCTGATTGATCCACGCGCATGTGGGAGAATAGAAACGTCACACACACACGCCGATTATACCAAACGTCACCCTGAGTGCGCGCAGTGACCCCCCACCACCACCACCACCACCGGTCTGACAACCATTCAGCAAACTCCCAGAAGGCCAACAATTACGTCATTAATGTCCGGAGAGAGCAGCCAGTCCTCTTCATTCAGCCCTGATCTCATTCTCTTTTCTTTACAGTCATTTGTTTGGTGTTTTCGGTGGGGCTGGGGGGCTGGGGGGCTCCTGCAGCTGCCTGTCAACTCTTTGTTGTGTCGACGGCGCAGGACGAGGAGGTCGCTGCCCGTCAGTCCGCGCCTTTGTCCCGCACGTGGCGCCGCGGCGAGCTCGGCCTGCTGAGTTCAGGTGCTGCTTGTGAATTCCAGGCCTCTCCCTCCCATATGGTCCGGATCGACGCCTGCCACGCCCACGCTGATTAGCATTGTTGTGCGTTTTTGTGATGAGGCCAATCTGCAGCTCTGTCGTCTTAATGAAATCAGGACGCGTTGACCCTCAGACAGGAAGTGACTGGATTTACCGACTTTGGTCCCTTTAGTTGTTTACATTTTTTAATCGCTTATTAAGCCAGTCAGAACACATTTATTCTTTTAACACGGCGTTTTCGGTTGTGTTAATCCTCAATTAAGGTTGAATGTTTAATGGAAATGAATGTCCAGCCCAAAGAACCGGCCCGAACACGTTTTATTAGTGAAAAGCGATAAAAACAAAAGAACTATTTAGCTTTAAGATCCTTCATATGATCCAAAATTAGCCAAATTTTAGTTTCCTTTGCCGTGACTGGAATAAAATCCTGCTGAGAATGAAGAATTTATGCCGATGTGGAAATGAAGACATCCCAGACTGACGACAACAGCCAGGAAGCGATGTTACGGACTCGCTCGCCAGCACAAAAATACTTTTTTAAATGTCCCCCAGATCCTGAGCTGATTAGATTTGATCGTACATCAACTATGCTTTGATTGTGCACAGATAATCACGTACAGTCACTCTCATCTTCACGCACGTTAATCTGTTTGGCGATGTCGTGCGCCGGCTGAAACGCGCCGCCGCAGCGAAAAGCTTTGTTTTTCGATTAGCTTTGTTTTCCAGATGATGAGACTGGAGCCTTTCTTTATGCTTGCCTTTCTTCTTATTGCCTCTCTGTCGTTTGTCTCTCAGCGTTCATGTGCGAGTTGAAAGCGCTGCAGTAAGGAGCCGTCTAACAAGCTGCTGACAGGACGCTGAATCAGGGGCAGAAGCAAAGAAAAACCGTGGAGATGGATTTAAGAATGCCCCTCATCATTAGCCTCAACATAATCAAATCATTTTACTCATTCAGAAGTTCTCGAGAGGCTTCGGCCTGGGATGACGAACACTGTCGAGAAGGCTTCACTCAGTCTGGCTCTGCCAAGAGAGCAGCCGCCGCCGCCGCCGCCGTCGCCGCCATGCTGCTGCTGCCAAACAAGGTCACTTAACAGCTCTTATTTGTCTCCAAATGCTTCAAAAAATGCGTTGGCACCTCTGACAGACTGGACAATTGAATTTCACTCACTTTAATGCCAAGAGGAGGTGAGAATGATGCATTTAATCTAAAATATCTCAGTTTTACGTCTTTAGGTGACGTAATTTTACAGCTTTTGGGAAGCTGTGCATGGTTTAATCAAAATCATAAATATGTTTTTAAAGAGAGGAAAGTTTCTAAAGCATAACCATATATCTGATGCTTGTGTCTTCTTCTCTTCTTCAGAGCTTTGTCTGCTTCTGCTTCTGCAAGTTCGTCCTGATCGTCTCAAAGGTCAAGATGGTTTTCGCGCTGTTGTCGCCCCCTAGAGGTCAGATGGAAAACAACACTGTTCATCCACTGACCAATAAGAACACGTATTTATTTGACCTTTCTTTTGCCGGCCAAAATTAGTTGAGAACAGCTTCTCAATTACAATATCTGATGAATTGGAATATAAATTGTCCACATGTATTCCTTACGTTGTTCCCACAAACACCACAGCGCTGTCCTTTCTTTAAGAGTCCGACTTTATTTGTTGACATTTTTTAGAAGTTTTATTACCTTCTAAAGGACTAAAACCTGTTTCCACACGAGGACCTCTGCGCTGTTGTGTCTTTTACACCTCGGTCTTCATGTTCTGATTCTTGCAGGCCGAGCGGGACCGTTTGTGCTTCACCTGGTGGTTCCGCCTGTTTGTTTGTGTTTGGGCCGAGGTCGCCGGGCCTGACTGACACGCTGACAGACGTGCGAGGCTCCGCCCACTCTCACACTGAGAGATGCTTTCTGTTCCCTGGAACTTTAGCCTTCATGAATCCGACCTGTGTGTCCTGAGCAGGCGGGAGAAGAACTGCCCTCATGAATTTGTCAGCGCTGCCCGACATCAGTTTACAGTCGTGTGTGGCCTCTGACACACAGTTCTTCTGTCCGTAACCTGTCATATCTCCTAAATTCTGCCCAATTTTGTTATTAGTCCGGTTGTTTGGAGCCTGTAGCATGAACTTATGCAGGAAAAAGAATGACCGACATTCTTCAGGGTGGAGAAGCTGGGCAGAAATGTCCTCTGTCCTCAGTTATCTCACTGCATGCGCCCTGTCAGCTGACGCGTCTTTTCCTGTAAATCAGACCCTCTGAAAACCAGACGTTACCGTAAAAGCAGCAAATATGTGATAAGATAAATGAATATGACTTTTTTAAAAGCCTACGCATCAGTCGCTGCCATTTGTTAGAGGAAAAACTCGATTAAGGCCAAAAAAAAGCCCAAACAAACAATGATTCCGATAAGACATTTGCTTTTTTTGTTTTTTGTTTTTTTTGGCGGAGCCGCTGATAAACTGATGAAGCCGCACATCATTCGTCTCTCCGGGCCACAAGTCAGCAAATTCTTCACCACAATGAGGCCGAAGTCGCCCGCATCGTTTATGTGGAACCAACTAAAAGCCACCGATGGCAGCGTTTGATTTTTAGGCCATTTACCAGATTAGAATCCAGAGCGATACAGCACGCTGCCTTTTGTTTGTTTAATCAGAATTAAGGCCTGAAACTTATGCTCATCTGCCCAATTTGTCGCAATTCCACCCGAATGAATCGTTAGTGTCGTTTGCAACCGTATTAGGCCCCATTTGTGTTGGAGTGCACGGCAGCAGACGTCACTTATTTTCACAGACCTGCCTAATTTATTCATTAAATTGTCTGATTCTGCTGCAAAAGTCCAGTAATATTTAAATTATGCACCCAAGCTTGGGCCGATGTTAAAACATATTTGTCTTATTTACGGCTTAATGGTGTTTTATTGTTGCATTTGAGCCGGTAGATTTACTAACTAAAGCCTTAAAACTGGTTTAAACCTCCCATTTATTATTTATTTAAATGGGAACATCAAGGCTACATGACGGTTTCTGGTTTTTTTTATTGCTGTCTGGAGGAAAAAGTCTTTTTTAGGTTATTTTTAATGTATTAATTCAAATTTCCTTTCATAAATGCTACACGAGCATTAGCAGAAACAAACATTTGAATGTTCACTTTTTTAAACTCGTAAGTTGAAAGCAACAGTGTAATAAATGAAGCTGTTGCTTTAACACTTCCAACAAACGCTGAAGACGGTCGCTAGTAAACGTCTGACACTGATGATAGTGATGAATCCGTGTTACGGCTGAAATGATGTTCAGCTGTTTCCGATCACAAAGTCATTTGTTTATTACTTCAGCGCTGCTTTGCTGAAAACGCGCTTATATTTATGAATATGTTAATCCGCCCGCCCTCAGTGATGATTTGTCAAGTTGCTTCTTAACAAAAGATGCGAGTCGATGAGGTTAATCATTCCTGCGCCGCTCCTCCTCTGCCAGGACCATCCGTCTTTGTTAGCATCCATCACAACTTGGATCTAACACAAACGGGTTCTCGGCCCCGCGCCCCCTCTCCTACCCAAAAAAGACCGTCATGGAAGACAAATATGCAGAGCCGTCCCCAAAAAAACACCCCAGTTCCAGGAAGAAATTGGCTCTGTCATCTGTCCTGTTGTCGTGGAAACGTGCCGCCGACCGGTTCCGAGCGTCCTCGGGTCTCCCTCGCTGCTCAGAAGAGGGCGAGGGCGAGACGCAGCTGCCCGTCACCGCCCGTTCCCTCAGTATCGGCAGCCAAAAACCAAATCAAGATGTTTACTGACAGGCTAATGAACGGATGGGCCTTGGTGATTTAACCTTGATGAATGGTCCGCTCAGGTGTTTTCAGTAACGACAATAAGCACTGCGGGCCGCAGGCCCGCCGATGCTGCTATAATGCATTATTAGGCCATTAGAGGCCGGCCAACAGAGACCACTTATGCACCGGCCTATCAATAATGCGGTGTCCCAGTCCACATTTGGGCCCGGGGAATTAGTCATACTGATATTCTATTGAATAAAAAAATCACAAGACGACGCATAAAGAATCTCATTACATTTTAACAGGGTTACAGTAACCCGGGAGGACCGAGAGTTTAATTTTCATAAGAGCATCCATTCCTCAATTATGTCAAGCAGAGAAAATGTAAATGGCAAATGGAATCCTAACAATATCTAACCAGCTGCCCATTGGCAGGAGGGGGGGCGGGTTCAGGGGGCAGCAGTGTGTGTGTGTGTGTGTGTGTGTGTGTGTGTGTGGGGGGAGTGGAGTTCTGATGATGCAAGACGAGCTCACGGTGTAAAACACACACACACACACGGGTGGAAGGTGAGAGATTTCTGTGGACACCTCGACCTGTTCAGCGTTTACAGACATTTACATTCTGTAAAGGTCAAAGGTCAAAGGACCCAGCATTTGCGCCTCTCTGACAGACGTGTGCTTCACACTCTGAGTTTCCCTGAAGACTTTCGGGTGAAGACGTCTGAAATCTTTCTCCAGATCTTTCTTTCGTCGTGATTCGGTCGGTCAAAGACAAGCTTGGGTCAGGCCTGAGCAGAAAGTCTGACCTTTGACCTGAGCAGTTTTACCTCGTTACCATTGGTCTTAATGTCTGACGACATCACAGCCCGAAGCAGCAAATCGCTAACGTCTAAAGTCAGAGCCTGAGCGTGTGGTAACTGTGGTTGAGGAGGTCCTTCACGTACACACACACACACCGTCTGCAACACACACCTCAAATCTCAGCTCGCGTGTCATCAGAAAACCGGCCGCCTGCCGCTGAAAGGCGTCACTCCGCACCCGTCTCTCCCGGAACACAAGCGCTCGGACTGTGGGGAACCGCTGGCATGCAGCCCCGAGCGAGGGCGGGGGGCAGAGCCCAGGGCCCCTGCAATAATAAACTGCTAATTGAAGGGCTGCAGAGAGGTGTTAGCGGGGCGCGGGGACGCTGAAAGATCGCCGCTACACGGCAGCCGGGGGAGGCGCCGAAAGAGGCGATTACACCTCGCCTCAGTGTGTGGAGCCAAGTTTAATGAAACCTCTCACACACACACTGGAATGTGGAGTCTGACGGTCTGAGCTGGCTTCATGGATCCAGAGAAAACTACGTTAGCTGGGTGTACTTCTGCGCCGCCTTGGTCGCCGCCAACCCAAATCGTCATGACGACCAAGGTTGAGCACAATCATTCCAAGTGTTGTCACACGTTTGATTCAACGTTTCAGTGCTGCTTCTGCTCAGATTAGCTCACCTGCAGTATCGCTTGGTCCGGTCTTGACCACCAGAGGGCAGCACATGTAGAGCAGCTGTTTCCTGTTTGTAATCACGATTGATTCATTAGCAGCGTCAACTGTATCAATTTACACTTAGAAAATAGAGATTATGTAGATATGTTTTCTCAGAAACTACAGAGGAAACTCGGAACATGAAAATACCACAAACTCCTCCCCTCTTCCTCCTCCTCTTCCTCCTCCTCCTGTTGGCCTCAGTCTCACCTCCTCTGTGAATGAGTGAAACGGCTCCTTATGCGGCGCGTGAAGCCATGCAGAACGTTCATAATCTGTTAATACCTGCAGGCAGGAAAGATTAAACCATCAGGGTGTTGACAAATGTCAGAAAAACCTGCACACACACACACACACACACACACACACAGGCAGAGACCAGGGGCTTCCCCAACTGTTCAAATATTCAAAGAGATTCTTCTCTTAATTAAAGCACTTGGTTTCCCAGATTACATCTTACATCACATTCACCTGTCGAAGTTTATCGTCAGAAAATGTTGCTGCTTCAGCTACATCGAATAAAAACATTAATTCTAGTAAAACTTTCCCTCCAGAAATCAGAACTAAAGTCTGATTTCTGGAGGGAAATCAGAGAAAAAAGTTAGAAAAGACATAAAAAAGTTAAAAAAAAAAAGTTAGAAAAGACATAAATCTTTTGTTTATGTTATGTTGTTTGATTGTCTTAAAAAAAGAAAACCCTAAAGAACAGAAGTCACAGATGGTTTCTTTTTTTACTTTTTTTTTCTTAATTTTGTTTAACCAGTTTATGGTTTTCGACAGATGGTCCCAACATTAGCAACTCGTCTTAGCCGAAACGAGCCAGCTGTGTGTGTGTGTGTGTGTGTGTGTGTGTGTGTGTGTGTGTGTGTGTAGGCCCCCTCTGGTATTGTGTCGGGTTTGAAAAAGAGGTCACTAATTTGGGCTAATTTTATTACATGGACCCTCGGGCCCGCCTCGGCCCACGTGTGTGTTCATGTTTACTTGTGGCAAACATGTTTGATTGTCAGCTGTGTGTGTGTGAAAGCTGCTGCAGTGTTTGGGAATATTTTGAGGCAAATCATTATTTTTTGTGCTGAAATGCTGCTGTGTTTTGGACCTTTTTGTCTTCTCTACAGAAGTGCAGCGCTAATGCTAACCACGCTAACATGAAAGCTGCGCGCCTCTCTATGACGGTTAATCCTCGGTGTGACTCATTTGTGTGCACGGACGGCTGTGGAGCCAAGCCGTCATGTGACCACAAGCTCTGCACATCGGCCTAATCATACGGAAGAGATGATCACAGGGCAGGAAATCACAGCACAAGGCTAAAGGAAACAATCTTTCTGCACCGACTTAAGCCAATCACGTCCTATCTTTCAACTCACCGCTGCGACCTCTCACTCGCCCTCTGCTACTCTTGTCCTCCGTCCCCCTTTTTAAAATTTGTATTTACAGAAAGGGAACATTTTCCAGTGTTTCTGAATGTGACTCATGTTGATGTTGATGTTGTCTGAACCGGCAGCTTTTATTGTAATGAAGTGAATCACCTGTGTGCGATGTGTATCAGGCGGTGTGCAGAACACCGTTTCCTGTGTTTATCTCCCATCAGCCCAGCGGCAGGTGAACCGGCCGACAGCTTTGTGCCGGGAAGCCAGGGATTCAAACCCTTGAGGTCAAGGTGCGCCGGTAATCCAGGCAGCTGTGTTACCAGGATTAAGAAGAGGCCGAAGCCTTGGTTCCGTCTGCCCAAAACTCAGGTAACCATGGCAATGACCTGGGGCGAAAGAGTCCTGCAGCTGCAGTAGATCTGATCAAAAGTGTAAAATGCACACTGATGCTCCATCCAGTCGCATCGATCACACTTCCTCCAGTCCTTCCAGTCTGATTAGAGGGATTATAGCAGCCTGGATGTTTCCAGATGACCTTCTCTGACTTTCTCATTCTAATCCAAACAGAAGACATGGAAACAACTAAGCAGACATGAGCGATAGTTTGCTTATTCAGCAGGTTTCTGGATTATTCAATTTCTCAAAATAAGAATATAATAGGGATCTCCCTCATTGTTTCTTCCTGTTAAAGTAAATATATATATATATTTCAAACTAAAGTGTAACGATGGTAACTATATTTTCAGATTTGTCATGTTTCACCAATGAGGGCAAATGGAAAAAAAAAAACTAGAAAATTATGCTTATTTCCAAGCCTACATTGTCCCTCTGACACACACACACACACACACACTGCTGTATCCTGTGAGTTGACTAATGTGGCCCCAGGGCCCCTGGAGAGCGCTAACTGAATTGGTTTCCAGAGAATACTAATGGGCCTTAATGTTGAGATAACTGATACTCAAACAAGGAGCGATCATTGACAGCATGTGTTTCTGCTCTGTGATAAACATGTCACGGCTGCACAAGGAGACTGTTGTCCCCTAAATGAATTCCTCCCCCCTCCTCACACGCAGGCACACACACTCAGACATGTATAGGTCAGCCTGTTACCATTCCATTTCCTATGCAAAAGCAGAAATTAGATAACGCTAATAAAAATAGATGATAGAAATAGTCAAATCAGGCAGATTGGAGCTGCCCTTTCCAGCTTAGTTTTAAAGATCACGCTTTCTGCCCACGCATGAAGTTAAAATAATTTCAGGACAAATGCATAAAACATGTTTCAGCTCTAATTATGATAAGTTTCATACAGCAAGTTCAAAAATGCAAATGTTAAGCTATGATGAAGATGAAAAGGCGCCATCCAACGGTTGCTAGACCGCTAGAACGCCTTCATACACAATGTGATCTGGACAGTTCTTTTTCCCCCTCTGCGATTGAATTTTGATGAAATTTTGGGCTTCTCGCGCATTGGTGGTTCAGTGGTAGAATTCTCGCCTGCCACGCGGGAGGCCCGGGTTCGATTCCCGGCCAATGCATCGTTTTTTTTCCCCCTTTAGATCACCTTTGCTGCTTTTTGTTTTCTGCCAACCGCACCGTACTACCGCGCTCTTTCCGTGTTTACATTCATGAGCGCAGAAGCGCCTCGTTTCCGTAGTGTAGTGGTTATCACGTTCGCCTCACACGCGAAAGGTCTCCGGTTCGAAACCGGGCGGAAACAGTTTCTTCCTTCCCAAAATGTTTCCAGAGATTATGAGCTGCGTGTCATAAATGCGTTGCGTTTTGCTGTCAGGAAAACTATCCAAGAGATTGTGGACAGCATCACAAAGCATTGCCACGTACTTTGTGAGATTGAAGCAGGAACTCATCTTCAAATGTACGTACAGGTCATTAAAATTAAAGCAAACTAGCCCCAAATGTGTCTGTCCATGCTGCCACAGAGTCGTGAGTAACTTGGTATGTTTTCCATATGTGACATGGATTCAGGGCACATATTTCAATCTGAAGCTGAGCTTGTTTTAACGACCCTGATGGGTGTTTTTTTTTTAAATTTATTTTTGGAAGAAGAAGAAAAAGAAGAAGATAAAGTCATCACAGTTGTTTTTTCTTCTTTGTAGTCCTGTCCGCTGGAAAGCACATTTCACAACAAATAAGAATGTGTCCACACAAAGTCGCTCTATGTTTTCCTTTTTGTGTGGCCGTGATTGTGGTCATGCATTCCTCCGTTACCACCAGGTGGAGCCAAAGAGTCCAGGATGGAGGCCCTGACCTTTCTGTCTCAGATGTCTTTCTTTGAACTAGAACTACAACAGAAGCAAGATTCCTTCTTCTGTAGGTGTTTTGTTGTGTTTTATATTTGTTATGATTTGATGACAGCAAAGAATATCACATCATAACTGACAGTTGAACCTGGAAATTGTCCCAAAGGACAATCCAGGGTTTTAACATCTTAGGAGCAGAAATTGCCTCTTTTCACAGCGTGACATCAGTGGAAGATCTCTGCCAGTTGAATTTGGTTTTAGGTAACTGTTCTAAAGAAAGCATCAAAGTTAGTGTCATTTGTTCAGGCGTTTAGTCTGATGCCCCTGAAGCGTGTCCACAACCTGGAGTCCAGCTGAACACCAACTCCCTGAGCGTCCCAAAACTATACCCACACTGTGTTTGGAGTGAAAACAAATTCTCTAACACTACCTAAATATCTTTATCTGAACGCCTCCGTGTTTCTCCTCTCAGGTGACGATGACGACAGAGGTGCTTCACGTGGAAAGAAAGATTGTTTATTTCACACTGCCCTCCACATGTGCTGTTAGTTTTAGACACAATGTGCAACACTACACCATCAACTGGGCTATAAAAACATCCACTAGCTGCAAGAAAATCCATTTGATTGAAGCAGTTAATGTGACTAAATCACTTCATTTGATTTTAAACAAAGTCAAATTCAGTTTATAGTTTAAAAAAAAACTATAATTTCTTCAGCTTAGCTCTCTGAACATCTGTGATTTAACAGTCAAATGGAGGTCAGGAAACGCTCATAAGCTGCTGAAACTCATAAAGTTGCTGAAACTCAAAGAAACAGCCGTTTAGCGTCAGCCTGAAATACAGAGTTGGGTTTTTAGTGACGCCTGCTGGTGCAGATAGAAATGGCACTTACATGCAGTTAAAATTCTGCAAATAGGCTTTGATGTGTTCTTAAATACATTTTTTTTCTTTTTATCAATTTTGGATGTGTGAAATGTTTGAAATGTTTTTATATGTTGTATGTTTTTCAGTTTTGTAGTATTCCTGCCGGCGGTCCTCGCGAATTCCCGTTGTCACGGTTACCGGGAAAAGCTCGCTGCAGTAACACTAAATGACCAGCTGGGGGCGAAGCTTTACCAGAGTTGTGGAGTCGTCAGCGAGCAGTCAGTGAAAAGCATCACTCAGGTGATTAGAAAAGGGGCAGATCAGAGGAGCAGATACGAGCGACGGCAGGGCTGCATTGCCGTCAGACCGTCGGGTTTGTCCAACAGCCACTTGCTGTCAAACCTCGGCTCTTCCTGCAAATCATGGTGGCCAAAAACAGAAAACAGACCGGGAAGAGTCCAGCGACCCAGTCTGACCGCGACAAGAGTCCGCTCGTTTCGCCCCATGGCAAAAGTAACGTGCGGCGGCCAGGCAGGGAGGGCAGAGCCTTCAACAGCGCTCTTCCGAACGGGCTGTTGGGTATCAGCCACAAGCTCGGGCTAACTCCCTCCGGAGACGGCAAGATGGGAATCATCACTCTTCTGCTCGGTAAGTTGAGAGCGTTAGCATGTTAGCTGCCCCGAGGCTAACGCCTGCTAACACTGGGTGTACACTGGTAGCATTAGCAGAGGTGCTAAATTAAGTTATCTCCGCCCTTCATCAGTCGGCTAACAGGTTAGCTCATCTAAATGCTAGCTCTACGATGCTCTCGAATTTCTGTTCGTTTCTTCCAGCCATTGTTTGTTCTTCTTTTGTTTTGTTCCATTATCAGTCTCACACGGCTTTTCTGAGAAAGTTGGAGCTAGCGTTTCTGTGATTTATCTTCTCAAAATCCCCCACAACAGACAGCCATCCTCAGCACTTCACTTCCCCCGACAGGCGACATTCACCCGTGTCTGTAAACTGTGATGGAGCAGGTATTTTAGGCAGCAGCTAAACTTTCTCCCGTTGTGTCCACAGCTGTTTTGAGCGGGTTTCTCCACTGGTGAGTCGCTGTTATCCCTCTCACCTGAGCTCGGCTGCTGTTTCCTGCGTTAACCTGCCTGTCTGCTCCCGTCAGGTACCACCTCACACAGCTGTTTGAGAATGACAGACACTTCTCACATCTGTCCACTTTGGAGAAGGAGATGGCTTTTAGGACTGAAATGGTAATAATTCCTTGTTTTTAAGACTCTGTCCTGCTGATAAGTAGGTAAACGCTCGTGTCTTTGAATGACTTCTGAGTTTACCTAAACTCAGAGATTCTTTTTCTTATTAATTTTTATTGAGTCCACACTTTAGGACAAATAATTAAGTTTAATATCGGCATATTCACGATACACCATTCAGCACTGAGCGCAAAGGTGATTGTTTTATTGAAAAGATAATTTATTGCTAACAGAGATGCTGCAGTTTTAAATAATTGGGTTTATGTTAATTGTAATAGTTTAAATATAGATGCTGCATCTGTTCCTGCAAAGATTAAATCCACGTAAGAGGAAGCAGCTTGACCTTTGATGACTGTAGTCAAGTGTAATTCATTCCACCTGCACTTTCAGTCAAAAATCTTAATTTCCTCTCCTTTACTGGGCTTGTCCCATCAAATTTAATCAATATTTATCATGGTTTCTCAGGCCTTTGTCTGTTTTTAGTCACTCCGGCCAACAAGCTTAAGTCAGCAATTGTTTCATTTAATCAAGCATGTGTTTCTGCCTCATCCTTTCTCTTATTGTGGAAAAATATGTGATATGAATATGATATTCAGAAATGCGTCACAGACTTGATTTTCCTGCGAGAGACGACACCGGAGGTGACGGTGTAATCGTATGCAGACAGATTTTTTCCCTCCGTCACCCCTGCAGAGTGCAAACAGATGAGCTGTGCACTCTTCCATCTGCTGAGTGAGAGTCTCCGACATTCTCTTCTGGCTGCTGTGTTCGTTTCTCTCTTTTCTCCGTAATTTATTTCTGTGTTTCATGTTGTAATGGAGTGTTGTCGGGTTCCAGGGTCTGTACTATTCCTACTACAAGACCATTATCGAGGCTCCTTCCTTCATGGGCGGCCTCCACATGGTCATGAACGATCGGCTGACAGAGTACCCGCTGGTCATCAACACTCTGAAGAGATTTAATCTCTATCCAGAGGTATGCTGCACCTGGAAAACAACGTTCCTGCTGAGCATTTACACATTTTATTTACTTGCCAGAGGCAAAGACAAATCTCAGATTAATTAGAGCTCATCTCTTATAAATAATTCAGGAAAGTTAAACAATTCAGAAGGAATGTGAAGGTTTTTTTTAAGTTGTGTTTAAAGAGCTTTGAGGTCATCACAATGAGAGTTGTGGACCCCCCACAGGTAAGAGGACAAAAAGACCCTTATAAACTGTTAAAATAAGCTTTGTGTGCTCGTCTCGGGCTCCTCAGGTGGTCCTGGCCAGCTGGTACCGGATGTACACAGGTGTGATGGGATACTTGGGGATTCCCACCAAGACGTGCTGGTCTGTGAACAGAGGAGAAGGTCTCACCCCTGTGGACAGCTGTGAAGGTACAGACCATCACCATGGAGCTCCGTTGTCTTCTGAAAATATCTGCTTACACACACACACACACACATATATATATACACACACACACATGCGCGCCTCCTATTCAAAGAAGCTCATTCTTTGCATCGACGGTGGCCGAGGAAACAAAGTCTGGTTACACGTGCAAACACAGGGAATTTCTGTGTCCAGACGCTCGTGTTCACGCTTTGCTGGAATTGCTGCCGACTGCGCACGTGGTTGAGTCGTGTAACACAGCAGCGGGATCATTAGGACAGAAAGAAACGTGTCTGCATGGAAGCATTGATTTTCCGAGGGTAAACAGGCAGATCTCCAGTCTGTGGGTGATCAGGACGGTCAGGGGGTCAGTGTACGCTGGCTGCTTACATAAACCTGACTCATGCTGCCAGAAAGTGGGAACACTTCCTGCAACTGTTGTTTTAGCCACAAGTGTGTGTTTCTGCATTAAAATTAGACCCGTTATGATCCAGTGTGATCTGCTGTTTAACAAGTTCTAAAAGAATCTATTCCTCCTGTAGACTTTTACCAACGATATAGTCATTTATTTACAAACTGGTCATGATGTTAATCATTTTAAGGATGAGATTTAGAAACCAGGTAGACGGGGCCCTTCCATTTGTTGGCATTGACCGTTGCGTTAGCTTCTGTTGCTAACACTCCTCTCTCTCTCTCTGTCAGGGTTGGGCGACCCGGCGTATTTCTACGTCGCCTGTGTGTTCTTGCTGAACGGTGTGATGATGAGCCTCTTCTTCATGTTTGGGTTTTATCTCAGGTAATCGTCCTCCTGCTCATCAGACACCAGAGGATGAGAATTAACGCCTCATCTCATCTTTCTGAATCCATTTCTGTTTTGGCCTCCTCTGTAGCAACAGTAACCTGGGAGGAATCGTCACCACGGTGTGTTTTTTCTTCAATCACGGTGAGGTGAGTGTCCATCCTTCAGTCCGACAGTGCACTTTGATTGTAACGATGCCAGAATAAGCCCAGACCAAACCGACGGGACTGAAATGTGCGAGGGTCGAAAGAAAAGAGCTCTTAAAGCGCAGAGGACGGTAAATGGGAGCTGAAAGGAGATTACACTTTCTTCTGGCTGGCTTTCAAAGCTGAGCCCCCCCACCACATTTCCACCCACGCACATCCTCCTCCTCCTCCTTCACATTCCTTCAGAACAAATAGGAGGTTTCAGGTTTTTGTTTCTGGATCAATAAGGCGACATTTCAATTACAGCCCTCTGTTCTCCGCCCTTTCAAACACTTTCCGCCGCCCCAGCAGAAAAAGTGAGACGTTTAATGAGTGTGATTTTAAGCACTTGGTTCGTTTGCTGAGGTGACAGCTGAGTCTGAAAACACTCTTTTTCAGCAGAAGGTAAGAAGGAAAGAAAGCAGAGGCCTGTTTCACATCACAGCCAGTCATTTCCCAGCTGCAGGTACGGAGAGAACAGCCTTTGATAGTTTAGCTCCAGTCATCCTTCAGCCGGTGGACTGGCAGTGATTCCTGCAGCTCTCAGGAGCAGAAGACTTTCTGGTGCTGTGGAACGCGAAGAGACAGCACTGGGGACGCTGCAGATGCCTGCCAAGCTGAATGTTCCACATAATATTTATGGAATTGCATTAAAATGGGAGGAAGGCGGTCCTGTTTGCCAGCGGTATAAAAAAATCCTCCATCGGGTTATCTGAGAAGCTCCTGGCTGAGGCTGCCACACGTTTGCTGGACTGTGATTCAACGCCTGTGTTGTGTCTTCCTGTGTAACACCAGAGCACGCGTGTGATGTGGACTCCGCCTCTGCGCGAGAGCTTTGCCTACCCCTTCCTAGTGCTGCAGATGCTGCTCCTCACCTACATCCTACGGTAAGCCAGACTTCTGACACCTGCAGCTCGGAACACTGGCACCATCTCCGGTGTGTTGCAGTTCTTGATGAAGCAAACTTGTCCTGAAGACAGGTTTCAGATGCAGCTTTCCTACATCACACGTGTCTGACAGATGTTCAGCATGAATGACCTCTTCACAAACCTGGATATTACCCATAATCCCATGCTCGGTTCTAGATTTGCGTGACCGTCTCTCTGCCCGTGACTCTCACTTTTAATCACAAACGGGTTGTTTTTGTTAACCGACTTCTGGCTCAGAGGGCTCAGCAGCTGGTTCTGGAGCGGGTTCATCATCACTTGCTGCTGTAGCGGTCCAGATGTGGTGTCGTCGGTAGTGAAGCAGAGCGGCCTCAGCTTGTTCCTTCATTGTTTTTAATTTCCTGTTTAATAATCATAATGTGCTCAAATCTCTGTGACCCTGAAGGCATCAGTGTGTTTCCTGGCTGCACCCATGCAGCAAGCGCGTTCTCCTCACACACAGTCTGACGGCTCGCTTCAACCACTGCTGGTCACTGGTGCTGTTGTGGATGAGGCTGGCCATCACACTACACCTTGACCCACACACACACACACGCCCGTCACTCCTCTGGCTTGTGAGTTTTTCTGTCGTGATCACAGGAAGCAGCAGGCGAGCAGAGCAGCCATGGTCGCCCTGGGCGTCTCCAACCTGTGCTTCATGTTGCCGTGGCAGTTTGCCCAGTTTGTGCTGCTCACTCAGGTAGGCCCCGATCACGCCCTTCAGCTGGCCCTGCCCTGCCCGGCTCAGCTCCGGAGCTCTTACCTGTGTCCCTGCCTCTTTTCCAGATAGCTTCTCTGTTTGCCTCCTACATTCTGGGCTACCTTGCGGCCACCAAGATGCAGAGCATCCTCGCCACTCACATGGTACGGCAGAAGGATGACCTCTCTCACTCAGAGGTCAAATTAGGACCCGGCGGCTGCTGTCGGGACGGAAGCTGTCAGCCACGTCCCAGTCACACTATTTCCTATTAGCTCATCATAAATTCCAACATATTCATCCTGAAAACACTTTTTTAATCATCATTAATGTGGATTTCGTGAGAAATTTTAATGAGGTAGTGACACTGATCCGTTAAATATAAACTAAACCATTTAATAATTTAAGATTTCATCTCCTGAAGCTCCTCAGCTGCAATATTTTCACAAATTATTCTGAGCCCAGCGGAAGTGGGGATGAATCTTTTAATGCTTTTCAGCACTAAAGTGTGCTGTTCTGTTTTTAGAGTGGAGAGGAGGAGGAGGAGGATGTGTGTTTGGTGTCACTCTGCCAAGGACAAAAGAACATCTGAGCTCTTGGTCCCTCTCCTAATCCCCTCAGATTGGGAGCTGCACAGATAAATTGGAGACCCTTTGCGGAGAGAGAGAGAGAGAGAGAGAAAGAGAGGGCAGATTTGAGCCAGAGGACAGCGTGAAGATTTAAATAACTCAGAATGCCAAACAGCAGGGTCCTGACACGCAGCAACGCGTCGTCTGTGACCTCCAGCAAGGTCAGCGAGTGGGAGCTCAGGCGCCGGATGCAGGAGGGAAGAAACTGTGACTAAATTATCAGTTCATGTCTCATATCTGGGAACGTCGCTTTAATGTTGATCAAAAACCCAAAATGTTCCAAGCGCGATAAAAACAAAGTTCAGAGGGTTCGGCGCTCATCTTCTGTTGACTCTTGATCGTGGAGCGAAGCTCTAAGTCACAGCTTTTTTAACCCTAAGCCGTGAACAGCTCCAGAAACGCGCCAGACCTCACTCGCTCACTAATGTGAGACGTCTTCAGCCGCCTCCGGCTCCTGCCTTTGAATCACTGCCCAGCTGTGCATTATTTTCTCTTGACTGCAGGATTAAGCGTCATGAATCCATTGAATGGGATTATATTTTACTTGCAGCTGTGTATTCAATATTCCTAGCATTTTAGTTTGAATCTCTGGGGCAGCTCGAGTCGCTGCTTTCATTCTGGACTTAATCCGATCTTCACAGACCACCCTCGTCCTGCAGAGAGTTTGGAGCTGTGAATTTAAAACCTGGCTGTGTTTTCAGAGCTTCCTCCTGTTGCAGGTGACTCTGGCCGTCTGCTTTGTCCTGATGTTTGGGAACTCCATGCTGCTCACCTCCTTCTACGCCTCCTCACTCGTCTCCATCTGGGTGAGTTTAACCTCGGGCTTCTGGAGCTGCGTTTATGGGAGGAAAGGTATTGGTGCTGTTTTACTTGTTTTTTTTTTTCCCCCCTCCAGGCAATCGTAGCATTGAGGGATCGATTTAGTCAGGCGTTCAGTCCTGGCATCCTCAGATGGGTATGTGGGCCACACAAACCGTCACATTTGTTTCACTCGGGTGACGTAGGTGTGGTTCAGCAGGTAGCTGATTTTAGCTAACCAGATGAGCAACATTACATCATCATTTGATGAAGGGCAATGCAACACAGAGTATGCAGTCCAGGATAATCTCCTAATTAGATGCTGTTTTGTTTCATTGTTTAAAAACAACAAGCAGAGATCAGAAGTTCTCCAGTTCAGGCGTCTCACGGTTGATACGCCGGCGCTGGGGTTATCCATCGGGGTCTCCTGCCTGTGGTCTCGTCTCGGGCTGACGGCTCGTCTCATCTTCATCCTCAGGTCATGCAAGTTGTGGTGTGGGTCGTCTCCACGGTTCTGCTCAAGTTCATGCTGTCGACGGTCCTCTGCGCGTCAGATGATGTAAGAGTCCGCTCAGACGGATTCAAAGTTTTCAGACGTCTGAACTGAACTGAAGAACTCAGACATTCCTTTTATTAGATGGCGGACATTGAATCATCTGTTTACACGCACATAAAGAACATAGCTGTCAGGGTTTGTTAGCCAGCTAACAGACACTCACAGCTGAAAAGGTCACACTGAAGGTCACCCAGGTCTTTGTTGCAGGCTCACATCAGCGCGCTCATCAAGTCAAAGTTCATGAGCTACAAGGACTTCCACACGCTGATGTACACGTGTGCTGCTGAGTTTGACTTTCTGGAGCTGGAGGTAAGTTCTGGAGCTGGAGGTAAGTTCTGCTTCCTCATCTGATGGTTGAGCGTGTCTGACAGAAATCAGCTGATGGCTGTTCCGCATCTCCCTCAGACTCCTGTACGCTACCTTAAAACGCTGCTGCTGCCCGTCAACCTGCTGCTGTTGGCGCTCATCCTTTGGAGGGTAACTTCAGTGTTTGTAGTTTATATATTTGAGGTTTAAAAGAAGAAAGATTCATTTCCAAAATATTCCAAACAACGGAGGAAAAAACGATTGAAAGGAAAGCTCTTTACATGGTCTAATCTCATTATTCCCCTCCTCCGCTGATCTCAGAATGCACAGCGGAGGCCTTACAGCGGCTGTGCTGATCCGTGGCTGCGCTGCCTCACACTTGAGGAAACATGACAGGGTTTGTGTGTTTTCAGACCGTCCAGGACGTCGTCCGATTCCTGAAGGAGGGAGGGAGGGACAGCGCTGACGAAGGGTGAGCTCCTCTCATTTCAGCGCGGCTCTCCGTCCAACCTTAATTAATCATTTTGGAAAGCTTCACAGGTGTTATGTTGCAGTGGAGTTTCTGGTTCAGGTGTTGACATATCCATGTCTTTGTGGAGAGTTGATGAACTCTGTTCTGTGCCGCAGGGCTGCCGTTACGGGGAAAGGAGAGGTGAGAAAACCCAGTCACGCTCACGCAAAGTCAGACTTTCTGACCTTGGGAGGAGGAAACGGAACTTTGGGAAAAACTCATCATAATTCTCAGGGCTCTGAGTGCAAATTCTGCAGAGGTTATTGAGAACGTTCTCAGCTCTTTCACATATTCAACACTCCAGATTGAAAGAATTACGGCCAGTAATGTGAAGGTGTTCTCCGTCTGCTTTTCTTCTTCCTTTTCGCAGCTCCCATCACATCGTTACCTTTAATAACCTTCACAAAGCAGCACAGAGATGAACGCTTCTCCCTGTAATTACTTCCATGTTTAGCTGGCTTCAGTGAGGAGGGCTGCAGAGGCCCGAGGGTGTTCTCAGAGCAAACGCCTTGTTAGCACATCAAAGCGTCAGGAAAATGTCATTATACAGCGTGTCCAGCAAACGGAGCTTTTAGACGGAGGTTTTAATTGGAGCAGAGCTGCCTCTTAGCATGTCTGACAGCAACTTTTGTGACTTCACTGTCAGTTCAGAGCAGAAACTCCTCTGCTCTGTTCTCCACAACCTGTAATTGTTAAAGCTATTTTTGGTTTATTTTCCCTGACCAACTCAACATAAGAACATCTCTCATTTAAAACGGGTCTGCAGACGTTTCTCATTAATTCTGCTTTAAACACATGGATGCGTGTGTGTGTTTCTATAGAAACGATCTCTAATAGGCACTCATTTTCGCCCTTGTTTTCTACCATTTCTAGCCCATACCTTGTGTAGAACCTGTATAATTGTAGAAATATCTACCACACTGGTGCAGCGCCGTGTGAAAAACTGCGTGTTGGTTTAACGTGTGTGAGCTCTGGTCTCTACAGCTGGTGTATCACAGTCTACAGCTGCTGGCCTTCGCCATCCTCGCCATCCTCATCATGCGTCTGAAGCTCTTCCTGACGCCACACATGTGCATCATGGCCTCGCTCATCTGCTCCAAACAGGTTCAGCTCGCCGCCGCCAATCAGACGAATGATAAATGAGCACGTTTGAGCCCAGGTTCCACGCCCTCTCTCCGTCTCCTCCTCAGTTATTTGGCTGGATTGGGGACAGATTTAAACACCGGACGGCGGTTTTTATGCTCTTGGCTCTCATGGCGGTTCAGGGCGTGGCCAACCTCCAGGCCCAGTGGGCGATCATCGGAGAGTTCAGCAACCTGCCACAGGAGGAGCTGCTGGACTGGATTCTGGAAAACACCGAGCCCAGTGAGTCACACATAATAATCCAGATTAGATTACTTTAAATCGGTGCAGAATACCCTGAATTGTTCTGTGCCTCCACAACGTTCACATTTCCGCGCCGCCAGCAGCTGCTTTTGCAACATCTTCACAGAAATATTTCCAGTAAAGGTCAAGAAGATCAGTGTGATAAGCGCTGACATTCAGGTAACTTCGGTCAGGCACAGCAGGAGTTTTCCTGCAGTGAAAGGTCACAAGTTGTCTCAGATGAAAGCGTCAAACCGCAGCCGCTAGCGGGCTGCGTGCGCCCGGCGTGAGGGTAGAAGCTGCTGTTTGGGAGCCACCACGCTCAGAGCGTCACTCTTACCATTTTAAAATGGGTCGATTAGGGTAAAATAACAAACCTGAAGCCCAGTATCTGCCAGCCAATCAGAATGAAGCATTTCCCTGGTGTAATACTTCCTCTGTGTGTGTGTGTGTGTGTGACTGACGCAGATGCTGTGTTTGCGGGGGCCATGCCAACCATGGCCAGCGTGAAGCTGTCCACGGGTCGGCCCATTGTCAACCACCCCCACTACGAAGACGCCGGGCTGAGGTCAAAGCAGCAGTGCTATCGCCATGGCAACAAACGGCATCATATTATCATTAAACCACCCTTAGTCCACCAATATTATACAATCATTCACTGATAATAAGATTCAAATTGCTGCGAATGGTACAAATTAATGTTTCTCGCAGTACCAGTTCCTCCTAAAAGAAAATATTAGCAGTTATTTCTAACATTTGAAACAGAAACGTCCTGTCCTGGATGAAAAATCTGGTTCCAAGACACATCTGTGGGGCAGTTTTAATGACAAAGAGCCATGTGAGTGGTGGTGACGTTGAATGAGATTTTCATTGCTTTCTTTATGTTTTTTGTGCTCATAGGGAGAGAACGAAGCTGGTGTACTCCATGTACAGCCGCATGTCTGGAGAGGCGGTGAAGAGGAACCTGATGAAGCTTGGGGTGGATTTCTTTGTCTTGGAGGACTCTTGGTGCACCAGGCGGACGCGGTACCTCAGAACCATCTATGAACGTGGACGGTTATTCGTGAATCCTCCAGAGACAACCGTTTAAATGCAGTCCCTCTCTCTCTCTCCCTCTCTCTCAGGCCTGGCTGCAGTATGCCAGAGATCTGGGACGTGGAGGATCCACAGAATGTGGGTAAACTCCCTCTCTGCACTCACATCTCCAGGAACGCGCGGCCTCACTTCATCACAGTTTTCTCCAATGACGTTTACAAAGTTCTCCAAGTCCCCAAAGCTGCCAAAGAAGTCAGATAACCTGCTTGGACAAACTGGCTTCACACTTTGTCTTTCTTCTTACAGCCGTTTTTCCAGTCGCTCACGCGGCCGCTTCTTTTTAATCCTTTACTTCCTCAAACCGCCGCAGCTCCTTTTCCCGCTTCAGAGCGGCGGGTCGGCGACAAACCGGACACAACTAATTGACTTCCCATGAGCCTCCACCCTCTGAAGGACCTGCTCACGCTCCGATCACGCTGCCGTTTGTGCCCGAAGGTGTCGGTTCTCGATTCTGACATCAGCAATGGGAGACGCTTCTGTCATCAGTGTTATTTGTGTGTGTGTGTGTGTGTGTGTGTGTGTGTGTGTTCGGTGCTGATGTTGCAGCACCAAATGAACGTCCTCATACTGTGAAACATTATCCCGACTTCAGCGTCCATCTCTTGGCCGCCTGCGTAATTTATTTTTTTCATTTCAAACAAAACAAATCCTGTCAAAGCAAAGGGTGCGTTCAGGGACTTTATTATGTGGGAAAATTCAGTTCTCTTGAAAACTACACAAGGTTTATAAGAACATTTAAAGTTTGACTTTTCACATTAGGCTTTTTTTTTCTTACTGGAGCAACATTTTTAAAATACCCAAACATTTCTTTTATAAAGTATCAGCGTTTACTTCTTTCTCCACTTGGTGCCAAATTGTGTTTATCGTTTTTGAAGCACAGAAGGAAAAAGTGAATGTAGCCGTGAACTTTAACAGACTCTTTGTCGCTGGCTTCTTTTCTTCCCTGCAGAGAAGCTGAAATGCCACAGAAACCCAAACCCGACAGGTTTGGTGCTAATTAACATCTCAACGCGTCTGTTTCTATAGTAACAGAACCCCAGCTGTGTCCTTACTGTTGATGCTTTGATCAAATGAGGACTCGCGCTGGGATTTAGATGTTTTTTCTCTTTGTGTCACGTGGTGGCGTGCGCTGCGTAACTGGCTTCGGTTTAGCGTTGATGTTCCTAGGACCTGTTATTTGTTTTTTAGATGCTAAAATGGGGATTTGAAGGAAAACAAAGCCCCGCTGTGGTGAGACTAAACGTTACCTGTGACATTTTGTTCCGAGTTTGGAGCCGTTAAGGTTGTGCCGAGCAGGTTTCTGGCTTTGATCTGGGCCAGTTGCGCTCGGACACACAACTCGCTGTTGCAGGCTTAGGTTGTTTTAGAGGTCTTTTATAATGTTTGTCTTAAATAAACGTGTTTGATCAGCACTTTTTTTTGCCTGAAACTTATGTTTGACTTTAAAGAGAGGACGCCTCAATATTCCAACCGTCAGGTCAAGTCGGGCTGAAAGCCGGAGTCCTGCCGTTCTCAACCTCTCTGTCGACCGCCGGAGGTTGTCAAAACCAGCTGAACGCATCTTCCGGAGTTGGTCTAAACCCAGTATTGAGTTAGCTCAATCTGAGGGGGCCACCAAGACTGATTCAGGGACCTGCAAATCATCTCTGATGGAGATTTATGTTACATAAATGGAAGAAGAGGCCGCGGATGAACAGCTTTTATAGTGTTTTAGGTTATGACAGGAGAAAACCATTCAGAAGTCATCAGGATAAAAAGGGGAACGTTAATTCTGCGATAAAATCAGTCGTTCTTTTGCTGCTTTACTGGTTGATTATGCTGAGACTGAACGTGGTGGTGCTTAATCCAGGCGTGATCCATAAACCTCCACCTCGCACAGAGTCAGGAACTCTTCTCTGTCTGTGAGGACAACGTTAACGTAGCGACCGTCCATTCCTCCACACTGGAAACCAGCAGACATCCCTGCTCCGATCTTCGGGATCACAGCACACCTGCCAGACACCAGCCAGCCAGTCACATAGCTTTATTATCATTATTATTGCTATTATTTGAAGCGCTTGTTTGGCTGCTGACGTTTCGGCACGTACCTGGGGTTGTCGTTGCCGTTGTTTTCCAGAGAGTCTCCAATTCGGATCTCGGCTCCATTGAGTCGCTCCGGGTTTGTGTCAATGTTGGTGACGTTGACAGAAAAGACTCTGTGAGTTTTGCGCAGATCCAGCCGCCACCAGGGGTTGATGTCGTTGCTGGTGTGAGAGCAGGAGCCATGTTCCCACCTGCTGTCGCGGTTCCCATCGATGGCGTTAGACGCAGCTCCGAACAGGTAAAGGGTCGACTGTGTGGCTCTTCCCTGGAGGGCCAAGTTCTCTCCTGCAGAAGCAACAGGTGCGTTCACTGACCATAACCTGTTGGTGACTTATTTTGGGGTCAGATCACTGGTTCTCACCGGTTGGGGCGGGGTAGCCGTAGACTTCTACTTCACAGAGGCTGAGTATTCGTGTCTTTCCTGGCAAGGACAGAGTCACGTAACGTCCCTCCACGCTTTTGGTGAAGTTGTGGGTGTACGCATTTCCAACACTGGCGATGGATGTCACGCTAGCGGAGCGAGAACACGGCAAATACATCTCAAAGACCCTGACAAAGTTGCATTAACGTGGGAGTATCAGCGTGCTGTGGACGATTTTTAATTCTTTTGGTTTCCAAGGTTTTGATTCACGCATTTACGGCTGGGGCCTATTCCTTTGCCAACCAACAGAGGGCAACCAAGCTGCCTGCGTCGTAGCCCAGAAGACAGCAGGGGGCGCCATCGCCAAAAGACAAGCCTATTTTGAAAAATAATCTTTAGAATTTTCATTTAATTGCAAAGTATTTCACTCACACTGGGTTCTTTAGGCCGTTGTTGTTCCGAGAGTTGCCGATGTGGATCCGCACGCCGGACAGCCTGGCTTCGCAACAGTCCTGCCTGTTGGTGATGGTGATGGAGGTGATGATGTAGGAGTCCAGCAAATCCACGGTCCACCAGGGCTCTTCCTGTTCAGCAGTGTGGGTACACGACCCATGTCTAAAGTTACCTAGATGGTTTCCATCAATAGCGCTGTAGGCGTCCCCAAATGGGTGGTCGTAACGGGGGGCCTGGCTCGCTTTTCCACGCAGGGCGACATTTTCTGTCAGTCAGACAGAAAGAACACGGGATGACAGTGACTCAACACCTGACCAAAGACAAAAAGATCTGCTTCTGAGATCTAAAGAAAGTGTTTTTACTCAACGATAAGTGACGGCGGAGCACGCTCGCAGCAGCAGCAGCGCCACAAAAACACGCAGCGTCTTCATTCTGGCTGCAGAAGATGAGTCATAAATCACACGTATTTACTAAAAAGAGCAGACTCTTGTTTTAAGAAGCCTCCAAAATGGTGATTTAAACATCAAACTGGACATTCAAGGGTTTAAATACACTTTTTTACACTGCGGTAATGTATGAAGTGCATGTTACCATTCACTTCTCTCATTAAATTGAAAGTATTAAATAATAATCACACAGTTTACAATTGCTGCAATTTACTAGATTATCTTTTCCCACATGAACAAAATTCCAACTCTAAGAAAACGTTTTCACCTGAACTCACCACCCTGATTCTCTACTGCATGTAATGAGGGAAGACCTGCAAAAAAATGCAACCACCTTCTCAGCGTTGGGGTTTTTTATGTTTTCTGCCTCTTCCACAGTTGAGCCAATCAGAGCAATGTTATTACACTGTGTTATTACACAATCAATTTTGGTAAATGTTATTTCCTCAATGTGTCTGGTGTCACACAACTTAATTTCACTTTAGAGTTCTGTGGAAACTAGCCTGTTGATGGTGACATCCCACAAGGCCGCTGCCTGGGGTCCCTCCTGTTTCCATTTTTTATAAATGTCCCTCTAAGTAAACAGTCTGACTTGAGTTCATATTGTGATTATTATGTTTTACCTCACAAACGACTATCAGACCCACCAGAAATCCCAGACTAAAACTCACGTTAAGACGTTCATGATAACAAAGATTTCAGCCTTTAAAATGTAATGGAGACTTCGGTTTTTTAGTTATTTAGATGTTCAAATCCCAAACATCTTATCTGAATTCCACCAAAACTTCCTGACACATCATTTTAGCAAGAACAGGAAAAACAATTGCACAATATTTCTAACACTTCTCTGTTTTTCAGCTAAAGTTCCAATGAACTTTAGCTGGTTCAGCACATCAACACGTCTTATTACTTCTCTCTTTCCCCATGACAAGTCCTCCAACTTTCTTCACTTTCATCAGTTTTTAAAATCTGAATTTCACTTTTTTGTTTTTGTGTTCCAAATATTGAATTGCTCTTTTTTGTTTCCTTCCATCTTTTTTTAAGTCTGAATGAGGATGAAAAGGGAGTTTTTATATATTCAGGTCTTTCTGTTTTGTTATTTTCCACTCCAATCTAAAATTGTAGTTTTGTTCATCCATATAATGAATATAAAAAAAAGTCTGCAGAAGATGAGCTTCACAATAAATGTAAAAGGAAACAAGCTGGAGAGTTATTAACATATCCAGAATATAGACAGTGTGGACATTGCATTTAAAGCAACATGAATTTATAAAATCAAACAAAAAATCTATTTCACTGGTCAAAGTCTTTCCTAACAACTGACGTGGACTGCTTTTTAATTTTCAGTTTGCTTGATCAGTAGCAATGCAAACACAAATGCACTGAGAAAAGAAGGTAGGTAGGAATCCACATATCGTCGATGCACCGGCTGCAAACAGGTGATGGGTGGATTAAGTCTCCGGAGCTGCAGGTTTGTTTTTGTTTGAGCTGGTCAAACGTTGAAGATTTGAGTCTTTAGTCTCTGCATAAACAGTGACGCCTGGTGGCGAACTGACGGTAAAACAACTCAAGGGTGCAGAAGTCCTGACTTCTGCGCGGCATTACTAAATAAATTTAAAATGAATAAATCTGCAATAAATAACCACAAGACATTGCATATATGAAGGAGTAAAAGACAGATGTGGTGTTACGTTCAGCACGGAGGAATGAATTAGCAATCGGATATTAATTTGGACTACAAAAATATTTAATGCCAGATGTTATTACACACTGTGGTGGGGTGGTGGGGACAAATTTCTGTGTTTGATTAAGGAGCTTAAACATTTGATTCGTTCGGTCATCATTCTTTATAAAAAGTAACAATTAGAACTTAGAACAAAAGTTGCAGAAAATGTACTACAATTAATAGAAAAAGAATTAGATAGTTCACATGTGGCAGAAAGGAAATGAAGATATCAATATAGTACACGCAGTACATTCACGTTTAACGCGAACTGCAAACATTTCCCATAAGGCTGTTGGGCTTTTATAGCTGCACATTTTGCACACTTAGTCTTTGTACATTTAGTTTGCTGATATTTGCTTTAATTTGCCACACCGGTTTTTTTTTCACCCTAGCGCTCCTGCTGTAAATATTATTGTAGTTATTGTAGATATTGTTGACGGGTGCAGCTGTAACAAGCGAATTTCCCATGTCTGGGGTAAATAAAAGTATTTCTATTCTATGTAGTCTCGCGAGATGTGAACGTGACAACGCGTTTGCGACTGCGCAATATCATTCGAAAACTTGCCGAGTGAACGACACCGCGGTGGAAGAAGACAACGCAGCGAACAAAACATACAATGGCGACGTCAGCGAACACGGCGAGCGGGACGGGCTCAGGCGGCGCGACCACCGGCTCGGTGGGCAGCGGGACTGCGGTCGGACGAAAGAAGGACGGCGGACCCTCCGGGAAATTCTGGGAAAGTTCTGAGACGGTAGCACAGTTAGAGACGGTACGACTGTGGATCGGAAAGCACTACAAGAAGGTAAGCTAGCTGCGCTGCCCTCTCATTGATTTCGAGCACGGCCCGCGTCGCGCTACCACAATGGTCCGTTACTATCGTAGCTAGCTGCATCTTAAAAGCTACTCACAACTAACGTTTATAATGCTTTTAGAATAGTGTATTTTATTGATAATGGGCGTTGCGTTAAAGTGCTTCAAAGCAGAGAAGCTACGCATTTAACACACGCTTAGCTACACAGCAGATTAGCTTGCTGTTAGCTGGCTAACTTTACATCCCTGTCGTTGACGCTACACAGGGAAGAGCGCAAATAAATGATGTCGCCTTGTTCCACCCTTACAGTTTCAACCTTATTTGTCTAGATGTCTTTTATAAGCAACAGGCGGTTTGTACTTTATCTTATAGCATTTTTTCAGGCCCATGTGGATAACGAAATATCAGTCACGAGATGCCGCCTAGCAAACAGTTCTAAAGTGTTTTATAACTTGCACGCTTACCAAAGATTGTGGAAAAACTAGCTGCATGTCCATCATCATCACCATCTTCTTCACCATCTCAGTGTGTGATCGGTTATGCGCTGTTGAGTTTTGTCAACACTGCGATAACTCCTCATATCCAAACAAAGAATTACTGTCATGCTGCTTCCTGCTCCTTCAAATACACTTTATACTTTAGTGACGTTAAACAGCTTCAGTGAAGGAGGTACTGTAGAATTAGGGATTGTAATTTACAAACAATATAAACTAGTTATGACGGATAACCTGGATGGCCAAATGTTTATCATTTTCAATGTCTTTTCTGTGCATCTGTGTACAAACTCTCTTCTTTGTCTCTCCTCCTCTCAGTATGTCCAAAACGACTCCCCTTCCAGTAAATCCCTGGCAGGTCTGGTTGTCCAGCTCCTGCAGTTCCAGGAGGACGCATTTGGACGCCGGGTCAACAATCCTGCTCTCACCAAGCTGCCTGTGAGGCTCACACATTGCTAACAAAAACAAGAAACAGGTGGAGGTTGCTGAATCCTTATTGCTGCTCTGCTACTTTTAGGCCAAATGCTTCCTTGATTTCAAGGCAGGAGGCGCTCTCTGTCACATCTTGGGATCTGTCTACAAGTTTAAGAGCGAGCAGGGGTGGTGAGTTGATGATTTTCCTCTTTCAAACGTTTAACTCCATATTCACTTCTGATGTTGGCTGTCAAGGATGTTTAAAGCTTCAATTTAGCGCCTCTTTCATCTCTCAGGCGCAGATTTGACCTGCAGAATCCTTCACGGATGGACAGGAACGTGGAGATGTTCCTGAATGTGGAGAAGAACTTGGTCCAGGTACCATCTGATGAGCACATTACACTTATCTGATTGTTGATCTGATCATTTTTGTGCATTTATCCTTTACATAAGTGAGTGTATTTCTATAAAACGTCTCTGATTGTGTCTCGTTTCTTTTCCAGAATAACTGTTTGACCAGGCCGACTGTCTTTTTGTCACCGGATATCGAGCCAAAACAAGCCAGTAAGCTCAAAGACACCATTAAGAGACACCAGGTGAGCTCAGAACCAGCCAGTCAGGGGTGTAAATATGAGGACTGGGTTCATTGTCTCCTCCACCTTTCCTCCTCAGGGCTCCATCACTGATGACAAGTCAAAGGCCACCCACCACATTTTCCCCTCTCCGCCACAACAAGACGAAGGTAGATCCTTTAGAAGCCTCTAAGACTGGTTTATCGGTGTCCAAAAATGTAATATAATCTGTGCCATAAGTGTTAATGTGCCGGGAAAATGTTTGAAGCTGAGGTGCCTGAGCTCATTTACCTTCATGGAGCAGATCAGAGAATTTTGTCTCTCTAATTGAGTTGGTTTTTAAAGAGATGTATGCAACTGGGAGATAAGCTGAACTTGTGTGGTTCCAGAGGAGTGGCTTCGTCCTGTCCTGAGGAAGGACAAGCAGGTGTTGGTGCACTGGGGCTCCTTTCCAGACAGGTGAGAAGAGAGCAGATAACATGAGCAGATATCCTGTAAATTTGGATCTGCGCATCTGCACAGCCAAATATGTTGTAGATGATTTAAACGTATTAGTAGTAACATATTTAGTCTTGAAATAAAACCCTGAATATTGAAGAATGCTGTTTTTGTTTTTAGCTATGATACCTGGTTATCAGCCGGGGAGGTGGACGGTGACGTGGAGGAGCCTCCCAGCGCCGACAGACCCTGGAAAGTGAGTTCACGTGCAGCTGGAGGCATGAAGCCTCCAGCCCAAAACAGATGTTCCCTCATCTTTTTCAGCAGATCTTCATCACCCTGTTAGAAAAGCCAGATCATGATGAGGAAGACGGCCTAGCTGATCCTCCTCCTGTCCTCCTCAGGTTCACGCCAAGTGGGTTTTAGACACCGATGCCTTCAACGAGTGGATGAACGAGGAAGACTATGAGGTGGATGACAATAAGAAGCCTGTCAGCTTCCGTCTGAGGATCTTCCCCAAAGAGGAGGAGGTAGAACCTGATTTTCATGTCTGGAATGGCTCAAGTCAAACCAAATGAAGAGTCTCTGAGAAAGTGAAAAGTCTGTGCACAAACCAGCATTTGCTGCCAGTTTGTGTTCTGCTGCACGAGGCTTGGCCTGTCCACCGTCCTTCGCCTTCCTCCTCTGCCTCGGTCTGTCTGTCTGTCTGTCTGTCTGGCTGTCGCGCATCCTTTCCAAACCTTTCCTCACTCTGTCTCCTCGTGTGTCGGGGTTCCTGTCCAGCTCAAGAAAACCGCTTCCAATGGCAGGAGCTTTTGTTTAACCACAGACCTGCTCTAGTTCCATCTGCAGAAGCACATCTAAGCATCTTTCAGCAGTTCTTACTGCCTGAATTTGTCTCTTCAGTGCAGCCAAACCTTTAGTTTCTGTAGTTACCAGTCAGGTCTGCACCTGCTGTTGGATTTGCTCCTCCCAGTTTGGTTTCCTGTTGAGCTGAATTTGGGGTGCACAGTTTAATTCCCTTGATAAAAATAAGAATGGGTTTGTGATCGACTCGCCTGGTGGCAGATTGCAGGAACCCCGGTCATCCCCTCCACCACCACGGCACCCTCCCCTCCCCTCCTCCCTCTCTTCCTGTTGTCAATCTCCCAGAGCTTCCCTTCCTTGTGTGTGCATCCGTTCCATCCTCTCATTCTGCTGCTCTTATTCTCATCCTCCATCCCTCGCTCCCTGTGCTGCACCGGATTTTGTCTGATCAGTCTTCCCGTACACCCGATCGCAAGGAGCGCAAGGCCAACTCTGCCGGCAAGAAGAGGAGGCGTTCGCCCTCACCACCCAGCACTCCGGCCGAGTCCCGCAAGAAGGGAGGAAAGAAGGGGTAAGAAGCGGACATCGAGCGTCTTTAAGAGAGATTTCTGCTTCCGACGCTTAAAACCCGCCTCTGTGTGGTGTCAGGAACCCCGGAGTGCACTGGAAGAGACGGGGCCACAGAGGAGAGGAGGAGGACACGGAGGAGGACCTGAGCAAGGACATGGACGACTCCTCAGCTGGTGCCAGCATGGAGGAGGGCAGCATGTCCAAGAACAGTAAGTAAAATGTGGATGGAGTCAGATGTTAAAGCCTGCTGGTTATGTTACAATTACATAAAACCACCATTTCCTCCTTAACTGTAAAAACCTGAGACTGTCTCAGTACAAAAATATGTAACGCACGTGTGAGATAACAGCAGAACCCCAGAAAAAGACCTTTTAGGCATGATCTGAAGTATTTGTGTCGTAAATATTTAGTTGAATATGTGTATCGGTGGCTTGTTTAGATGTTGAATGCAGGGTAAGTAATAAAAGCACAGAAGCCCCCTCAGGGATGTTTGAATGCGTTTTCTCTTTTTTTCTTATTTCAGAATCTTTCAGCTTTCTTTTGCTGGGAAATCTAATAATCATGTGATTTGATGGAAAACCCTATTTCAGAGTCGTTACTGATGCGTCTTTTCTGGATTTGTGTCTGATACTTGAAGAGCTGGTTGAAGGCAGTAGAACGCTGACGCAAAAACAGCTTTTCTGGAAACACTCCCCTCATTTAGACCAGATCCCATCTGGAATGACCCACTTTCCCCCACCACAAGTTCTATTTTAGTGTCCTCTTCAGCACCTGCGTGCTCAGGGCCGAATGAAATGAACGAGTAGTTTTACGTCTTTTTCTCGTTTTATTCTAGCAAATTCAAAGAGAGAGAGCGAGAACACGCCAGTGAAAGGAGGGAATGTGGCTGACCTGGGTGTGTGTCTCTGATTTCTGAGTCTCTCTTAACGGCATTCAGGTTGGAGTCATTTGAATCTGAAAGTGTGTTTTGTATGTTTCAGATGATATGGAGGATGACTCCGTGCTGTCTGGAAAGGTGAGAGGTCTCATCTGGTGCTCGGGATGCCATTAAGCAGCACCTTGCTTCCATCCTGCTGACTCCTCCCTCCGTTCTTACCTGCAGGATGACGAAGAGCAGAGCAAAGCTGAAGTAAATCGACTGATGGACGCCAGTGAGGACAACGTCTGCGAGCAGACCCACCACATCATCATTCCCAGCTATAGCGCTTGGTTTGACTACAACTGGTGAGGATGAGTTCAATCAATTCTGTTGCGTGTGTGTGTATAAAAAAAAAAATCTGAATTTTTAGTTTCATATAAGTCATAATAATCTTCCTCTTTCCTCTCAGCATCCATGAGATTGAGAGAAGAGCTTTACCTGAGTTCTTCAATGGCAAAAACAAGTCCAAAACTCCAGAGATGTGAGATGTCACACCGGTGAAACCAGCTTTGTTTTGTGTGGCTCCTATCAGCCTGATTGCTGTCCTTCCTGCCTGCAGATACCTGGCCTACCGGAACTTCATGATCGACACATACCGGCTCAACCCCCAGGAGTACCTCACCTCCACCTCCTGTCGCAGGAACCTGGCCGGGGATGTGTGCGCCATCATGAGGTGAGTCCCCTGTTGGCTCTCCTCTGCTGTTTTCACAAAATCTGCTAAAACATGACACACATGTCACAGAAACACGCCCTTCTGCGCAGGGTCCATGCTTTCTTGGAGCAGTGGGGCTTGGTGAACTACCAGGTGGATGCAGACAGTCGCCCGTTACCCATGGGCCCTCCACCCACCCCCCACTTCACTGTGCTGGCCGACACGCCGTCGGGCCTGATACCCCTGAACCACCGACCCCCACCGGTAACACACAGTCCAGTTTTAAAAGCGTAGAGTTTGGGGAAGGGTGTGGTGATGGGCTGTCCCATCTCCCTTCAGATTCCTCCTCCGCAGCAAATGCCGAACTTTGCAGACAAGAGCAAAGAGAAATCCATCGACCTGCAGAACTTCAGCCTCCGGACTGACCTCTACAAGAAGATCCCCAAGGTCTTTACACCCTCAGAATACTTGGAATGTAAACTGAAACAACATCTGCTGCTAATTAAGTTGTTGTTTTTGGCTTCAGGCTAAGACGGGCAGCTCCACCAGAGAATGGACTGAGCAGGAGACCCTCCTCCTGTTGGAGGTGAAACTTCATTCAGTTCATCATTTTCAGCTCATCATTGGAAGGAAACGAGGATCCTGCTCAGACTTGTACTTCTCACAATGAGTCAACACTGCTCTCCCCTTCAGGCGCTGGAGATGTACAAGGACGACTGGAACAAAGTGTCCGAGCACATCGGCTCTCGCACCCAGGACGAGTGTATCCTGCACTTCCTGCGGCTGCCCATAGAGGATCCGTACCTGGAGAGCACCGAGGCCTGCCTGGGCCCCCTGGCCTACCAGCCAATCCCCTTCAGCCAGTCTGGAAACCCCGTCATGAGCACCGTTGCCTTCCTGGCCTCTGTGGTCGACCCTAGAGTGGCATCTGCCGCCGCCAAGGCAGCTTTAGGTGAGAACGAACAGGAACGATGTGAACATCCCTGACCATGCAGCTTTTCCAGAAAATCTCAGAAGTCATTTATGGGGTCTCTCTGCAGAGGAGTTTTCCCGTGTGCGTGAAGAGGTTCCCACTGAGTTGGTGGAGGCTCACGTGAAGAAGGTGCAGGAGGCAGCACGAAGCACAGGGAAGGTGGACCCCACCTTCGGCCTGGAGAGCAGCGGCATTGCTGGAACAGCACCGGAGGAGCCTGAAAAGACCGGTGAGGTTAAAACTTGACCAGTTGTCCTTAACTCAGGTGTCTTTAAAAGTTACCGGTAATAAAGCATAGAGTGCCCTTGCGCGGTTTTCAATGTGAAAATAACGAACATGTGAAATTACCGTATATATTTGAATAATTTCAAATTATAAATCGCACCCCGGCCAAACTATGAAAAAAAGTGCGATTTATAGTCCGTATATTACGGTAATTAGTAATGTTAGTGACACTATATCCGCCAGAGGGCAACAGAGAGCAGCAGTCTGACCAGTGGGTTTAGGGAGGGGGAGAACTGCGTGTTAACAGTGACGACAGCATCACCTCATCTCATGCACATTTCTTTGAGCTGAAAATGGGGGTTAGTGCCGTGTGTGTTTATGTGCACATGTGTGTACACTGCTGGTGGATTAAAACAACAGTGGCAGATGGGGTGAGCAAGTGGGAGGCAGGGAGGGAAGAAACTGGGTCATCACACTCGTTTGTGTGTTTCTCTCCAGTTTTCTCCCTAAAAATGCTTCAGTATCACTTTTGCTTTCACACAAATATTCACTGTAGCCATAGTTTCAGTTAGGTTAATTACAATAGCTCAACCAACACACTTCAAACACTAACGCTCATGCACTGCTGACATGGCGTGACACGTGCATGCGAATGCTCACATGAGCTTCTCAGGAGCTCTGTTCACCTAAACTGCACTGAATTGAATTTCCTGGTCTGGATTTTTTTATTTGTACAATTATAGGAGTTGATTCGATGAGAACGTGGTTTCGCTGACTGTTCATTCCTCATCTAACGGGTGAAATTTTCAACATTTAGAAGAATTGGAATTTTTTCCAGCTTTGAGTGGGCAACCCTGGCAACATATGCAAACCCAGCGTTACTGTTCTGGGCTTATTAAATTGCATTATTGGTGTGTTTGTTTGTTTTGTTTTTTTTTTGCTTCTCAGTTGAGATTCTGATTTTTGAACTTGTGTCGGTAAAAATCAGTCTCATCTTTCAAATACCTCATAAAAACGGGTGCTTTGTGTCCCACAGAGGGATCAGAGGCTGAGAAGATGGACACGGACTCGGATTCTCAGCAGGCCGATAAGGTAAGACCCTCAGCTCTGATGTTTCGGGACATTTGTTTAAATTTCCTCGAGGCTGACCCTTTTATTACTCAGTCTATCCTCTTTTCTGCTAAGGAAGTGACTGAGCAGATGTCTGCCTCCTGTCGGAATCATCAGGATAACTGTGTTGCCTCTTTATTTTGGGTATTTTCGTATTGCCTCCTGGGGCATTTAATACCCCCTCATCCACATTAGGCCTCTGTGGAAACACCCACAGGCTGAATGTGGTGACATTGACGCTGTCCCACTCTCTTTTAGCAGCTAATTGGTTGATGGCTTCCTCTCCATCTTCCATTAATCAGTGTTAAACACAGCCATTGCAGAGAGTCCATCAAGGTCAATTATTCAGTTTTCCATTTGTGTGACCCCTTGAAATGAAGGCTGGATGATGAACTCCCCTTCGTTCCCTTTTACAGCTTTATTTTTGAACTTGTGTACATCACACAGTACCTTCCTGGTCATCCATTAATGGCCTCCTGTTTAGTTATCCTTGTGTGGATGTGTCCCCCCCTCAGGCCGAGGCAAAGGATGAGGCTGAGAAGCCCAGCGAGTCTGCAGAGAAAAGCAGCGAGGAGGCATCAGAGAAGGTCAAGAAGGAGGGAGCCGACGCTTCAGAACGTGAGGAGGACGACGAGGACGGAGGGGAAGCAAAGACCTCTCCTTCAGGTAACTCTCAGGTTTACCTACGTTTAAGATGTGGCGTTTAAAGGAAAATGACGGATTTGTTTGTTGTTCAGACAAAGACAAAGAAGAAGCCATGGAGACGTCCTCAGAGCAGGACAAAGAGGAAAAGGCGGCTTCAGAAGAGGGCAAAGACAAGAGGAAGAAAGTGGAACATGATATCGATGAGGGGAACATCGCCACGGCGGCTGCCGCTGCTCTGGCCTCTGCTGCCACCAAGGCCAAGGTGAGCATGCACGGCCATCTTAGAGATGCTGCCATTCGGATCTTCTGTCTCCGTCACATGATCACTGAGCTTAAACACATCGGTCCTCTAAAGGGATTGCAGCTGAGCAGGACTTCATCACTCATTCGCTTTCCTTCTTGTCTCAGCACTTAGCGGCTGTGGAGGAGAGGAAAATAAAGTCTCTGGTGGCTCTGCTGGTGGAGACCCAGATGAAGAAGCTGGAGATCAAGCTGAGACACTTTGAAGAGCTGGAGACCATCATGGACCGAGAGAAAGAGGCTGTGAGTTGGCCGACAGTGACAGTAGCAGCTTCCTGCTCTTTCGGTTGTTATTCTCCTGTAAAAAAGAAAATAGAGACCATAATAAATGAAATTTCTATCATAAATGATCAGAGGTGACTGATCAAGACACATTTTCAAGAGCTTCCCAGAGTAACACACAGGATCTCCTCTGTTTGGTAGAAGTAAAAAAAAAAAAAAATGCAATTAATATTTCACAGTTCACCTCCTGATTTCGGTCACCGAACAAGCTGCTTTTCACGGGGTCCAAATCTTCCACAGAGACCGTCCACACAAGTGTTTGTTGTTCAGCAGATGATCGTTCTTCTTCCCTGCTTGTTACCTTCCCTGACAGCACAGATTAATGGAGCGCGTGTGTCTTTGTGTGCGCTTGTGATCACTCCCTGGAGACTGTAGTGAAGTGTAGAATTGTGTTTTTCAGGCGTCAGGAGTCTAGCCCAGTTTCACAGCTGTAAATAGTGCATGAAAAAGACCGACTTACATAAACGCTGCAGCCTGGAGAGAAGAGACAAAGATCCACACAGCAGAACGAACACACACTCGACATGGCAACAGAGAGCTGAAGCTGCTTCTGCACTCTTCCCTGCAGATGGAATGTTCTCATTTAGCTTCTATAAATGAAAGTGTTGAGCAAACCCAGGCGGTTCCTCATGCAGTAACCTTTATTTTAATAAATCCATCATCTCGTCCTTTTCTTGGCTCTGCAGCTGGAGCTCCAGCGGCAGCAGCTGCTGACGGAGCGTCAGGCGTTTCACATGGAGCAGCTCAGATATGCTGAGATGAAGGCGAGGCAGCAGATGGAGCAGCAAGCTGCAGCCGCCGCCGCTGCAGCCGCCGCCGCTGCCCAGGCTCACGGCCATGGCCAGGCTCCTGGATCCGGACCCCTCTCTGCCCACCCTCCACCAGGCATGCATCCCGGCGGGCCCCAGCCTCATCACGGAGCACCGGTGCCCCACCATGGCGGGCCCCCTCACGGTGGTGCCATGCACCCTGGCTACCCTCCTATGGGCCACCACCCCATGGCCCCCCATCACCCAGGACAGACAGGTGAGGAACAGACCGAAAAAACGTTATCGTTACCGCTTCAGTTTAGCATTTAACGCAAACGCTCTGGTTTGCACCTTCATCCTGTCTTGTCTCACATCAGGACCAATGGGACCAGGTCAACCAATGCCTGGGCGGATGATGCCTGGCCCCCCCACTGCTGGCCCTCCCCCTGGCGGCATGCCTCCCATGATGCCCCCACGCCACCCTGGAGCTCCCAACGGCATGTGTAGGTTCAGAATCCAGTCTTAGATTTGGTTCATGCTAGCTCAGTGTTTGAGCTTTTCTTCTTATTTCAGACCCCGGCCCTCCACCCGCTCAGCCTGAAGCTGTCCCACCTGTTGCTCCACTCGTAGGTCCTCCGGTGCCCCCGAGCGCTCGAGTGCCCGACAACTAAAGCCTGAACACAGACACCTCCTCTCAGGGCGCAGCGGCGAGGGTCCTCTAGTGAAAAACACTGTTTCTGTTTGTTGGGCCAGACAAGGCTGGAGAGAGTGACTCCTTCAGGGGAAGTGAGATGAGTAGACCATGGCTCGCCCTCTTCTTCTTTCTTCTCCAATCCTGTTTTAAAGACACTGCTGTAACTTATCCCCCCCACCACTTCCTCTTTTCTGTAAGGGCCTTTTCACACCAACATCTAGCCTCTGAAACGTTTGCTTTGAAACACACTGGAGAGACGGCAGCAAATGACCAACGCTTTTGTTTTTTTGACCAATGGTTGAACGATATTTAATGAAACACTGGAGGGCGCTAACGAGACCTGTGAAGGGGTGTGTACCTGAGTTTCAGAGAAACAACGCAGTACACTTAGCGCAGTACATGTTGAGGGCAGACTGGCGCCACCTACTGGTGTGGATGTTTGCATGTTCATTTGCTGGACGCCAGGCTGTAACCTGATGTTTTTCCCAGTGTGTTTTGGTGCAAAGATTTCAGATTATGGAAACAACTTCAAGCTCAAATTGTCTTAAACTGCCCATGTTTCTGTCCTGACACATACAAACACTCACAGAGGGGACTCGGCCTGGCATCGCTCTCCAGTATCTACCTCTCGCTCCCTTTTAAACCAGACACTGTAGTGAGTGCACACGTGTTTTTTTTTTTTTATTTGAGACTTTTGCATTAATCACTGTAGCTGCATTAGTGCTTGACGATATTTAAATGCATCTTGTCTGGCGGGAACCGATTTTTTTTTTTTCCTGTCAGAGGCTGAACTCTTGTGTTTATTTTCAAATATGGCCACATGTCACGATACCCTGTGGTTTAAAAGACTAAAATGACTTAATATTAATGCAAAAGTCTCAGAGTTCTTTAGAAATCTGCATAGAGAAGGCCCGTCGGCTGAGTTAAGGCCCGGACTGGAGACGCCGCTCTCGCCCGTCGGTTCCTGCTGAGCTACAGGCAGACGTGGTGAATCAGGCATGTAGGTGTCATTTAGGTGCTGACGCTCTGGCCACCGTACCCTGCTTCAACCTTTGCAGACCACGCCCCCTGTTCTGATCCTTTGATGCTTTCCTGCTAAGGGAGATCAAAGCAATACCCTCCCGGTCGGCCCGTTTTAAAAACATGGGAGATTTCAAATGGACCTGGGTTCATCAGGAGCCATCCTGTATTGTTGAATAACTTTTCTACCATCGTCATGACAGCAGAAATGTTGAGATTGTTTTCTTTTACCAATATGATTCACTTTGGTTCTTAGTTATGAAAAAGCAAAACATTCTCAAGGACGTTTTCCAGTTGACACGCCGGTTAGAAACTATCTTAATGTGGCCCCTCCCCCTCTCTGCTTGCACTGTTAGTACCTCTGCTACCTCCTCCTCCTCCATCTGCTAGCTACCTCTGCTAGAACTCTTCCTCACTGTCTGCTACCTCTGCGCTCCCCCGCCTCCTCGCACTACCTCTAGTTTTGGCGTCCCGTCTTCTACCTTCTTTTGGCCACGCCCACTTCGACTGCTGCATCACCGACTGTTGCCCTCCCCTCCCTCCAGCCTGTCATTTAGCCCCACCCTAAGAACGTATATATTATCTTTAATTGCTCCTTAAGTGTTAATGTATTTTAAGTGTAGATGGCCGTTCTGTTATGGAGTTTGTAGCATTTGTTTTTCTCTGATTTTTGTATGAGGTCTGTCGGTATTTGGACCTAGACGCTGTCAAATAAACCGTTTTGTATGAGTTTCAGCGTAAGGTCTACGTTTATTTCTACCGTTGTCAGGTAAGATTCTAGATTTATGACTTATTGGACGGCAGGTTGGAATTTAAGAATAAATCCTCAGGAGCAGGATGTAAATCCAGAATAATGACACTAATGAAGGATGATGTGAAATTCCTGTTTCTTTTCCTGGATTAACTTCCTGCCTTTGTGTTGAGCTCAGAAACAGCAGAATGTGTGTGTGTGTGTGTGTGTGTGTGTTGTGGCCAGAGCGTAAACTAGTCTGCAATGATCTGATTGATCCTTGGTGGTGCCAAAGACTAAAACTTCCCGTAAAGCATATTTAAATCTAATAATCTGGATTCAGTTTACAGTAAAGGTGTATAAATGCTGTGATGTTCATTAATGCAGTAAAGTTGCATTCATGTGGCTTGTAAGGAATGGAGATACTGTTGCCAGGTAACCATTAACTCAGGAATGTTTCCTCAGCACGACTCTATCATCACTCATCCACAGACCGAGTCTGCTAATTTCATTTCCATTGGATTATTTGATGTGTTTCCCCGTCTTGTCCCAGTCCTGTAATCTGGCACATGATGGGATTTCCCCTCCAGCAGATTGACCATGAGGATGTCATTGAGAGGAGCCAGAGGGTGAGTATAATCTCTCTGATGGAGGGGTATGTTGGCTGCGGTGATGATGTGAGCATTTTACTAATTCTTCCAACAGAGATCAAGCCAGAATATCACCAATAATACCACACACACACACACACACACCTGTCAGACAAGGTGACCCACCCTCTGAAATGAAAGCAGTAAACTAACATATTCATTGAAATGACTAAAGAAATAATCTGAGATTATTCTCAGTTTTAGTCGTGAACAGGACGACCTTTCATATTTGACCACCAGGGGGCGATCCACCTGGTCACATTTGTTACAAATCATTTACAAATGATGATTTTCCTGCTCACTGAATCTTTGCTGCAACTGCAGTAAACATATTGACAGAATATATTACAAGTGAATAGTTATAATTTAATTTAACCATTTTGATAACTGCTTTCACAGATTAAAGCATTACTCTCATGTCTTGGAGAAACAAAGAAAAGAGAATGGGTGCTTCTGAACCCCTGGCCTACTTTTAAAACATTTTAATTTTTCATCAACATGCTTGCAGAGCAACATTTATTCCTCCATAATCCTGCAGTCGGCAGTGAAAGATCAATGTCTAAAACATGCATGATCTCAGTGTATATACTCGCATTATTTTTAAAAGTTTATGTCTAAAACTCATATTTAAGTCACACATACACACAAACGTGAGTTCATATAAATTTAAATAAAATTAAATATTGACCTAAAAATAGTCGACTCGTCTAATTTAATTATACATATTTGTTTAACTGTTAATGAGTCAGAACTTTGAGTAAAGATTCATCAAACCAGGCAAACAAGGTTTTGAAAGATTTTATGTCCTTTGCAGCACTTTGTGTTTTGGAAATGACCTTTTTCCCCACCATTTTGATTGTTCATTTGGTGTGAGGCTGAAGATAAAACCGGAATAATGGCGAGAGAAAAAGATCCAGAGAAACGAAGCGAATGGTTGAATTGTAAAGCGTGAAGCTCACGAGCGATGGCGCATCCAGTGCACGTGGAGGCCAGAGGCAGTGAGCATGTTAATTATGAACAACTACAGTTATGTATGTGTGCATGTGCGTGTGCATGCTCCCCCAGCCTGCACGCGCGTCACTGGAGCACAAGTATCCCTCCTAAACGGACCTGCATCCGCATCCTTGTGACCGTCAACAGCAAAGAGATGTTCCCCCCAAAAATGCTGAAAGGAAATAGGGAATTAAAAAAACAAACCCAGGAATGAAGAAGTAAAGCAGACACTGAAGTTATAAAGATCACAATTGTATTGTTTTACCTGTAAACGAACGTAAAAAAAAAAAAAACTTCTGATGCGAAATTATCTATCAATCAGCATATATTCACCGGTGGAAAATTCATTGGACAATAATAGACTTAATTATTGGAAAATAGAGTTTTTGATAATTACGCTTTAAAGGTGCCTGTTTTCAATTTGGGTAAATTGCTCCACATGTCAACCAATCAGATCATTTCCTGCGATAGGCCCCGCCCTGTCATCAAAGCCCTGGGACTGGCTCGCTATTATTGGACGGACCGTTTGAGTGACACTCTGATCACCCAATCAGAGTTGAGCCAGTTTACCGTTTATCCATAGTATCCGGAAGAAAACAATCTTCCAACCGCCGAAGTTCTAAATTCTGAGTGGCAACAACTCTCCAGGCTGACCGCAGAGGGGAAGAAACTTTTTGTGCTGTGAATCCTGGTCCCGCCATCGCAGTTTGACCCATGAGCAAGACGTTACAGATCAGTAAACGTCCCAGGTGAATGACGTGATTTCCTACAGTACTTGTTCATTTACTACAACTACAATTTACTATTATTGTTTATATCAAATCTGCATGCAGCTAATATTTCTATTTTCCAAGGAGGAAGAGACATTGTTCTAAAAACCCTGAGTGTCTCCTCCCAGGAATGTGATGGTTGGAGGACATTCGGAGACACAGTTTAACAGGTTTGATTGACAGGAGACGGCTGCAGCAGGTAAACAAGTCATGTGACTGGAAGCCAGTATGATGTGTCATGAGGTGGACATGGGAGGGGTCCTTAATCTGTCACGGCTGGACACAGAGTTGACTTCTGCTCTGGTTAGCAAACAGCAGGCTGGACTGTCTGACTGTGACCAAACGGAGGTAAAAAGTGACGAGTGTATGTGATTTATTATCCTTCAGTAATAACACAACATCTTGAGTCCACACGTGAAGCAGGCGTGTAAATTCAGCCCAGAGGCTAGAGTCTGCCACTGACGAACGTTAGATATCGGTCATCGTATGACCTCCAAACGGCGTTAAAGTCGCACCGATGACATCCATCCATTGATTTAATTTCTGCTCCATAAAAGTTTAAGTTCCACTAGAGCACCAAAACAACACTGAAAAATGAAAATCTGAGGAAGAAGGGAAGAAAAACAAACATGAGAGCGAGCCTCTTTTGGTTTTCGAGTAGAACAAGAGGGATTAAAGGCCCTTAATCCATGTGTCGATGAGCGCTGCCCCCCTTTTTAATACTACTGAAGCAGTTGGCCTGCACTGTCAAAACAAGAGCACGTGACCCCCATGATGGACATGATCGCCGTGAGGAATTAACCCTGAAACGCTGCAAAACAAGCGTCTGTCCCTCCTCTAATTATCCGCTCGCACATGCAGCAAACAGGAATCTTTCTGTGTCACACATGTTGACAGATGCAGGAAAAGACCTGGGAGGAGGGAGTAAAGGGTGAGATGTGGGCGGAGCCACACTCCTTCGCTTCCACACGTCGGGCAGCATTCACACATGTGGAGTGAAGACCGGAGAATCAGCTGGGTCACAAAGACATTTGTGTTTATATGTGTGAGAGGAGCTCTCATGACTGTGGAACTCTCTTAATCACCGTGGTGATTAACTGAATCCTTCTGCTCTGGAGCTCATTTCAGATTTTCCAGAGATTCTTTTTCTTTTCCCTCCACAGAGCCAGAACGGTCCCTTCGGAAGAGTTGACAGAGAAAATAAGAAGCATATTTACCATGTTTTTGCTGCTTTTTTGTTTCATCACAATTTTCTGCCAGATTGAAGAAGAAGAAGAATATTTTGTCATTACACAATTATTGGCACCAAAGTTCGCCCTCGACCTACTTTTTCAACCCCTGCAACACTTTTTCTACTCTATTAAACATTTGGGGGGTTTTACAATTCAAATCTGCCTCTTTTTCTATCTTTTTCTTCCACACACACACACAAACACACACAGTTTGTCCTGTTGCCAGGTCCTTTTTATGCATGTGTGTGGAAGAATGCCCACGACCCCCCACCACCATTAGCTCTGGGGCATTCACCACCCCACATTTACCCCTCCAATCACCCCAGACACTCCCCCCGCTGCCTCCTCCCCCTCCTTTTGTTTTCTCCTCTGTCACACCACAAAACAAAGCTGGGTGTTTTGACAGCATCAAACATTGTTTTTATAGTATCCTCACACACGCACACACGCACACACGCACACACGCAGGGCAGAGGCAGGTTTTCATGTTGGTGTTTTCTGGAACTGTTTTTTATGAGGATGTACAGTGAGAGAGAAGCATAAATGAATATTCACAAGCATTCTTAAGTTCTTCCTCCAGGCTTAGAACTTTGTCTTTAACTTCAGTTTGAACACAAATATAAATATAAATGTGGTAACTTTAATTGTGAAGTTAATTAAATAGTTCAGAGGTGTTTAACCGTGGTGTTTTTCTTTTAAGAGTGCGAGTTTTGGTACTTTTAGGGGCTGAACTAGGAGAAAATGTAGTGTTCAACGAAAATGGGAGAGCCCGAGGAAGAGGGGGAAACCAGGAGGAAGAGGAACTCTGGAGAGGAGAAAAGTTGTGTGAAAGGATGGCGAGGAGGAGGGGGATCAGTCGGCGAAGGGAGGAGGATGAGGGAGGAGGATGAGGGAGGGGGAGCATCACCCAGCCTCTCGTCTCTCCTCCCTCTTTCCTTCCTTCTGCACTCCCCCGCGCATTTGTTTCTCTTTCAGCCACCAAGTGTCCGACGCACCGATCCTCTCCGAACCAGCTGGACCGCGGCGTCGGTCTGCGCCCCAGAACTCGGCTCCCGCCTTCGCTGACCGCAGCAGCATCACCTGTCGGGCTCCCCCCGATGATGGAGCCATAACTCAGCCCCGTGAGCTTCAGCCTGAGCGGACGCAGCAGCGGAGAGACGGCGGCTATGGAGGAGGAGCGCGCACGGGCAGGAGTCTAGACTGCGCGCACCAACGCACCTGGATTACTTTTGTGCAGTCATTTTTGAGAGCACGTTTTCCCGAACTCTGCTAGAATATTTTGATCGGTTCATTCTTGGTCTGAGGCAACCACCGCGAGGCGACCATGCAGCGGAGGGAAGCGACCCTTTTCCCGGGATGCTGGAGACTCGCGCTGCTCTCGCGCGTCCTGGTTCTCCTCGTTATCCTGCTGTCTGTCAACGGTAAGACCCGCGTGCACCAACACACACACACACACACACACACACACACACACACTGCTGCCAACCTCTAATTCACATTCAAACCAGGAATCGTGCAGATTTATTGCAGCTGCAGGTTCAGACTCAAACCAGCAACAAAGCGGACCTAAAGGAGGTCAGCGCGGCTCCGATTGTAGGTTAGGAGGTATCTCACGCTCAGCTGGCACCGAGTCATCAGTCCTCAGACAGATTTGGGGGCCTCGCGTGTGAAAATATGTCGCGTTTGGCTGCCTGAATAAGTGAAAGGTCTGATCGATTCCCGTGTGTTGTGTTTGTTTCTGTTTTTTGGGGGGGTGGCTTTGGGGTCTGCAGACATGTCAGAGCGGACAAAAGACGGCACGAACCGAAATGAGGTCACAATAAAGCCCAGCACAAGTCCCCACGCTGAGCTTTAAAAAGGCGTGAGGATGGAGGCGGACACGTGACTTTCGCTGTTACACGTTATTACGTTATAGCGACAATTCGGGGGGTTTCTGCAAAATTAGGAAATTAGGTCAACGCAATCAACAGTTGGACTGGAGCTGTGGAGCGGAATCTTCCAGCAGAAAGTGCAGCAGTGTGACAGCGTCCAGCCGCTGCAGCAAGGCATGGTCCCCGGAGGCGCGCTGGCCCTGCCGCCACACAAAGGCGGGATTAGCGCCGCTCAGGAGGAGGCGGTGGGGGGCTGCGGACATGAATAATTCATGAGGGGATCTGGACATTCTGATACACACGAGAGAAAAAACAAGCAAATAAGATCAATCTGACTCCCAGGAGCACCGCCAGCAGCGTGTTGGTGTAATCCAGAATAATCTGTTCGATTCTCGTCGTTGTCGTCTGTCTGGAAGGTGGAGAAGCTGCTGCTGTTCAGTTTCCTGTCAGCTGCACATGTGAGCCGAAGATCTAATTAGCACGCCCAACAAATGACGTCCTCCAGCATTCTGCTGCTTTTCCTCTTTTCTCCTCCTTTATGGGAATCACAGAATCCCGTCAGACACAGAAGAGCACATTAATTTACAGACAATCAGGGTGATGTGGGCCTTCCCGCCAAGCGCAGGAGGGAAGGAGGGAAAGAAGGAAGGAGGAAGGAGTTTAACGCAGCAGCCAGTTGGCACCTCTCTCATCTGAAAGAGGTAAAGAAAGTGGCTGCAGGCAGCATCTGCATCGTTTGAATCTCTATTCCCAGCAAATGGAATCCTTCCAGAGACGTCCACCTAAGTTGTCACGGTAACCAGCTGTGGTTACCGATGGGTAAACGTTAGCCAGCTTTACGCCCGGCCTCTCAACCCTTCCCTGGTGCGGTTTGTCGGCCGTTTGCTGCGAGGTTTGCGCCCTGAAAGGGGCCCAGGTGAGGTCATTACCTGGTGATGACCTCCTCCTTGCCCTCCTTGTCCTTCCACGTTCTCTGGCTTCAGCGCCGGAGCGTTGATGCTCACATCAGCGTCCCTCCGCTGGGCCTTCTGCTGCCCCTCCCCCCTCTGCTGATAGATGAAGGGATGATTCAGTTCCTGGCTGAAATCTAGCGACTCTGCAGCTCTTTTACTCCGTTTTCCTTGAATCCTCCTCCTCCTCCGTCAGGTTTTTTTCCCTCCCTCTGGCCTGCTGACACACATCTGCTGGCTGGCAGAGCGCGCTGGGATGTTCACCGGGCTAATCTTCAGGATTCCACTCCCCGATCCAGCCTTGCTTTGTTTTCGCTTTCTTCCCCGTAGAGAATCAGTCGTGCTCAAAAACAGTCGTGAAATGTACATGGGCTCAGGTTCTTGTCCAACAATGGCTTCACACAGCCTCCTCTGCAGCCTTTTCATCACCATGGAAACCAGGCGTCCACTGACTCCGGCTGGCAGAGCAGCGTGTTCATATCCTCGCCACGGCGCCTTCCCGCTCTGAAGTTTATTAAAACGCTGTTTGCGTGTTGGAGCGGGCTGAAATCCCTCATCTGTGGACACGTCCGACACGTGTGCGTGGCGTGTGGTTGCGGAGGGCATCAGGGAACCTGAGCTGCAGATTTATGTAACGACCTTCTCAAATCAAATGACCACGATGAGCTGGCGCCGCGCTCAGACTCTGGTTGTCCTTGAACGGACGAGAAGAAAGTCAAAGGAAGAGACAACAGAGAGGATGGATGCATCTACTTCCATCATCTGTGTGCGTGCGTGTGTGCGTGTGTGTGTGTGTGTGTGTGTGTGTGTGAAATGTCTTGTGCGTCTGCGCGTCCTTGTTGAAGTGAGCCGGTCACCGGGTTCATGCTCGTGCACGTGCTCTCCACCTGCCTGTGCACGGTCACCGTCGCCGCTGCTCACGTCACATTAGCATTCAGCCCACCTTCATGAAGACACACAACTGTGCGTGCGCCATGGCAACGGGCTGGAAACGCCTCCCGGCGCAGGTGGAGCGTGATGATGATGATGGCGGCGATGAAGGCTACTGGATTGTGTAAGGATTGAAATCATCTTGGCAGATGAAGGTTTTTGCCGTGCCCAACAGGGGGCATCAGTTCAAGCTAGCGCCACATCGTTTCCATAGCAACAGAGGGCTCCAGCATCCGACCACCTGTGGAATCAGAAATAAAAGGATTCACAGGACGGAGGGGAAGATAAAAGATGGAGAGACAGCAGCATTTATCTGACGTGCTGAAGGGAGGGATGAAAGAAGGAGACGAGGAGGAGATGGTGGGAAAAAGGAGGAGTGGAGAAAATCCATGCTGGAGGCCGATGCAGACTTTTACATCGACATTAACGAGTAGAGGAAAAATCCTCATCATGTGTTATTCATCTGTGTGTGTGTGTGTGTGTGTGTGTGTGTGTAGGAATGTGTGCAGCGGGGGGGGGGCAGGAATCAGTAAAGAGACTCTGATCTTTGAACCTCACAGCCGTTTCTTGGGAGCGCTTTTGTTTTACTGCAGCGGTTTGAGGTAACTTGCTACCGTGGCAACAGTCAGCTGTGTCGCCGCCCGAAGTGTAACGAGTAACAGGACGTAATTGGGCATCAGTCGCTCACTTTCAAGGTTCAGTTCAGGGCTCTGAAACAGGCCTTTGATCCGCTGCCAGTCACCTTTAATCTCTGGTCTGTCCCAGCCAATCAGATCCCTTTTGACCATCCGTCTCCACCAATCGCAGCGCTGCTGCTCTGTGGCTCGTTTGCCTGCCTCCAAAACCATGGAAGGGAATGAAAGGCTGAGGCCTGAGGGCCGGCAGCTCGCCAAGCACCAATCTTCTCATTATGACCGTGTGAACCCTCCGCCGGAGGAGCTGGACAGCACCCCAATTACCAGCAGGTCCCAAATAGATCCCCCCCCCCCCCACACACACACACACACACACACACACACACACACACGGTCAGTGGAATCTGTAGTGTGGGATGTGAACAGACTCATTCTGCCTAAACGAGTCCAGACGCCTCCTGAAGCAGCCCTGAACCGTCCGCTCGGGCTGGTTAATCTGGTTAATCTGAACTCACACGTGCAACAGTCGCAGACAGAAGCGCCAGATTATTTACGGTGCCACGAAGGACATCGATCTGGGGTTTTTAAACGGGTGAAGTATCATTTCAGAGTAACGTGTGAGAACACCTCTGGAACTGTTGAAAGCCGTGCGTGCTGCGCTGCCTCATTTCCTGCTGGGGTCGCTGCCAGTGGAGATTATTAGAACCAGGGGCTTTTTTCATCCTCTAGCATAAATAAAACGGAGAAGCTGCTGATCTGATGCAACAGACGCTCGCTTTAGTTTCGAGAAGGTTCCGAACCCGTTAATCCAATTAGACCAGGGGTGGGCAGTTATTCGGCCTGAAGGGCCACGTTGGGTTGTAGATCTCGATGAAGGGGCCGGTCAGGTGGTGCAGGAAGCTAACCCCCCAATGAGGATCAGAGGTTAGCTAAAAATCCTGCTTGATGGACTACTGACTGAGAAAATATTCAGAGGAGCCTGTAAACTGGAGCCTGTAAAGAGGAGCCTGTAAACCTTCTTGAGAGGACATGTTAGCATGCTAGCTGAAGGGGGGGTCTGAACCTGTCTCTAACCAATCAAGATGACAACTCTTTTCATTTGGCCTTTGGAGGAATGATTGTGAAGGCTCTGCGGGCCGGATTCAATAGTTCATCGGGCCACATGTGGCCCCCGAGCCTCAGTTTGTCCACCTCTGGGTTAGACAAACTGGTGAGACCTCTTTCAACAAAGCGTTGAAAGAGGTCTCACCACACGTGCAGCAGCAGCTTGGTTCTTGCTGGCTGCAGCCTTACGAACGCTAAATCAGCTCATGTCATGCTTACTGGCGTTGCCATCTCGTCTCGTCACCTTTCATCGTAGCAGAATTATCTGCTGCTAGGTTGGAAACAGATCCCTTGTGTGTTTGTGCGTATACCTGCCAATTCAGGCTGATTCGGATTCCTTGCTCTCTGCGCTCGTTACTTTGGGTTCGTTCTTTTCTACAACGGTTTCCTTTGGTGTCGTCTGCTTTATGAGATGGATTTGAAGAGTTAGCTCCCGCCTCAGAGCGATGGCTCACGGCTGCTTTGCTAACACGCTAAAGTCTTCCACCTGCCGCGCTCTCTTGCACGTTTGTTTTGCACTCGCGCACGTGCAGCTTCTGAAAAAGCCGAGTTCATTTCCTTAAATGGTGACTAGAAGCTGGTTGGATCCGTCACCGGGCGACGTGTTTTCGTTTATTTCAGCGGCTCCTTGTGCTGCAGCTGTTTGCTTCTGCGGATCATCAGGTTTACTATCGGCTGCCAGCTCCTTCAACCGTCGTCATAGCAGCGCCTCACGCCGCCGTTTTCTCCTTCCCGTCCTGTCCTCTCCTCTAGCAGCGCCTCGTCTCCTGACTCTCAGCGTTTCCCAGTAAGAAATAACGAGCTAAAGGAGTCGTTGACACCCTTCCCTGCGAGGCTGCATGCACGACTGCGCCAGGGAACCCAGCCGATGCAGAAGCAGCAGGTGTAGGTCAACGGTGGCTCCGAAGGGCCTGAGAACCTTCCAGCAATGAAAAGCAAGCAGCGTTAGCTAGCGCAGCAGACAGCTTCACTTTGGAGCATCCCTGCGTGATCAATCATTCCAGAATGATGCATCATGTTCTGCTGCCGTTCCAAGTAAAGTAATGAAGCTATTCGAGCGGCGGCGGCGGCGGTTACTATATAAGGGAGGGAACCTTCGGGCTCTGTTAGTTCCCGAAGGGCCCAATAAATAATCCTCTGTGCTGAAAGAGCCTCATGTTGAGACGGCGGACAGATTAAACTCCCAGAGGGCCGCCGCTTATCTTCTTTCTCCAACCACCCGGACTGATATCCGCCCAATACGCCATTTGGTGGACGTTGGACACCAAAGCTCCTTATACGACCCCTGGTATTTATCTGGGTGGGAATCAAACCCGACTTGTGTCAGCCTGGTGCGTTTTCAGAATATGAGCTAATGAGCTACTCATTGCTGCGGCAGTAAACCCTGGCCTGTCCGTACTGGTGAGCTTGACCCTCCGGTCTTCTCTAACAGTCGGAATAAAAGCGAGTTTGTGGGAAAATGAATCTTATCTTGCTGTTTTTAAAGTTTTATCAGCAGACCGTGATCATTTTCCTGTATTGATAACAGCACATCGGTCAGGCAGGCGTCTGGCTCCGCCCCCACAAAGTTCCCCAAATCCCTCCCGTCTAATCCCTAATCCTAGCTTCTCGCCGTTGAAGGACATTAGTGAATTATTCCTTTAATCCCAAGCGGGGGCATCCGTAAAGCAGCTTTTTGGCGATGATGAGGCGGCCTGGGATGGTCCTTGACCAGAGGATCAGGGCACAGCCAATCATCTCGCACCCTCACCTGCGAGTGTCAGGGGAGATTGTCGTTACCGATCCAACGCTGATGACTCCCTGTTGGACCAGTGTTTGCTGGTAATCCCAGTTTACGCGTCTTTGCTGGAGGGTCATCCTTCATCGACTCATTTGTTTCCTTTCTTCCGTCTGTAGGAGATCTGACTGGGGGGAACGCCACCGAAGCGGACCCGGCCAACGTCACCTCCCCCCTGATCGAGCAGGACCGACGTCCAGGCGAGGACAAGATGAGCGTCTCCGTGAGTCCCGTCTCCGTCGGTCCCATGACCACGAGGCTGGGCGGGCTCCCGCGGGCCGGAGAGGCGGAGGAACAGAGCAGCGGCATGTTTGGCGAGGCTGCGGGTCCTGTGCTGGAAGAAGTGGGCGTGGCCACCCCACCTCAGATCAGCCCCGACTCTGCCGAGACCGAACACCTGCTGCCCGGCAACCCAGTGGGGACAGAGGTGATGGAGGGCCAGCAGGAGGAGGAGGGGGGTGAGGAGGAAGACGCTCCGTCACACACCGACCCCCCCTGGATTCACGCCAGGGACACAGCCGTGTTTGACCTGGACCAGCTGTTCACCACTGCTGCCCCGCCCTCCGTCGCCACCAAGCCTTCCAGCCCCGACGTCCTGCACGTGGACTTCTTTGACCCGTCCTCGCATGGGCGGAGCCTCGACCTAGCCCCTCCCTCTCCCTCGCTGCTTGCCCACGAGTTGCAGGGCGGCGACCCGACCTCTTGGGCGATGCCAGATAATTACGACTACCTCACGCCTTACGAGGACAGCGCGTCCCCCACCGCTGACGAATACACCTACAGCACCACCACCGACGCGTACGGGACCGACGAGGAGCCCCGCCTTTCCGCCGGCTCTCAGAGCCGCCCCCAGCCCGGCTCCTTCCTCCCCGGGGCGTCTCTTCCAGGGGGAGGGGCTCTGCTACCAAACGTCCCAGCGGTGGACGGCTCGGACGGGACGGGCGGATGTGGCGTGGGGTTCCAGATGGTGAACGGGCGCTGCCACTCGCCCTGCGATGTGCAGCCCAACTACTGCTTCAACGGAGGCCAGTGTTACCTGCTGGAGGGGGGCGGAGCCTTCTGCAGGTACGCAACGCCACATCAGTGGAAAATCGGAAGTTTTGGGGGGAAAAAGGCCTAAATTGTGTTCTCACGTAGCGTTTTGACGCTTGTGTTGTGGGAGAATCCGAGTCTGCTGCTGGGAAACGTGCAAAAGCTCAGCGCCGAGCATAAACACGGTCATTATTGTTAGTTTTACCAGGAGACTTTTACGGGGAAACGTCCCACCTCCTGCCAAGCTGCTCCCAGCTTTGGGCTTGCTTTGTGTGCACGCACACACACACACACACACACACTCACACACTCACACACACACACACACACACACACACACACACTCACACACACACACACACACACACACACACACACACACTCACACACACACACACACACACACACACACTCACACACACACACACACACACACACACACACACACACACACACTCACACACACACACACACACACTTCCTGAGGGGAAACACACCGCTGAGCGTGCTCCTTACTAACGCACCTGGCGATCCGGCGCGTGCTGCACCAGCCTCAAGCCTTCGGTGTGTTTTTAAAGCTTTTCTTCTGTAGAATGTTAGGAATCTATCAGGCAGCTGCAGATTTAGGCTCAGGGGTCAGGGGTCAGGGATGATGTCACTACCCTCGTTGTTGCCTGGACCAGTCCTGGTTGCTCAAAGCTGAGGGTGAGTGTGTGTTGGCATGGTTGTGTGTGCGCGGCGGTAGCGCTACCTGCAGCTGAACAGAGGTGGTGTCGGACGAGGGGACGTCCAGACCTCTGCGGTCTCACACTCGACCTTTTGACCAGCTGCTTGTTGACCTCACACACTTGCGTCTCTCCTACAGGCTGAAATATGTCCCAGTAACACCGATAACAAGGCGATTTCCAGATTAGCGAGTTTAATCTTTTCTGCAAATGTGAGGAATTCCAGGAATCTGTCAGCCGCACACGCCTCAGACGCTACGTTCACCTTATATTGATGAATAACTGATCCGTGTTCTAGTTAGCTTTTTATTGTTCTCATCAGGAGACCAACAGAGTTGCATGATGGGACATGTAGGCTGCGGTGCTGCGGCGCTGCGTTCGTGCGACTGTGGTCAGGAAACGAAAGCGTGTGCTGCCTCAGAGCCAGCACGGATTAGCTGATTAACGCAAGGAAACACGTTAGCGTCCGTAAATACAGAGCAGCGCATGAATAACAGAGCAGGAAAATAGACGAGTCCAGCCAGTTTCCAGCTGAACCGCAGCAGATTGTTGCCCTCCCAGAGCGTGAGCAGGCAGCCAGTCTGAAGCCTGTCAAACATTCCAGGGACGGGAGAGAGCGAAATCCAGCTTTTAGGACTGCAGACTGACTCTGAAACGCTGCGGCGACGTCTGAGGTCTGGAGCCGCAGGACCGACGGCCTTAGATGGAGAGAAGGAAGAGGACGGACGGCGTGCTTACAGGCTGTTTGTCAGGCTTGATGTAATTAAGTGAGGTTTTGTGAACAGTTTGTTCTCTCTCGCTCTTTCACACAGGCACACACACACACACACACAACCACACAGTTTTATTGATCATCGTGTGGGCGGGGCTTGTAGACCCGCCTTCATCCCGCAGTTAACAGGCTTATTTGTTTCCATTTGAAGCTTTTAAGTCAGTTCTTGAAACCATAAATACTTGCAGATTTTTTGGAACAGTTGAGGTTTTCTGAGAATACAAACACGACTTTATAAGAACAGACTCGGATTTGATCAGAGTTCAGTTGTTTCTGTCAGTCTTTCATTTGCACGTGACTCTTTATGAGCTTTATATTTACAGCTGCATCAAATCAAACTGTCCGATTTATTCAGGACTGATTAATGTTTCCGCCTGTTGATTTAAAATGGACTCTTCCACCAAGCGGTGGGTGTGATTGATCGCCCAGGCCCCGCTGGGGAGCCAGCACAGCACTCCCAGTTTGCGTTTTAATTAGGATCCATTTGGGCGCAGAGAAAAGCGTCTTTGGCCGACGCGCTGGCAGACATTCTCCTCCTCAGATTCCTGCGACTGTCTCGTGCTGCTGGCAGAGCCGTGTCTCCAAGGAGACGGGACAGAGTATTAATAAATGCTGCTCAGGGCCGCCTCGTCCTCCGCATCTCCACTTCTTCTGACTTGGCCCGAGCCCTGGAAAAAGCATGACTTCATCCCTTTTCTTGTCAGCGCGAATCACGTCCAGTCCTGTGGTGCCGAATGGAAAGCTCTGCCTATGCGGTCGTGTTTTCAATCCCAGATTGAGAGCGAGGATTTATCATTGCCGGCTGATTGAATGGGGCAGATTTCAGCCCGCTGAGGTTATTAATAAGGTTACAATGGACCCATCTGCATGGTGGGAGCTGCTGAAGCTGTGGTTCCTCTTTAAAACGCTGGTGTGTTCCCAGCACGTTGCCCTGAGGAATTCCAGGGAGGAAAGATAATGAAAGACAGAGCGTGTTTGGCCTGAACAGAGATGAGTGTGTGTTCAGATGGAGGAGGCCTGGCTGTGCTTGGATCCGTCTCCCTCCTTCAGTTTGTTTTATTAGTTTTGCCCGATAGCAGCAGGTTAACGCTGCCAGGTCCTGACACACCATTCTGTTTTTCACAGGGCGTCACGTGCTCGCTGTCAGCAGCACGGGGGAAACGTTCCTCAGCTCGGGACAGTTTGGCGTCTATAGTTAGCCGGGATAGTCTAAGCTGGGATCACTGGTTTCAACACGAACCATCCGGATGCTGCTAACTTTGCATTCAATCCCGCTAATCCCCTCAGATTTACCGTAAATTAGCTGGAACCTGAGTGACTTCCTAACTTCCTGAGGATCCCATCATAATGAGAAAATCAGCTAAAACTGGGCTTTGTGTTGAAGTCAGAATAAAATCAGATGTTTCCTCCTTTCACTGCAGGTTTGACTCGACCTTTCCCTCACTTTCACTCCTCCTCCTGAAGAACGTCGGTTGAAAAGTTGCGTAGCTAAACGCAAAGAAGATTTATGATAAAATATTCGGCCTGCGCCCTGCTCTGTCCTCTCCTGTCAGGTCCGACCTGTTTGGATCCTCTTTAAATATATTTCACTGTCACATCCACCCTAGCCTCTACACTTGTATCCGCCCAAAGTCAACGGGTCAGACTCTGTAGTTCGCGAAGACTCTATAGTCTTGGCGGGCCTCGTACCGATGCTTTATGGCTCAGATAAATCAGACTGATGCACGAGGCAGCGCTCCGGGATGGTTCAGGTGACCTCATCCTCTCCTTCAGGGTCGGGAGCCACGGCTGAAACATTAGCGTGAGCGTTTGGGTTTCGGTGCCTTCGGTAGACAGATGTCTGATCTTTGAGGCGCTTTGGAGACGGCGAACCATCGGCTGAAGCAGCGTTCGTGTAGCCCTCATCAGGACCGACGCTGGAGCTGCTTAGAGGGGCCACACCGCCCCTCAGCACCACCCTGACGGGAGCTGTTGGACGCTTGCTAGGCTGTTTGGAACGTAGTTCAGGCTGGTTTCACAGGAAAGTTGCTCTGACAAGCATTTCAGCGCAGCAGGGGTGATGGACAGCTCGGGCTGGAAAGGGCCTGCGGGAGCTGCTTTTCCACTGGGAGCGGTGGAGGGGCATCTCCAACATCAGAACCAGGTTCTGTCACAGGAAGGTTCTTTTGTCCCTGCTGGGAAATCCATTCTAATTTGATTCCTGCTGCATGCAGCTGCCTGAGATGTCAGAACTCAAGGAGAAAGAACTCCAGTCCTCCGGCTTACCTCCAGAATCCAGCCAAGAACTCCTTTGTGTCCGGAGACGCTGTCAAAATTCATGCTAATTCTGGCGGTTATTCCAAAGCTGGAGCTTTGACTCTAACGAGGGCTGATCTGGCGATTGTATCTTGGACCAAACTCATGAATTAATGAAGTACCTGATGCCCAGCTGGAGCCTCTGTGCACCAGGAGCTCTTGAATAAATCAAATCCTTTACGTTCTGCATTTTTAAAGCGCACCGCTGTCTGACCTGGATATAGCAGTGGCGCGGGTCGGGGCGGTGGTTCACGGCGGTCCCCTGCCGGCCACCGGGGAGGGGGGGGGAGGGGGGAGAGAGAGAGAGAGGGAGAGAGAGAGAGAGAGAAATAAAAAGGAGACACAGAGGCCGAAATCTGACATGATTCAGCTGGAGGCTTTTAAGAGCGTACGCGAGGGAGGAGGGTGGGGGAGACGTGGCAGGAGGAGAAGGAGAGGTGGAGGAAGAAAAGAAGCATCCGCTGAAGCGCGGCCGCTCCCCCTGCGGACGCTCGGCCGAGCGAGGACGGTCTGATGTGTGATGGAATGGCATGTCAGCGCTGCATCTGCTCCATTTGCCGCTCAGCTGGGTTGCTGTGGCAACCAGCACATCCTTGCTCACTCCTCTTCTTCCCGTCCCCTCCCCCCACCTGAATTCCACTTACATAAACCACCTCTTTATCTGGATGCAGAACTGGGAGCGTCTCAGTGTCTCCTGTTCTGCCGCCATTTTCCCTTCAGCCTGAACGTTTCAGGAAGGCGTTTGCCGGTTTGACCGCCCCCATGCTGGCCCCCTGCTCACCTGCCGACGAAGCTACTCGCTACTGACGCTAACGAGAGTAAACACGCAGCCCGATCTCCGTCTCTGCTCTGTACAGATGGCTCCGTCGTCTGAAAAACTCTGACAGCGTTGCTCAGCAGACGCCTTTTCATTAAGGCTGTCCTTTCCACGCCATCTGCCTCGCCGCTAACGTCCCCGAGCAGACGCCGTACGCGCTCTCGGAGGGAAACTGGGCCTCAGATGGGGCCTCGGCGTCAGTCTCTCACCTACAGCTCAGAATGGTTGAAGTTAATCATGTTTGCTGGTTTGTGTGGACGCAGACGCTCCGTTTACGCGTGAAAGTGTGTTTGGAGCAGAGGAGCGTTGCTTGGTCCTCACAGCAAACAGCTCACCTCCTCCCTCTTTGCAGATGCAACGTCCAGGATTACATCTGGCACAAGGGCGCTCGCTGCGAGTCGGTGGTGACCGAGTTCCAGGTGACGTGTCTGGCCGTGGGCGCCTCGGCCCTGGTGGTCCTGCTGCTCTTCATGATCGTCGTCTGCTTCGCCAAGAAGCTGCACATGCTCAAGACGGAGAACAAGAAGCTGCGGAAGCGCAGGTGAGGCCCCTTCTGGACCTTCGACAGATGAAAGCAGAAACTCAGAGACGACTGACCTCTGACCCTGACGTGCTGCTGTCGGCTGACAATTAGCAATAAAGTGTTGATTTAAAACGGGGAAACTGACGTTGCGGAGGAAAAGAAAACAAAGACATGTGAGCCGGGGGAGGGGGAGGGGGAGGAGGGGGGAGATCTGCAGAGATAGGAAGTGAACAAGTGAGGAGGACAGAGAAGGAATGCGAGGCGGAGGAACACGTTTAGACCAGATGACAGGAGACGTGAAGGCTGGCGTGAGTGCAGCAGAACTCAGGGAAGAGCTGGAGGAGCTCCAGGGTCACCAGACCAGCACCTGCTCTCCTTCATGCTGCAGGAGTTGTTGTTTGGATCAGCTGTGGAGCAATTTAAAGGTTCCCAATGACAAAGAGAATAAACCCCGTGTAAACTTGGACCTGGTCTGGATGGTTTCCTGTTATTTTTCACTTTTCTGGCCTTTTTTCCAGGCGTCTGTCCAAGCGGCCGTCGTCGGGAAGCCCGCTCTAGAAAGGGCTGACTGAGGGTGAAATTCCTGCCACCATTAGAGGCTTAATGAGACGCTGGTGTGATGGAGAGAATACAAAACCTGTGAGAGGGACAGAGAGAGCGAGTGTGGTGGGGGGGCGGGGGCTTGGCAGCGCTGCCCGGGCTGGCGTTCATACCTTGGTTCGCCATCTCCTTGGCAACAGAGTTATGGCGGATGCAAATGTGAACCGAACGACCCAATCCTGAACGCCTCAATCCCACGCTCGCCGGCTCTATTTTTAGCTCGCCGACGACCGTGCTGGTCATGGTGGAGGAGATTATGGATGGTGAAGAGGATGGAGAGGAGGAAGAGCGCAGCAGCATTCGTGCTGCTAACGTTGGAAAGCGGGAAAAGGGTGATGTCAGACGACATCCAGCTGAAAGTAGGGCAGTCTGAGCGGAGGGAGGTGGGGCTGACCTACATACAGCTGTGCGACCTGAGGGGTGTGTGTGTGTGTGTGTGAGAGAGAGAGAGAGGCTACGGGGTGCAACATGAAAGAGAAAACAACAGTCTCATCAAGTGGTCGGCTGAAAGAAATCGAGAGAAAAGGGAAGGAAAAAAGCAGTGTGACACATTCACAGGAGTGTGTGTGTGTGTGTGTGTGTGTGTGTGTGTGCACTCATGAATACACAACGCTCCCACTCACCCATCATCCTTTCTCTGCTCTAGCTGATGAGCTCCAGCGTCGCTGCAGATGAATTCACAAAGAGGAAAAGGGACAAACGATAAACTGAGCAGAACGTCTCCTTTGGTCTCCTTTGGTCTCCTTTGGTCGTCTCCTTTGGTCGTCTCCTTTGGTCTCCTTTGGTCGTCTCCTTTGGTCTCTCGCTTTGGTCGTCTCCTTCAGGTGGTCTCCTTTGGTCCTCCACTTTGGTGGGTCTCCCCTTTGGTCTCCTTTGAGTGGAGTCTCCTTTAATTACCGTCTCCTTTGGTCTCCTTTGGTGGGTCCTTTGAGTGAATCTCCTTTGATCGTCTCCTTTGGTCTCCTTTGGTCGATCTCGCTGGTCTCCTTTAGTCGTCTCCTTTGGTGATCTCCTTTGGTCTCAGTCCGTCTCCTTGGTGCGTCTCCTTTGGTCTCCTTTGGTTATCCTTCCAGATTTGTCTCCTTTGGTTGTCTCCTTTGTTCTGTCCTTTGGTTACGTTTCAGCAGCCTGTTTGAATAAAGCGGGACAGAAACCAGGTGTTCCCTGGCGTGTGTGTCAGCCTTCACCGGGTCCTCATAAACCGCTGGTCTGTTGTTCAGCTCTGGTCTGAAACGTTTGTTTCTTCCGGCTTTTCTGGAGAAAATGTGTCTGAACATTCACAGAGAAAAAAGGTTGAAGCCAAAAGTTTGAAACTACTGAGGAAAAGCTGGATTAAAGTCTCACCTGAAAATTAACCAAATGGTTCATTCAGTCTCAGCGATCTCGGTTCGGAGCTCCGATCCTGTTGACCCCACCCACCCACCACCTTCTCTCCTCTCCCCCTCCTCCTCTTCCTCCTCTCCCTCCTCCTCCCCCTCCCCCTCCTCCTCGTTGTTGGGTTGTTTGATGAGACTTGGTTGCGTCACTCGTTCAGATATTTATCTATTTTTCCTTCCTGTTTGCCTGAGGACAAACAGAAGTTGTGAACTTGCTCTAACGCTGCTTTCGTGCTTTCTCCTCCCCCCTCCTCTCCTCTATTCCCACCATCTGTCACTTTTTCCTGTGTTTGTCCTGCTATTTCCCTGCTGTTTCACTCTTTCCTGCCCTCCATTACTGGCACCCTTCCGTCCCCTCTTTTTCTCCTCCGTCTCCCTCTTTTGTGGTGAATCTCTTGCTCTCTGTCTGCTCTGGCTTATTTGTTCTCCACCTTTCACCCGTCTCTCCCCCCTCCTCCCCCAGCAGTAAGTACCGGCCAACGTCGGAGCAGCACAATGATAATTTCTCGCTGTCCACCATCGCTGAGGGCTCCCACCCAAATGTAAGGAAACTGTGCGACACCCCTCCTAACGTCCCTCATGCCCGTGCATTGGCTTACTATGATAACATTATCTGTCAGGTAACGTGGTTCTCGCCTCTCTTGCACTCTCCCCTTCTCTCTGCATCTCCCTGACAACCCCGCCCGGATCCCCCAGACCTCCCCTTTACCCCTGATGCATGGGCATGAGTATTCTCCGATGCCCTGAGGTGTGCAGCCGTACCGAAGAGACGGGCTTTCACACGGGTGGAGGGAGTTTTCTCTTTCGCCGTTAACTGTCTCGTTATTGTTGCTGGTATTTTGTGATTTTGTTGCAGGTAAGTTCGTACTTCTTATGTACGTGTAAAGTGCCACTAAAGTGGCTGAGCCTCGGTAACCAGTGGCAACGCAAAATAAGCGGGTGTAATTCATCTTGCCGCGCTTAATGCTTGATTCTGTTTGGAAACAGGCGCCAAAAAAGTGAAAAACGACAGCAAAACAAATCACCACACAGGCAGAACCGAGCACATACGTGCGAAAAAGAGGCTAGCTAACTAAGCTACTAAGCTAATGCATGCGGTTTCTTTGTATGAACTGCGTCTTTGAATTACCAACATGAAGCGGTGGCTTTAAGAGAAAACTCCCAGAAACCTTTGCTGCAGCCCTCTCGGAAACGCCTCTGAGCACCTCGCGCATCGCTGCATCACAGCGGCTCCGTCGCTGACATGCGCCACCTGGTGGCCATGTCAGCGGAGCTCTGCTTCGCTGTCTGTTTACAGATGTCTGACAGAAATGTCGGCTTTACTTGTTTATCCTGAAAAAGGGGGTGGGGCTAGTGGAGCTAGTTACGATTGGTTGGGTTCTGACGGGCTGGCAAAAATTTGAGGATGTCGGAAACAGGTAAGCCGCAGAGTAAGGTTGTGTTTTTTGGAAGAAATGACGGGTGGAGATCAGGATAAACATCTGCGATGCAACACCCTGCCTGCTACCAGCAGGTGGCAGCAGACAACTGTCAGATGCCTCACTAACTCACGCATGGTTAGCTTGTAACAGAAATGTTGTAGCAGCTTGGGTCGTTCTCATGCTAACGCGGAGGAGGAGTTAGCCCTAACGATGCGGTACCACCCTCTAACAACGCCGTCAGTAGTTTTGTTCAGTTAGAGGATTAACCTCATTTTAATCACAACTATTAAAAAACACATAATCACGACTGATATCATCATCAACTCTTAACAGCATCTTTAAAACATCACCAACCTCAACCGGTCGTCACATCACAGCCCTAAACCCGCCGACCGGAGACGTTATACTCGACTTGTTTCGGTTCCATTTGACTCGTCGGGTTCTGAAGGCCGAATTATAAGAGCCCAGCTCACCGGTTATCCTGATGGTTCGTCTGCTAATAAAGCGCTAACGTCAAACCCTCTAAAAGTAGAAGAACCAGACCTGCAGCTTCTGTAGAAACGTGTCTCGGCTCCAAAGGTCGGTCATCTGGTTCCTCCAGCTGTCGGCCTCTCACCAATCCTGGATCTGTCTCTGCTTATTTTATCTGTTCTCGTCTGTTTCTCTCTCCTTCACCTCTCTGTACGGCCTTAGCTCCTCCCACTGGCCTCTGTCTGGCTTTCTCTCTTTCACTGAGGTTGCCTTTTATCGTTTTTTTTGAGGAATATAACCCTTTGCCCCATCCCCCTCCCCTCAGAAAACCATGAGCAGATACACCTGGGAGTGTAAGACCAAAGAGGAGTCCGACTGTGAGGTAAGACCGAACCCCCAAATCTCAGATAGTCCCGCCCCCTCTCACGTTCCCAAACAGCTCCTTCATTGTTACTGTGGCCCTGTCAATCACCCTTTTCTCAGCACCCACTTGGTCAGGTCACGTTTTAGCCCCCACAGACAAATAAAACACACAAATCTCATTTTGACCGGATGGACCGAAAACTGAGAAAATAAAGATAGCGCCCTTTGATCTGTACCTCTGTCCAAAATCAAAGAGATCAGCAAACAGCAATAGAGGCCTGTCAATCATCCCATTCAAATCATCCCAGCTAAATTAAATGAGGAGGATTAATCCTGCAGCCAGCCACAGGGGGTCAGTAAACATGGCTTCACTTTAGTCAGTTTAAATCTGAATTCCAACCGAGTGAAATGGCTTTTTTAGTCTTGTCTTCTCCAACCAAAAACGTCAATTATCTTCATGCGATTCCTTTATTTACTAAAACGCCCCCTGGTGGCCAAACCAGACGGTCTGATTATTGTTTACGGGGGCAGAAACAACACGTGAATTCCCCCGGAATAAATCACCCTGTCGGCCATCTTCCCGGAATGGAATTATTCTCTTCTGTCGATACTAAACAAATTCCCCGCCGAGCATGAAGTGACCAGCGGAGCGGCCCGCGCTCTCTCCGAAGATTCAATTACCGCTGATTTAATGGGCTCCGTTTGAAGAGCAGACGCAGGAATTCCTGCGCCTCAGAACCCAGCTAATAGTCCGTCTGATTGGCAAACATCGAACCCACGAGGCCGCGCTTCCGACACCGACTTTGAAGCCGCTTTTCTTTATTCCTCCGCTCTTAAACTTTCAGCATGTGAAGCACGTTTCTGACGGCAAACATTTACTCAGAGCACACACACACACACACACACACACACACACACGTTACATGAAATAAACAGCCTGGCAGGTGTCCTGACTGATTCCTGCTGGACTAAAAACACAAACTGGATCTGAATATCCGCGTTTTACGGCCAAACTCGACACCTGCTATTAGCCTAACGCTTTTACCCGGGCGTGTCCACGTGCCTCCATCATCATCATCACCATCAGAACCCTGTTTATCTCTGTTCCCCACCTCAAATCGACACCCACTCCGAAGTCCTCGTGGCTGTCCCACCACCCGCTCCCCCAGCCCCCCGACTTCCACCCACACAAACCAGAATGAAAAATCCAACAAACGTTTTCCAGTTTCACGCTGACGGGAGGACGGAGGGCCCGTATCCCGTAACCATGGAAGTGACATACCCGCACGTCCTGCCTGAAGTTACTATCTAGGCCGGCAGCCAGCGGGTAAATCCTCTCACTGCTCTTCCATTCTGAAACGTTGACGGTGGTGGTACCTTCAGCTTGCAGACCAGGGCGCAGACGTTTGGGCTTTTGAGGGCCGAAGGAAGCAGGAAGCGACGCCGGCGTGAGTGACGGTCACATGGCTCTGCAGGGTTGCCCTTCTTGCATGTGAATGTGCACGCACGTCCTGGCTGCTGGAAACGGGAGGCTGGCGTCACTCGTGCATCACGCGTGTCCTGAGGGAACCCGAGAGCCTCCTGAGCAGAGAAAAGACCTGCCGATCCAGCTCGGAGCTGTTCTCTCCTGTTTTCTGCTGTTTCTGTGTGAAACCGACCTGGGATCAGGTTTAAACAAGCTGCTAATGTAAAACCAACCAAACCCTCCTAAAACCACAATAAACACACACACACACACACAGGTCTTTATCTGTTTGTGAGGACCGTGCAACTCATCTTTGGTTGCCTGTCCTCACAAATATAGCAAGACCAACAACAGGGTCCAGCTAGGTTAACTACAGCGTGTTTAGCTCCGCCCCGTCTGATTACATGTTATTTACATGTTATTACACTAACAGAGCTACGTGTGGGTCGTCAGATGGGCTGAACGCTACAACAACCCAACATTTCATCCAGAATTTAAACCTTTCAGTCAGTTCTTCAGACAAGCGACGGGAGAACTTGTTTACTGCATGCAGCTAGGTTTAAATAAGCTCATCTTTGTTGGTGTTTTTGTTTGAATGACTTTATCGCCGCCAGCAAACGTTGGTTTTGGACGATTTCTGCACATCCAGCCACTGATTCTGTTTGTAATACAGCTCTAGCTTTTTATATTTCACTCAATTTCGATTGATCTCGAACCTGAGCGAATTCAAACATCCATTTTCAAGTTACAATCGTCCAAACGGATGTTTTATTGGGGATAAAGATCGTTTCTGATCAAAGATGAACTCGAGCCCTGACGACGCTGCCTCGCCAAGCTGTTGCTGCTGTTCTAACTGTGTTTTCTGCCCCCGACCTCCACCTCCACCTCCACCCTTCTCTGCTTAGGATGATTCCAATTCCCAGAACAAGCTGGAGGATCCCGTGAAGGCTCCGGCCAAAGAGGACGACTCCCTGAACATCCACAACTCTCTGACCCCCAAACACGAGAACCACAAGGTGCTGGGCGAGGAGAACTCCTCCGAGGTAAACTCACTGCAGAACAACATGATGTGAAAACACAACCCCGCCCGAGCGCGCAACGCCGCTGACGTCCAGGTGCACCAGCAGCAGGAGCCCCTCCCTCAAAGCCCCTCAAACCCCCCCAGCTTGATGTCGCTCCGCTGCCGCGTGCACCTAACTGGCCGAGCAACCCACCAGCCTGCCGACAAACCAGCCGAGCAACCTGCGACCCACACGGCAACACTGCCACCGAGCAGCTCCAACTGCTGCAAAACACCCCCACTGAGAGACCCCCGTCACCCCGGCCTGCCTCACTCGCTTTGTCCTGTCCTGCAGCCCCGCCCCCTTGTTGCTGTCACATGACTTTCCCTTAGCTTTTACCTTTACACACACGCACGTACACACACACACACACACACACACACAGTGAAAAATGAAAACCTAACGTTAAGTGTAAACACACCTTTCCCTGCCTGCGTTGGTGTATTTTGTAAAGAAAAAACAAAAACAAAAACATACAGAAGTTTAAAATGTACGTAAAACGTCATTGTAAAAAAAAAAAAAAAAAAAAAATACGATAAAGCTACTGAGAGGTTTTGATGTTTGTCTGATTAATCCAGTGAGTATGTATAAATATTGGCGAAAAATTTCTTGGATTTAAAAAAAAAAAGAAGCAACACGATGTGTCTTGGCTTTCATTGATGTGATTTCTAATCCTTTGATGTACTTGTTTTATTGTTTTTTTCTTTTTTTGTACTTTTTTGGGACAGAGAACAAACAAGATTCAGACCGTTGTTGAAATAAAACCTTTTTAACATGACCTCTGTGGATCCTGTGCTTTCCTGCGTGGCCCCGCCCTCTTCGGAAGGCTGCCGCAGAGATGTCCGCAACAGCGCCCCCTCGAGGATACCTGCGGTGTCGCGAGTTCGCTCCGTTTTCTTTAGCTGCTGCCACAAACCCCAGATCGGTCATTCTCTGCACGGCCACCAGATGGCGCTTTATTTTAAAGCATAACTATGGGATCGTTCTCAGTGATCGGACCTTCTCCTGTCTGTGGCCCGAACTCCCACACTCTGCATGGCTTTAAACGCATCGTTTTATAGAGTAGACATCCCTGTGTGCATCCCAGCTCACACACACACACACACACACAAACGACATACAAATTTCTAGCTTCTTTACTGACCCTTTCGTGTGACAGATATATGTAAATGTACACAAGTGTCAGTTTTTGAGGATTTCTTTTTAGACTGGAACGCTCATCTAATTTAAACTTTAGTCATGTCTGCTTTTTGTGCAGGAGTTGACCAAAACCAAACTTTCCCCCTTTTAAACAATAAAAGGCTGTTTCCCACAGCAACACACACACACACACACACACACACACACACACACACACACAGACGTGATGTGATTAACAGCTCTGAATGGGTCGCGCTTTCGGTCCTTTGTGAGTTTCTGCTTTGGATCACTGAAGGAGGGTTGAACTGCATTATTGTGAGGGATCCTTCCTGGGACGGGGGTGGAGGGTGGGGAGCATGTGTGTATGTGTGTGTGTGTGTGTGTGTGTAGGGGGGGGGGTCCATGCAAGGCTGAATCTTTAATCTTTAAAAGACAGAACAGAAACTAACAGTGGGGGGCTCCGAATACTGAAACACCTGCTTATTAACTACTTTCTGACCCAAGTATACAACACACAGATACACACACACATATGCACACACACACGTAAACACACACAAACACTGGGTCTTCTGAAATCAAACACATATGGCTGCCATGGCAACAGGTGGGCAGAGTAGCAGGATGGGGGAGGTGTTGATGCATATTTCTTTTTATTGACTTGAAGAACAAACTCAAAATTTAATTAGCGGAAGCAGAACGTGTGTGTGTGTGTGTGTGTGTGTGTGTGTGTGTGTGGAGGAAGATGTGATTTTAATGTTTCACTACAACAGCTGCTTTTACTCTGCAGGAATCACTAAATACCGTTAAAACAGCCACAGAAGGATGATGATAACGTGTGCGCGCAGCGCGCGCGCGCCCCCGTGCTCACTTATCTTCCGCTGCAGGCGGTAATTTCACGAGTCTTCAGACAGAGGGCATCATTGCCATGGAAACCGACCTGGTGATGCTACAGTCTCAGCAGACGGAATACAAACTCTGTGACCCCCTGCTACACACACACACACACACACACACACACACACACGCGTACGCTCAGAGGATTAGGTGACTTTTATACAGCTCCAGTCAGGAAGTGGTAAAAACGATGGTTTAACTCTTCAAGCTCCTCAAGTGACCCTAATCCTCTCATCACAGCTGCCACTTAGTCGTCTCAGGGTGAATGTGGATGACCTCTGAGCATCTCACACACACACATACACACACACACACACATACGTGCTGCATGGACATAAATGTAAATCCACTGAAACGTCTCACAGAAACCAAAGAATTCACGTTTGTGTGTTTCGGTACTTCAGTACCAGACGGATGAGAAGCTGCAGCAGATAAATGAACCTTCTGATGTGGTAAAGCAGATAAACGAGTGGAAACGTTCACGAGACGATGAAAATCAGCTCCATTCCGTCAAAGCTGCTGGGACTTGGAATTCTCTGGCCGCCTGTGATTGGCCGAGGCTGTGGTGGGACCATGGCGTTGGGAGCCTGACGGGGCTGCTGCGATTGGTCCATACGGGCGCACACGCAGCACAGAATCGTGCACCATGTATGTTTCCACATGAGCAAATGTTCAGATGGACATGAAACGTGCACGTATGAGTGATAAATTAAAAATGACATGCGTGTTTGCACATGAGCACGTGGTAGAAACATTCAAACCAAAAGCAGGAAGGGGACAGAAGCGTAATTATTCTCTTTCTGGGTCTCTGGTCGCGTCGGGTCCCAGTTTGGATTCCAGCTGTGAGAGGTCATGACCTTGGCAGACATCGCTAATGCTGTATGATAGTTAGCTCTGCTGCTAACTGAGTTAGCCGAGGGTAATGTGATGCGGATGGTGGCCAGTTCAGGTTGCTATGGTGACAGTGTGTTAATGTTAAATCTGTCTCCAGGTTCTGTATGGAGGTGTGTTTTTTTTCCGCCTGTCTAATCTGTCTAATCTGTGCGCTGGAAGGTCACCATCGACCTGGAGCTCCACGTCACCAACAGGACCAATTCAAAGTCCTCCAGACGTCCTTGCACCCGCTACCACGTCTACATCTACAGGCTGCCCAGAAAACCCAACCCCCGAACCTCCAGCTGCTCCACGGCTCTGAGAGGACCCGGCAGAACATCGGGTCACTTCCTGCGCTGGGAGGAGTGGGCGCGGCCTCCGTCCTCGCCGTGCTCTGGGGCCTGGTCCCCTGCACCCCCCCAGAGAACTCAGGTCTCCATGCCTGAACGTTTGAACTCCACATTTGCACTTTAATATTTAATCCATTTTAATTCGGTTTGATGTAACTTAGATATCAGACATGATAACAGGATCATGGTTCTGGTCGCCTCCTTATAATCCATCTTATTTGAACGAAAAATCTTCATCACTGTTAGCGTTTCGTGCTGGTCAGACGTCTGCGCAGCTGCAGCTCAAAGCTGATGTTGCTTTTAGAGATTAGTCAGACATGAAAACACGTTTGAAGATTAAAATCAAGATTTGGGTTTATGTTTGCAGACAGCTCAGAAGCACGCTGCCATCTGCTGAGTCAAAATTCTGAGTTTTGATTTACATTTTAACTGTTTTCAAGAGATGGAGGATTTACATGAGCTCACAGTCTGAACACAGAAACTGAGCTGTAAAAAAAGAACAATAAGACATAAGGCTACGTTTCTACTTAATATTCCATTAATTAGATAAAATCAATTCTAAATGCATGATTGGGAGTGGGTTCAGTAATTCAGAGGATGATGTGTATTATCATCAATTAAATATCAAGCAATCTGTCAAAGCAGGAAAAACGCTAAATATTTTAAGGTAGAATCTTATGACTTACCAGGACTAATTATATTTTGACAAATCAAAGAAATCAATAACCTTAGAAAACTATTATTTTCTTTTTTTACTACTCCTTTTGAAGGCAATATGCTTTCATGTAACTGTTGTAAAAACCTTATCAGTGTTTAGTTTTATTCAGAAAGTAAAGTGGTGTAATTAAAAACATTGGCTGTATCATAAGAATTGCAATTGCCGTTAAATCAACTTTAATGTCACCACTCGATGGCGCTATCTCCGATTTAATTAATTAATATCCCGAGAGAAGAAGCCGTGCTTTGCCAAATATCGTCTATGACATTAAGATGCCCATACGTTTTATCATTGTTATTAATTTACAATTTTGGTGGTCTGAATCCATAACCACAGTAAAAACAGTTCAGGATTTAACTTCATGATTTTAAAGATACGTTCAAAAAATCAAACTGAAGAAGCTCTCTGGAGAGAGGGCGAAACGTTTTCAAGGAAACCTTTCAGTCCAGTTGACACAGAGAGATCTACTTTGGATAACCATGACCTGGATGAGTGAGAATCTACACAGACATCTTCAAAAAAATCCACACGAGGAATTTTTGCTATCGTGACTAACTGTATCTCCGCTCGGTGCAGAGTGAGACGTCTGTTTCACTTTCAACTCATCTTTACTAGCGTGCTGCTTTACTCTAGCGTCGTAGCTAGCACAGGAAAAATACTCATAATTAGAAAAATTCTTGTTTTGCTTTTGTCTAGATTTAAATAAAATCTCTTATAATCTATTGCTTGTATCAAGTCAGTATTTTATCTTTTGTGGTCTTGTGTAAGCTGTGTCTTATTCAGCTTCAAACTGTGAAAGTAGCTAGCAAAGTTAGCCATGTTTCCAGAGCTCAACAGTATCTTGAACACCAGTCCCGACAGCTTCACACAGGTGGGAATTAACACGTCAGATTTATTGACACTGGTCGTATGCGTTGACGGTAATATGCTTTTATCAAAAACATTACAGGGGGAGTTCATCTTGGTGTCAGATAGACGGGGCGACGCATCGTTCCTCGTTCACCATTTCCTATGTTTTTACCTGAGAGGTGAGTTATTCTCATACAGAAGTTGGTGATGATTTAGAACTGAGGGAAACGGTCGGTTCATTCATACGAGGTTTACTGAAGTTTCTGTTTTATTTCAGCGCGCTGCAGAGTTCTGTTCCTGGGTCTGGTGCAGACCCTCAACCATTACAGCTCTGTGAGTCAGAGACTGGTGAGTAAAAGATGATTTCATTTATTATTCCGTGTTGCAGCGTATAAAGTACACCTGATTCTGATTGGCCCTGGAATGATGAAGAAGATGGTGGTGTGTGTGGTCAGGGTGTGAGTCTAGCACAAGCAAAGGACAAAGGTCAGCTGATTTTCCTGGAGGGCCTCAAAGATTCGCTGTCGGTGTTGATTCCTCAGGAGACCAGTACAGCGAGTGAAGCCATGGACTTCCTCAGGTACACGCAGACTTTCAGCGTTTCTCTCTTGTGGAATATTTCCTCTTCATCACTGTCGTCGGAACCACTCATTCAGAGTTCTTTGGTTGTTTGTGTTTCTTCAGGGATCCCGCTGCTGGCTTGAAGAGTCTGTACCAGTTTGTCCGGTCCAGACTGAGCAGTACTGCAGACGGAGGCCAGGGGGGAGACGTGGGGGAGGAGTGGGGACCTCCGGTGATGCTGGTGGATGACATCAGCGTGCTGCTGAGTCTGGGGGTCAGCGCAGGAGCTGTGCTGGACTTCAGCCATTACTGTCGAGCTACCGTCTGCTCACGGCTGAAGGTGGGGGTGTGACGTCACTACAGTAAGATGCTTTTACTTCCTGATTCTGCTCAGTTTGATCAGGAAAGTTTGATGACATCCAATTAAATCCGAGCGTCTGCAGGGTAACGTGGTGTTGCTGACACGCTGTGATAGGGGAGAACAGGAGGATGAGGGCGACGATGAAGGTTCGGATAATCTTGTGAAGGGTCTGACCCACCAGTGCAGCCTCGCTCTTCGTGTACAGGGTCTCCCCACCGGCTTCTGCAGGGACATCCATGGACAGGTGTGTGTCTTTGTCTGTTGTGAGCTTTTCCAAAATGTGAGGAAATGATTGAACGTTTGCACCTTCAAGGACATGTGTTGGATTCATGCAACAAACATCAATGTTGTGTGTTTTCAGGTGGAAGTGTGTTGGAGGCGGAGACAGAGTGACGGGCAGTGTTCACCCAGCAAACTCTTCCAGTACAAGGTCCACGATAAAGGAGCGTCCTTCTTTGCTCGTGGGACCTCCAGCGCTGTTCTCTGAGTCTCCCCCTTCCAGCTGCCACAGTTGCCTCTTGTCACTGCACGTGACAGCTGTGTGGGCTCAGAGCAACACAAATGCCAGATCAGTTGCTGACCTCTGGATGTTTACTGGTGTCATTGACCTGGTTTGGGGATAGACACCGTGTCCAGGACAGCTGATATCGTGGTTTCAGGACTCTGCCGCGCCGTTCGTCGTGTCTCAGTTGTGCAGATGTTTGAACTGATAACACGCAACTGTTCAGTTGGGTCGGATAAAGGTGTATAAAAGACAGAGGGTTGCTCACAGAAATGTTTGAAATAAATAAAAGAGATTCATGCCTGGTATTTGTTAATTACCACATCATATAATAATAAATATTTATAACCCTTTGTTATAGCAGCACGGTGTAGTTCCCCGGCGCGGACACTAGAGGTCGCCGCCTCACGCTGCCAGTTCATTGGTCGAAGAAGAGGCGGTCTGTGCTCTGTTTGACAACCGGAACGTTGGAGACAGTTCCAGCATGAGAGCATCACAAGCGATGCACAGAAGTTAGCGTTGCTGTGTCTCTGCCACCTTCAAACAAGAGAATAACACTGCTGGAACTACTCGAGAAATCCACGTTGACGACGACGTCTGGGGAGCCTCTGGAAGTTTACCAAGGCAAGTAAAACACGGTAAAACACATATTGTTAGCATTTGCCAGCTACGTCCCCAAAGCGAGCTTCGCTGCGGAACGAAGCGTTGGAGCTGTTGGTGATATCTAATGACCTGGGTACCAAACACTTTTGCATTCATGGCAGCGAGGTGTTTGGGGCTGGGCTCTGAAGTTTTTTCCATCTGAAATTCAGCACCTCAACAGCTACGTAAACTAATGCACCACGATGCTAACTAAGCTAACCTACGCTTTACCATGTACTTATAAGCGTTGTTAAGCGCAAAGTATATTGCTGTTTTCAACGCGTTAAACTTAAACACGTGAAATCCAGCCCTTGTATAATGGTAACAATAATAATAATAACTGTTATTTTATCAGTTTTCGGCGTGTTTTTAAACATTGTTATTGTGAACCGGTTCATTGAGCTCACTGGAAGGCTATTGCTAGGAAGTTGCTAGATTTTTGACCTAACCTTTAGCTTGCTACCAATGTATTTAAAAGTTTTACACTTTTAAAAATAATGATACACTTAAAAGAAAAATATATCAACCTATGCGATAACAGCGATTTGTTTGTATGTTATCCTGTTTTTAATTTTGTAATTGTTACTGCTAGAGATCAGTTTCAATCATTCAATGAACGTTAGCACAGCAATCCTCAAAGCGTTGTCGTCAAGTTGTGTAGTTTTTAGGTCTTCAGTAACTTTAATGAGATATAACGTTGGGAGCTTAGGAGAGTGGTAGGAGACAGTGATATTATAGCGCTCCAAGTCTTATTTAGGGTCGAGCTGGATACACCCGGCTCCATACTGGAAGCTAACGCTAGCTAGCTGTGCTCACTGGGGTTGTTGTCGTTAGCCTGAGAACTGACAGCGCGTTAATGAATGTGGGTCATTGGTGGCATTAAATAGGCTAGGGCTGCTTTTTATATGTGACGATGAAAATAGTTTAAAATAAATAGCTGCTTTTGATGTTTTTGCTTCATCAGTAAGTCGTTGACACAGTTGAAACATACTGGGACAATCTTTCCGGTTTTATACCTGTCTACTAAAACATTCCAATGGCCTTATGAAGTTAATACTTAAATTTACCCCCTTTAAATGTCAAATAACTACACATTAAATCGACGTGATCAGCTCAGAGGCTTCCTTGGATGTCTCAGGTTGCTGGCACACTCCCAGCAGGTGATGTTGCAACACCGTTGCATCAGCCCCATAACTTCACCCTCTCATTTCTTCACCCTCTCATTTCTTCACCCTCTCATTTCTTCACTCATGTCTTCACCCTCTCACGGTCACTGTTCATCACAGCGTTAAGCAGATGTCTGGAATTGAGTCTTCCCGGTGAGGAAGGGGGTTGGTTATTCCTCCTCAGGCTGATTACAGGATGGTTACTGATTGACAGGCTGGTTCCTCTCTGCTCCCCAGCTGTGGTTGTTAAAGCTGAGTGAGCGGCGCTCATCTCTGCATTTACAGCAGGACTAGTGGAGTCTCCATTCTGCAGCCGGAGGTCGGAACGTTGATGCAGCCTGAGGCTGCTGCAGCTTTTGTGGTCGACGGGCTCGTCAGTAATTCCCTGGAAATGTTGTAAAACACGTAAACGTGCTGCCTGATCGGTTGTTTTCTTTCGTCATGCCTTTGGAAGCTTTAAGCCCCGGTGATGCCTTCAAGGTGGGGGGCTTGGCCTACGTTGGGAAGAGGTAAAGTGGATTTTTGCGACCTTTTGTCAGACTTTGCGCAGCTTCTTTCCTGGTACGCCGGAGACGCGTCTGCCTAACTCACTAACGCTGACCTCTGCTCTGCTCTGAATTAGTCAAACACTGACTCTGCTGCGTCTGACAGTCGTGAGTTTGTTTGTCAGGGTGGTTTCTTGTGGGGGGGAGGAGGAGTGGGGGGCATATAGACCAGTCATTGTTGGGTTATTACTGGTCGGCACAAATGACCCATACGTGCACGTTTCCTCTGTCTGTCATGAATATCCTAACGCATCTATATGCTTTCAAAGCCCTTATTACTGAGATGCTTTAGTTACTTGTTAGTTTAGATGTGATAATTAGATCTTTGCTCTTATTAAAGTGTCAGCTGATGCCTTCTGATGTTTAGCTTCGCCCACAGCCAGTAAAAGTTCCTCTGATGGGCCGCTGACATCAGAATGTCTCAGCACGCTGTGACATACTGGACTCTCTCTGGGCTGTGAGTGGGGAGGGGGTTGGGGGGGGTAAGAGGGGAAGGTGGCCTCAGGCCTCCGGGTCCCCCCCTTCCTCCTGCTTGCTGTTTCTGCTCGCTTCAATCCTGGATTAGATGCCGCTGAGCCTTTGCCAGATCATGCTGCTGTAACGGCTCAGGCAGGCTGTCGGGACTGTGGAGGTTCTCCCCGGTACCAGAACTCTGCTGTTTATGACCGTGGGGGGGTGGGGGAGGTGGGTTTCTAACAGACCCGGAGACTCCTGCGGCGGACAAGCAAAGTATCCGGACAGCCAGGGTTATACGAGAGGGGAGCGCCGTGGTTCTGCCCCTCAGAAGGACCCAGGAGGCTGGAGGCTGGACCGGGCTGCTGCTGACAGGTTCGCGCTCTGGTGCCCAGTTAGAGCCGTTACCCAGCATGCACTGGGGGGAGGAGTGGATGTAGAGCGTGAGCTGCAGCTTTGCTTCCTGTGTTAAATGTTGAGTCGGACCTGAAGTCTGCAGGAGGATCCGGTTGTGTCAGCATTTACGCCTTTCCTGCTGCTTTGATCCAGTTTTCCTGGTGAAGGAGGTGTGTGTTTGAGTGCTGTGGGGCCCGTCTGAGGTGGACTGAGAACACACCAGGCCTGTGATCACGTGCACCAGCCGACGGAGCATTTCAGGGTGGAAAGGAGCGCGCTTCCCTCTGGGCAGCCGTGAGCTCGCTCAGACGCTCCGCAGCAGTTTTCCAATCAGATGTAAAGTTGTTCCCACACACACACACACACACACACACACACACACACACACACACACACACACACACATCAGGAGGCAGACGCAAGCGTAGCGTGTTTTCAGAGCGTGGTGACAAACGGGACGTGGGGTTTGACGGTGCTTTTAATCATCTGTGTGATTGTTGTATTGTTTTAGCGTTAGCTTCGGAGCACATTCATGCTAACACCTGCGCCGCACGTGAGCGTAGCAGCAGCGATGTGCATGCTAACGTGCTGTAAAGTCTTCGACAAGACGGGAGTCTCGTCTCTGTCCCGCTCTGAGGCGGTTGTCTAACGTGCATCTCTTGCCCTCCAGGTCGCCGGATGCCCCGCGGCGCTCCGCCCTCAGCCGCGCTCTTCTTCCTGATGGCCGGGAGTTGACCGCCTCCCCCAGGATGACGCTGCGCCAGCAGCTGCGAGAGAAGATCTCGGCGGCGTTCTACCGCCACGGGTTGCTGTGCGCCTCCTACCCGGTGCCCATCATCCTCTTCACCTCCGCCAGCATCCTGACCTGCTGGTAGGTGCTGAAATCTAACGTCTGTCTGCTGATCGCGTTTCGTGATGCAACACCTGCGTGTTGTTGCGCAACTTCCTGTTCAGTAACCAGAACAACCAACTCGGCCGTCTTATCAGCGCCATCTGCCTGAACAGCCTGAACAGTTGCTTTTGTGACTCAGCTCGACGATGTTTGTTGCTCCGCTCTGTCTAACTGTGCACACCTGAGGGGGCGGAGCCAGGTGAGCCAAGTGAGGAACACAGGCCTGGCAATAATGGGTTGCACCTAAAGGAAGAGGAAAGACTGGGATGGCAGAGACGATAACACGGACAGGTCATCTGCACACGCACACACACACCCGCGATGCTAGGAAACAAACATCCTCTTGACACACCCACTTTCTGCCCTGGAGGAGGACACGGGTCAGAGAGTTCCGAGTACGAAGCCATTGTGGAGCAATCCCAGCATGCCTACACGGCGAGCTGCGTGATGTCCTCAGAGCGCCTCCCAGCAGGGGTGCACCAACTGGACCAGCGACCACCGGGGAGGGGGAGAGGAAGGGGCTTGAAGACGGGGACGCCAGAGGGCTGTGAGAACGGGGGGCCTGTCCTGCTCCGTCTGCCTGGCGGAGGGGGGCTGCTCCACACAAAAGAGGCCTTTGTGGATGTACAGTGACCTTGGAGACGGAGGGGGGCCCAGGAGGGGAGGGGGACAGTGGACAAAGCAGCAACTCAGAACTGTCTGTGTGGAAGCTGATAAGGTTATTGATCGGTATTGGTGAGCAGCAGGCAGGAGTGATAACGTCTCTAATCACAAACAGATATTGATTTCTCAGCCAGTCGGGTTGAAGGTTTATCCAAATGAAAGAAACGTAACTCAGATTTTAGCAGGTTTAGGACAAGAGTTAGCAACGTGGACATGTACCTCAGGGCTCCTGAGGACGCGTCCTGAAGACTGAGGGTGAGACCGTGAGGATGACACAGTGAGGACGCGTCCTGAAGGCTGAGGGTGAGACTGTGAGGACGACACAGTGAGGACGCGTCCTGAAGGCTGAGGGTGAGACTGTGAGGACGCGTCCTGAGGGTGAGACCGCCCGCAGAGACACTGAGTCTGAGCTCTGAGACGCTCCTGGATTGTGGCTAAACTGGAACTAGCTGGAGGTCTGTTAATCCTCTGACATGGACAGTGAGAAGAAGAACAGGTATTTTCAATTTCTATACACACACACACACACACACACACACTCTGGAGCCACACCTCACATCTTTTAAAAGCCCTCTGTGTTAACTGGCTCTCATGGTTGCCCAACACTGTTACGAAAGGAATGTGCCCTTCCACACACACACACGCACGCACGTGCACACACAGAGGGAGTGGGTGGTTTGGCGCTCAAAGAGAACTTGTTTTTGAGTTCACACCCATGTCAGGTTTTTTCAAATGGCTTCACCTGGAAACTGAGCCCAGGCTGCAGCCTCAGGTCTCCTGGGAACGACATGAGTCTGGGTCGGTGTCCTCTGTGCTTCCTGTGCTCTCCTTCCTCTCCTCCATCCAAAGGAAGAGTTTATCATATCTCCGCTCAGCTCTGGTGTCTTCTGACTGTCCTCTCCTCCCTCCCTCTCTCTCTCTCCCTCCCTCCCTCTCTGACCTCCCTCTCTCTCTCCCTCCCTCTCTGACCTCCCTCTCTGACCTCCCTCTCTGACCTCCCTCTCTGACCTCCCTCTCTCTCTCCCTCCCTCTCTGACCTCCCTCTCTCTCTCCCTCCCTCTATGACCTCCCTCTCCCTCACTCCCTCCCTCTCCGTCCCTCCCTCTCCTCCCTCCCTCTCCTCCCTCCCTCTCTGACCTCCCTCTCTCTCCCTCCCTCTATGACCTCCCTCACTCCCTCTCTCTCTCCGTCCCTCCCTCTCCTCCCTCCCTCTCTGACCTCCCTCTCTCCATCCTGCCCTCTCCCTCCCTATCCTCTCCTCCCTCCCTCTCTCTCCCTCCCTCCCTCTCTGACCTCCCTCTCTCTCCCTCCCTCCCTCCTCCAGTTATCCTCTGCTGAGGCTACCCCTGCCCGGGACGGGCCCCGTGGAGTTCACCACAGGGGTACGGGACTACGGCGTCCCTCCAGACGAGCCTCTGGGGGAGCTGGGGGAGCGGCCCGACTGGGTAGGAGAGCCCTGGCACGCACACATCTTAGCAGGAGCTCAGCGCTGGGGCGGTTTGGACCTCCCGGCTGTGACCCACACGCAGACAGACGGTTTCCACGCTAACAGTGGAGGCTAACCAACACGTGTGTGTGTGTCCCGTAGTACCGGGGTCCCCCGGTGGCCTATGTCCAGCAGGTGCTGGTGAAGGCAGCCGTGTCTCCGTGGGACAGCAGCCTGGTGCCAGTGGATGTTTTCCGCTCTCCTCTGGGTCGAACCTTCAGCCTGCTGGAGGAGATCCGGAACCACGTGCACACTGACAGGTATTCTGCTGCTTGGTTCCGGGTTTGTGTGCACCATTTTCCTTCCTGCGCCCAAACACATAAACCTGAGGCACATTAGAACCTCAGGTCCAACCATCAACATAAAAGCAGGGACAGATGGACAGAAAGAGGTCAGAGGTCAAACTCGTGCTGCGCTGCAGGGCAGGGATAACTCCAGATGTTCGCTTCCTGTCCCCCTCCCTCTCCTCTCCCCTTGCAGTTCCGGGACTCGCAGTCTGGAGTCTCTGTGTCTCCAGGTGACGGACCTGTTCCCGGGGCTGCGGCGGATGCAGTCGGTGCTGCCCGAGCACGGCTGCCTGCTTGTTTCTCCGGGAAACTACTGGCAAAACCAGCGGGAGCTGTTTGACTCGGACCCCGACCTCCTGAAGACCATCCAGAAACACGAACCAAAGGGCTTACACACGTCGGCCACGCTGCGAGGTACTGCCGAGGCTAGCCGCTTTTCCACTTCAAGACGCTGTCGTTCCTGAGAGCCTGGAAGTGTGTAAATACAGATGAAGAGTCAGTCCATCATCAGTGAGAAGGTTCAGGATAGGTTCGCTGTGGAGGATTAGACGTAGCAGGAAGCTAAGGTGCTCAGAGAACAGGCAGTTTCATTTAGTGGGAGCGTATTCATGGTTTTTCTGAAAGTGTTACCCACTGAGACAGTGAAGCAAAGCTCTCCTAACTCCTGCCCAAAACCCTCTTAACATTCTGCCGCTGGTTTGCAGCTCAGAAACGAGCTCAGAAACTCCAGTGAGAAACTGGAGTCTGGCACAAACTGTGCCCCACAGACCAGCCACCACCAGTTTATACAGATGCAGAAGTGGTTGGAATATGTATAATAAACACTCTTTAATCTGTATGGAACAAACTAGAGCTGAAAGGATTAGTCCAATAATTCAAGTAATCTGATGACTAAAAAGCCTCCATACAAATGACGTGTGTGGAAGCTTCGTTTAAATTGGCTCCACTCTACTTCCCACTGTGTTTGACCGGATCCTCGTTTCTGTCGCTGCTTCGGCTGCTGATCCATCACTGAAGATCCATGTGAGGCAGATCGCAAAGAATTTAACATTAAAAAGAAAAGTAAACGTAGAACAACGTGTCCAATGGAAGATGCAGTTAGCTTAGCATAATAGCACAACGCTGCTGCTGCAGCAGCTCCAAAGGAAACATCCGGTCTCTGCTAAAAGTCCGCAGAGCGGACCGGAAACAGCGAGCTAAGCTAACGATAATTAGCAGCAATTAACAGAAATCAGTGTGATCATGATTGAGAGAATCTGCTAGCTAACACACTTTGTTTGTAGCTCTGTGGAAAGGCTGATTCACAACTTTAATCAGTGCGGCGGCTAATCTGCTAGCTAGCACGTTTCCCCAACTCAGCTAAGTTTGTGGTTCAGATAATTATATTATAATAATAATCCACAGAAAATAAAGTGCTAAATTGAGTTTGTTAAAGCCTGAACTTCAGTTAGTTAAACTGTAAGTCAGTTTAACTAACTCTGTATCTGTTGATATTATTTTGAGCAGGTTGTGAACAAGAACGTTACAGATGCTTTTCAAAATAGTTCCAGTGTGCGCAGAATATTTCTTATCCGATTACTCAATTAATCGCAAGAATAATTGATAAAATACTCGATTACAGAAATAATCGATTGCTGCAGCCCAAGAACAAACATTCAGAAAACTGACAAAAGTGTGTGTGTGTGTGTGTGTGTGTGTGTGTGTGTGTGTGTGTGTGTGTGTGTGTGCTTAGATCTGCTGTTTGGGCTCCCTGGGAAGTACACCGGGGTCAGCCACTACAACAGGAAGAGGGTTGTGACGTACACCATCACAGTCGTGCTGTCCAGATACGACGCCGGGTGAGTGAAAACGCAACAGGGCAGTTAAATAAAATCTGCTGCTGTCCAAACATCTGCTCAGTCATTTTAACAGCAGATCACGGCGAGGTTCAAAGTTCAGGGTGGTCTTTCCGTATTCAGGTTCCTGGGCAGCCTGCGGGCCCGTCTGAAGCAGCTCCACCCATCAGCCAACTGCAGCCTCCGGGACGACCACATGGTGCACGTGCATTTCAAAGAGGAGATTGGCATCGCCGAGCTCATCCCTCTGGTCACCACCTACATCATCCTTTTCGCCTACATCTACTTTTCCACGCGTGAGTCCAGCCGTGCGCCCTTCTAATATCGCTAATCTCGGTTGTCCTCACTCATACCCGCTTCGTTCTACATGTGCGCACGTGTGTATGTGTGCCAAGGTTGTTCCCGTCTGAGGGATAATCCTCCTGCTGGAACGGAACACCGCTGTAAGACGGCCCTCGGCTCCTCGCCGCTGGAAACGCCGCTTCATCGGAAAGCTCATTAGTTTACTCAAATCTTCAAACATGGACGAAAAAGACTGATTTTGAATGTGTCAAAAAGTTTTGTTTTATTAAAAACAGACCAAATAATCTGATCATTTGGAAAAAGTGTCAGCGTTAGAACATAAAGCAGGTCTGATGTGGTGATAAGCACCCTCGCCGTTTCCCCTCTGCAGGGAAGATCGACATGGTGAAGTCAAAGTGGGGTCTGGCGCTGGCTGCCGTGGTAACGGTCCTCAGCTCTCTGCTCATGTCAGTTGGCCTCTGTACGCTCTTTGGACTCACGCCGACACTCAATGGAGGGTAAGACTGCCTGCCCGTCTTTGTGAAACCACCTTGGCTGCAGCCGTCTGTTTTCACCTCCCCCCTGGGAGTAGCTGCACAGTGATGCATGTTAGCATGTTAGCCAGCTGTAGCTGCACAGTGATGTATGTTAGCGTGATAGCCAGCTGTGGCTGCGCACAGTGATGCATGTTAGCCAGCTGTAGCTGCACAGTGATGCATGTTAGCATGTTAGCCAGCTGTGGCTGATTTGCGCTAATATAGCATTTTATTTTGTGATTACATACATATGACACCCTGGATGCTAATAGGATGATGCGCTGACATTAATTTAAGAGGTTTACATCATTTAGAGTCTCTTGTTTGATCACTGTTGAAGAATGCTTTTATCTAAGAATAGAAATGCAGAAATAGAATTCGCAGAAGAAGAATAGAAGAATAGAAATAGAAGTCCTATTTTTCTCACTGGAATCAGCCGTAGACCTGTTACAGTATGGTCCGTTGTTGCCATGTTTACCTCCATAAATGGGTCATTCTGCTTTTATCGTGGTCTTTTTATCTTAGTCATGGAAGGACAAGGACAGATCTCACATTTCTGCACACACGCAGGCCCGTTGACCTTCTCCTGCATTTGCGTCGACCTTTCATGGATTTGCGTTAATGTTTAGTGCAGCCAGGCTAAAGTCAGCGTTGTTGCGGCTTCTGGATGACGGGCGTGTGGCTACAGGTGGGCGGGGATTCCGCACACAGGCGTCCAATCACTGGAGAGCAGTCTAGAAAGCCAACATTGTGGCGTGATGATGGTGAAGCAGCGATGGACCACTGACCGTGGTCCTCAGCTCGGCTCTGGGCCGTGCTCTCACTCTGCGTGTTTACCAGCTGCTCCAAACTCACCGCCTCACCAGACTCCTGTTTGTTGCCGAGTGACGCAGACATGTTGACTGTTCTAGCACCTCGTGTTCCACCAGGCGAGCTTATCTGGACTCTCCATCGTTGGTTCTCTGTTCTGCTTTGGAGGCGGTCCTCTTTGCTTTCAAAGATCATTTACGCCCCTGTTTCCCCGGGCTTCTTCGGGGTTTGTAGGGAGATTTTCCCCTACCTGGTGGTGGTGATCGGCCTGGAGAACGTCTTGGTCCTCACCAAGTCTGTGGTGTCCACGCCCGTCGACCTGGAGGTGAAACTCCGCATCGCTCAGGGTGAGGAGTGGGGCGTGGGGGACCTTGGTCTCCAAGCGGCCCTCATTCCAAACATGGCTGTCTTTTCCTGCAGGTCTTAGTAACGAGAGCTGGTCCATCATGAAGAACATGGCCACTGAGCTGTGCATCATTCTGATTGGCTACTTCACCCTGGTGCCAGCTATCCAGGTATCTCAGACTTCCTCTCCTGGACAGGAAGTGTGCCTGGGTGAGAGCTCACCTCTTCTTCTTCTTGTCTTTCCAGGAGTTCTGTCTGTTTGCTGTCGTGGGGCTGGTGTCCGACTTCTTCCTGCAGATGTTCTTCTTCACCACTGTTCTCTCCATAGACATCCGCCGCATGGAGGTGAGACGCATCCCGCCCTCACGCTCGCCACCTTTAACCTCTAACCATCTGGCTTTGACCCTCCACCCCGCAGCTGGCTGACCTGAACCGCCGCCTGCCAGCCGAAGCGGGGCTCCCCCAACACAAACCGGGGCCGCTGCGTCCACGTGAGGTCCCCCCACCCCCGCGCCCCTCCCCCCACACCATCACGCTGCAGACGCCGGCCTTCAGGAGCCTGAGGCTCCCCAAGAGGCTGCGTGTGGTCTACTTCCTGGCCCACACGCGCCTGGCCCAGCGCATCATCATGGTGGGTGTCGGCCCACCACCCTCCTCCTTTTCCTCCTCCTCCTCCTCCTGTTTGACCCCACCCCCCCTCCTCTTCCTCCTCCTCTTTCTTCCCCACCCACCTCCTCCTCTTCTTCCTCCTCCTCCTCCCTGAATTCTCACTTCCTGTGTTGACTCCGCCAGGCGGGCACGGTCATCTGGATCGGTATCCTGGTCTACACCGACCCGGCTGGGATCCGCACCTACCTGGCTGCGCAGGTGTCTGAGCAAAGCCCCCTGGGAGGCGCGGTGGCCGGCGCTCTCCCTCCTCACTTGGGAGTGGCGCCCGTCTTCACCGGGGACGACCCCAGCAGCACCCTCAGCATCCACCCCCCAGCAGAGCCAACCCCGGGACCTGACAACCAGTCGGAGGGCCGGCGTGGTCCCGCCAGAGCGGGCCCGCCGGCCCAGGCGCCCGCCAGCGGGCCTCAGATCAGCTGGAGCGCTGCGGACGAGGAGGGCTGGAGGAGGCTGTCCTTCAGGCACTGGCCTTCGCTCTTCAGCTACTACAACATCACGCTAGCCAAGAGGTGGGCCCACGCAGGTCTGAGCCCGCCCCCAACTGCATCCTCACTTCCTGTCTGTCCTCTTTCAGGTACATCAGCATCCTGCCCGTCATTCCCGTCACCGTGCACGTGAGCCCCCAGGAGGCCGTGGAGACGCGTCATCCTCAGGACACCCGGCACCCTCCGCCCCCCATCCCCAAGCTGCCCGCTGACCTGCAGACGGACCTGACCCTCTACAAGTCAGTACTTCCTCTTCTGTCTGTCCGCTAGGAAAACACGCCCACCGCCGCAGACGTCCGTGTCTCTCTGCGGGAAGACATCGGTGTTTCTACATCTCCAGATTTTCTGGCTGCAGGATTTTTGTTGGTTGTGTCACATGACCCTGGGCTGATGGTCGAGCAGTGTTTCTCAAACCTTTTCGTGGACCACCTGACTCTAAATCACCCCCAAAACAAAATGTTAAGTAACGATCAGGTGCTGGTATGACAGGAAATAACAATAAAGTGAATTCTTTAGATCTTCAAGAAACACTTTTGACAATTTTGAAACGTGATTTGTTACTTGTCACTTGTGGTCCGCGGACCACTCTTTGACAAACACTGCTTTAGAGAGAGAGAAGAGCAGGGCAGTAAGAGCTAAAGAGCAGCTAACTGAGTTAGCATTGTGCAGCTGTTCATTCCTCCTGACTGCCTGGTTTTGGGATTTTCATGTATATATTTAGTTTAGCATGTTTGTTCAGTTTAGCGCGCTGCACCGCGCTCGCCATGACAGCCGACTTTCATCTTTGAAGAGCAGACATGGAAGCTATGGGCTGCATCGAGGTCAGGGTCCCGACCTTGACTGACAGCCAGTTCACAGCCTGTTTAGGTGACCTTGAGGCAGGCAGATAAAGACTTTTACTGTCATTCATCACAGATTGTGTGATAAGAACCGAAGGAAAGCTGACGTTCTTACGCTTCAGTTTGAAAACACAAACTCTAAGTGGGTTATTATTGAGCTAAAAAGCATAAAGTTCCAGTTTGAAAATGAAAATCCAGCCACAGACGTACAGGAGAAGCTGTATGAGCTCAGGTGTGTGTCCTCCCCCCAGGGTGGCGGCTCTGGGCCTGGCTGCGGGGGTCCTGCTGGTGCTGCTGCTCTTCTGTCTCTACCGGCTTCTCTGCCCACGCAACTACGGCCAGAAGGGCGCGGCTCACGGCCGGCGGCGGCGAGGGGACCTCCCCTGCGACGACTACGGCTACTCGCCCCCCGTCAGCGAGATCTCTCCTCTGCTGCTGAGGGGCCACAGCATGGTGAGAGCCCAGCAGGCCCGGCCCGGCCCGGCCAGTCCAGACCTTTATGCAGGTGTCTTCTGTCCTGCAGGACATCGAGTGCTTGGCCAGCGACGGGATGCTGCTGGCCAGCTGCTGCCTGGCCGGACACATCCGGGTGTGGGACGCCCAGACGGGCGACTGCCTGACCGTCATTCCCAGCAGCAGCGGGTGAGGCCCTCACACGTGCACACACTCCGGCTCCTTGTGAAGGTGACCTTCAGGACTGTGTGCGTCCCTCAGGCTGAGGCGGAGCAGCAGCAGTGGCTGCTGGGAGCAGCGGGACGGCTGGGACAGCCTGAGCGCCACCACCGAGGCGGGACTGCTCGCCTCGGAGTCGGCGCAGAGCCCCCTGGGTTGCGAGGGCCTGCCAGAGGAGGACGGCCGCCCCGCGAGGCGGCGCTCTGCTCCGCCGCGGCCGACGCTGTTCAGCGACCAGCCCGACCTCACCCCCCTCATCGACACCAACTTCGCCTCCCAGCCGCCCTCCCACTGCTCCGCCCCACCCAGAGAAGGCTTTGACTTTGGGGGCCTGGTGGAGCGAGCCTACATGGAGCACCAACCCCCCTTGCCGTCGCCTTCCACCTACGCCTCTCCTTCCTCCACCTCCTCCTCCTCCTCGCCGCCGTTGCAGAGGAGTCCCAGCTCAGGGGACGCAGGGACACTCCTGAGCCCAGAGAAGAGCTCTGCGCTGGGGCCTGAGGTCAGGCCCGACTGGGAGACCTCCGTCTGGGCCCTGGAGCTGAGAGGGAACCTGATCGCTGCTGGCAGGAGCAGCGGGAAACTGGAGGTGCCTCACCCAGAGTTGATAGACCAGTTTAAATCTGCGTTAAACGCTTTCAGATTAACAGCTTTTCAGTGCTAGCAGGGGCGAGCCTCTAGGATTCTGTCAGGTTGATGAGGAATAACCCCGCCTTTCCACCGGATGCGGTGCGTCTCCGTCGCAACGAGCTAGCACAATCCAGCGCCTGCGAGACAGGAAGTCGGGTGCAAAGAGAAAATAAAACATCCGGGAACTTGTCAAAATAAAAGCTCCCGTATTTAGAACGATCTTTTTCAACAGGACGCTGAAAACGAAGTCACGTACGACCGCGGTATTACCACTTTGTAGTTTTTAAAGGAGCCACAGAAGAAGACGCTCTTTGTTCCTAGAGGAGTAAAATTTCCCCTTTCTTCAGATTTTGGTGACTCTACCATGGGGAATAGATCCATTATTTCTGGTAAATTTTGCTTATTTACGTTATTTATTTTATATATTTGAAGATCTGCTGCAAACAATAAGTTAACTTGTGATGTTGTTTCACACACCCACAAACGAGATAAAACGGCCCAAGAAAAAGATGATTCATGCATGGAATAACGTAAAACCATCGCTTTTATTTTGACAAATTCCTGGATGTTTCATTCTTTTCTTCGCACCCTACTTCCTGTGCCTTGTGCTAGCTAGAAGCGATGCGTTTCCTCCAGCCAGTGGAAACTGACGCATTGACTTGAATGGAATCTGATCAGGACGGGTGGAGACGCAGCGCCTCTGGTGGAGACGGGGGGTCAGGAGGGGAATTTAGTGGTTAACGTCTGCTGCTCTTGGCTGCAGCTGTGGGACGCCGTGGAGGGGTCGCTACGCTGCAGCAACGAGGACGGAGCGTCTGGAATCACAGCTCTGGCCTTCCTCAACAACAGGTGAACTCCTGTGCGTGCACGTTGACGTGAATGAAACCAGCGCACACCTGTGGATCACATGACCTCCCTCTCGCTCCTCAGAATCGTAGCAGCGCGACTCAACGGATCTCTGGATTTCTTCACCGTGGAGATCAACAAACCTCCGTGTCTGCTGCAGTACAGAGGTCAGAGGAGCCCCGAAAAGTCGCCACTTCGGCTAATTAGGCTGGAAAGGTCAACAGGAAGCTGCGTGTTGTTTGTTCAGGGGCTCCTGGGAGGGGCAGCGTGCCCCCGTCCCCGTGTTACAGCAGCGAGGACGTGATCAGCTGCCAGCTGACGCGCTCGGTGCAGTGTGCACACCAGAAGCCCATCACCGTGCTGCGAGCGGCGGCGGGCAGGGTGGTGACGGGCAGCCAGGACCACACCGTCCGGGTAAGAACTTCCTCCAGGGCCTGCAGAAGGAGCAGGACGGGAAAGGCCACTTCCTCCTCTGCTGCTGTTGTTTCAGATCTACCGTCTGGAGGATTCGTGTTGTCTCTTCACCCTGCAGGGTCACTCTGGAGGAATCACAGCCATCTACATCGACCAGGTCAGCTTCCTGTTTCACAATAAGAGCGCCAGCTATGAAAAGAGTCAAAAATAGCAGGCAAATATCGTCAACATTCTGCATCAGAAAAGAATTTCAGGCATCTTTTAAAACGATCTCGGCCCCAACAGACGATGGTTTTGGCGAGCGGCGGCCAAGATGGCGCCATCTGCCTGTGGGATGTCCTGACAGGAAGCCGCGTCAGCCACGTTTTTGGTCACCGAGGCGACGTCACCTCCCTGGTTTGCACCACTTCCTGCATCATCAGCTCAGGCTTGGATGACCTGATCTGCATCTGGGACCGAAGCACCGGGATCAAACTCTACTCCATACAGCAGGTATGTCCAGAGCAGCCAATCACAGACAAGCATGCGCTGCCGCCGCTGCTCTCATATTGTCAGTAACTAGGGCTGAAAGGATTATTCAAATAATTCGATGACTAAAAAGCCTCCATACAAATGACGTGTGTGGAAGCTTCGTTTAAATTGGCTCCACTCTACTTCCCACTGTGTTTGACCGGATCCTCGTTTCTGTCGCTGCTTCGGCTGCTGATCCGTCACTGAAGATCCATGTGAGGCAGATCGCAAAGAATTTAACATTAAAAAGAAAAGTAAACATAGAACAACGTGTCCAATGGAAGATGCAGTTAGCTTAGCATAATAGCACAACGCTGCTGCTGCAGCAGCTCCAAAGGAAACATCCGGTCTCTGCTAAAAGTCCGCAGAGCGGACCGGAAACAGCGAGCTAAGCTAACGATAATTAGCAGCAATTAACAGAAATCAGTGTGATCATGATTGAGAGAATCTGCTAGCTAACACACTTTGTTTACAGCTCTGTGGAAAGGCTGATTCACAACTTTAATCAATGCAGCGGCTAATCTGCTAGCTAGCACGTTTCCCCAACTCAGCTAAGTTTGTGGTTCAGATAATTATGTTACTACAATAATAATAATCCAGGGAAAATAAAGTGCTAAATTGAGTTTGTTAAAGCCTGAACTTCAGTTAGTTAAATTGTAAAAGCAGTCGGTTTAAACTCCGTATTTAAGTTTGATATTATTTTGAGAACGTTACAGATGCTTTTCAATAAAGTTAGAATGATGTAAAAGAAGTCACAGTGTGCGCAGTATACTTCTTTTCCGATTACTCGATTAATTACGAGTAATTGATAAAATACTGGATTACTGAAGTAATGGATTGCTGCAGCGCTCTCAGTACGTTATCTCAGTTTGAGCAGAACCGTGTGTGTGTGTGTGTGTGTGTGTGTGTGTGTCCTGAGCAGGACGTGGGCTGCGGCGCCAGCCTGGGGGTCATCTCCGACTCTCTGCTGGTGACGGGGGGCCAGGGCTGCGTCTCCTTCTGGGACCTGAACTTTGGCGACCTGCTGCAGACGGTGTACCTGGGCCAGAGCAGCGACGGGCAGGGCGTGCGCCAGCTGCTGGTGCTCGACAACGCCGCCATCGTCTGCGACTTTGGCAGCGAGCTCAGCCTGGTGTACGTCCCGTCCGTGCTGGAGAAGCTGGACTGAGGAGCCTCTGTCGGCCAACGTTTGCTCGCTCGCATGGACCTGGATGCTGCTGATAAACCCCGCCCATCCGCAGAGATGAATCCGCCTCCTTACTTTTGAATATTCCCGCTGCGACGTGTTGCCACGGAGACCCTGATGGCGTGACGAGGCGTCGCGCAGCAAACGTGAGTTTTTCCAAGAACGAGATTGCGAGACCTGATGACTGTAAACCTCCAGCGGGGGCTGTTTTTATACGTAATAAATCTATTATTTATTAGCGATAACATTTTTGAATAACTTTTATGTTTGATTCCTGCTCCTAAATACAGAAACGAGTCGTGACGGTTGTGACAAACGTGACAAAAACTCCACGTTTAGTCTTTTTTCACCTTTTCCTCCAAACTTTTAAAGAGCAGAAATTAGGTTGGATTTTCTCATCTGCACTTTTCAGAAGGAAAACAGCGCTCGCAGGTGTTTACCTGGCTGGAATCCTCCATGTGTAGACAGTAAAAGGGGACGGCGGTGATTGGTTTGGTCACTCAGAGGACCGATGATTGTAACTGGAAACACTGGGATGGTTGTTGGGATTGAAGGAGCTTTTAATCCAGCGTGTCTGACTGACCCTGCTGCCCTGATTGTGGCTGCCTCCACTTCAGTTTTAGACCAGATTCCTGTTTTGTTTGTTTGTTTTTGTTTTATAATTTTACACTTCGGATTGTTTTTTAACCAACAACTTTAACTTCTCAGCAGGTCAGTCAGTTGGAGTCGATGCACTTTCTTAACACTGTCGTAACTTTTACTTGCTGTTACTTTAGTCGGACGTCCTGGTGATGAGCGATAGCGGCGACTCTGCAGTTTTTCAGGAAAGGTTCGAAAGCTGAATTACATTTTTTTTTGAGTATTTGCATAATCATTTGAAAAAGATCATGAAATTTTGCAGCTTTAAGTCCTGGTCGGGCTCCCCCTGCTGGTCAGTGCCTGAGCTACACCTGCTGTGGAAGAACGCGGTGATTCTTTAGTCTGAATGTAAAAACCAGAAAACGCCAACATCACCAGCGTCCTGCTGCAGACGCCGTCACAGACGGAGCCTTTAGGTGTCAGAAGCTGCATCAGAAGTCAAACTTGCAGCCTCCCCAACTTTAATTTATTAACATTGTTTTGCTTTTGAAACGTTAGCGAAGAAATTAGAAAGTGGCAGTTTTATGTTATGTTTGTTTTTTTAGTGAAGCGCATTTAAAAACACGTTTGGGAGCAGTTTGAAAATGTTTTCTGATGGCGAGCGTATCCTCACTGGTTTCACGCCTCCGGTCTCTGTGACGCTAGGCTAAACCGCTAATATCGGAGTCAGGGTGACGTTCCTGAACTTGAATTTAAAACGTCACCCTGGCTTCCGCGCAGAAGAAATGATGTACAGGAATGTTCTATCAGACCTGACCGATGCTGCTCCTCCGGCGGTCTCAAGACGTTTTGTAGTGACAGAATTTACTAATTTTCAAATAAAAAGGCTTCAATACCACAAAAATCTGCCCTTCAAATTTATTATTTTTACATTAGTGATCATTTCTGAATAAGCTAAGATATTTACAGGTGAAGAAGAACTTAAAGACGTGTTTAGTTTACGGCTGTGTTACCGTGACGACAGAGCCACCTTCCCGTCCTCTGGTTCTGCCTCCAGCTGGGAGAAGATGCGACCTCCCTCCAGGAAAGAGGAGTTAAAAAAGACGAGTGCATAGTGATGTCATCGCCGCCGGGCAGGGCGAGGATGCGCCAAGGTGTGATGGTGCTGAAGGTGAGGGTGTCAGTTCTTGCCGAGGCTCCACAGGGGGTCCAGGCTGCTCAGCGGGTCGTCCCCGTCCTCGCCTCGGCTTCGGTGGAGGCCTTGGCCCTCGGACGGCTGCAGGAAGTTCTGCTTGGTCACGCGCTGCTTCCCTTTCCCGCCTCCCTCCATGGAGAAGGCTTCGGGGGTGAGCGTCGCCAGGAGCTCCAGCGACGACGGAGCGGGCGCGGCGGGGGGTGGGCTGGCTGCGGGCAGCGGCGGCGTGGAGCAGGGCGGGTTGGCTTCCAGCCCGTTGGGCGAAGATGGCGCGCAGTCGGTCGGAGAAGCGAGAGGCGGGCTGAAGGAGGAAGGGGGGCGTGGCTCTGCGGCAGGGCAGGCGTACACCAGGGCGTGGAGGTCCGTCAGAGCGGCGGCGGCGCCCTGCTCCTCAGCAGCAGAATCGGTGGCGCTTGGCGGGCGGATGCTGAGCTTGGCGATGGTGGCCTGGATGGAGCTGATGGGCATGTCCCCGCCCAGGACGAGGTCCTGCTGGGACTCCTGTCGGGAGTACGGCTACACAGGAAACAACGCACAGTCAGGAGGAGGAGACAGGAAGTGTTACCATGGTTACTCAAACGGCTCTGACAAGAGGAAGAAGGTACCTCGTCTGAGCAGAACTCGTAGAATTCCTTCAGAACAAGCAGGCGAGCCCAACAGAAACAAACACACACTAGTCAATGTTACACTCGAGACCAAATTCACCCAAAAAAAAAAGTTTTCTTCACCAGAAAAAAGAAAAAAAACAATCACAAACAGGAAATTTGTGCCTGAATTAAAGTTCCAGTGTGCGAAACCTGGAGCCCCCTACAGGTGAGAGACGCAATCGCAAGGATGGACACAGGCACACACGCACAGACACACCACAATCACACACACAGACACACCCAGATACGGACACACACACACGAACACAGTTGTAAACGTGAGGTCAGATCAGGCAGCGGGGGCGGGGGGGGGGGAAGGGGATGATGGCCCACTGACCCAAAACCAGGAGCAACGTCTGCTCTGCCTCTTCCCGGGCCATGATGCACCGTGATCAACCCTTGTGTGTGTGTGTGTGTGTGTGAGTGAAACCTTTGCGGCTGGGCTGCTGTTCTTGCTGCAGGTGGCGGTGGTGGTGGCGGTGGTGATGCCGTGCCGCTGAAGAACCTGCTCGGCGTGTTTCAGCACGGCTTCGTAGCAGAACTTCAGGTGCAGCTGAAGACACGAGAACGTTTACGTCAGCGTTTGCTTTAAATGTCAGCATCGGCGGTATCCACGACGACCGCCAGCCGGCCCACCTTCTCCTGCAGCATGTTCTTCCTCTGTCGTCTCATCTTCTTCACCAGCAGGGGGAGCTCTGGGATCCCGTTTCCAGCCTCCAGCTCCTGCAGTGCAGCATACAGCAGACAGAGGGCGCCAGTGCGCCCAACACCGGAGCTGCAACACCAAAGAACGACTGTTTGTGCGACCATCAGCAGCGTTGTCAGGGACACCGGATGGGCCCGAGCACACTCACCTGCAGTGCACCACGACAGGTGTGTGCAAGGGCCTTTGGTGGAGATAATGTCCATGAACTTCCTGGATGAAGTTCAGCAGGTTGCTCTTGCTGTCGGGGAGCCCCCTGAGGACAAACACGGGGTCAGACACCATCAGCTGATTCCTGAGACCCACCAACGTGTCACTCACAGCTCGGGCCACGAGGTGAACTGCAGGTGGACCACGGTACGCTTCAGGCTCTGGTCTCGGTACTGCAGGCTGATCATGCGCTCCACGTGTGTGGGCGTTGTCTTCTGCGTGGTCAGGCTGAGCGTGATTGGTCCCTGGAAGAGCTGCTGGCCACGCTCGGTGGGGAAGTAGCGCACAACTTTCCCCTGAGAGTTAAAGGAAATGACCCTTAGTACCAAATTAAAAGCATCAAAAAACACATTCTTGATTCATTTCTCCAAGACTGTTTTTCTTTATGTCACTTAGAAATAAAAGAATTTCTTTTTCTTTTTTAACCTCCAGTAGTGAGATTTCAGCCAGCAGGGGACAGTAATGCTGCAGATGTGTTTGACTGAAATGAAAAGAAACATCAGATTAAAGAGTCCAAGGCTGAAATGCACCTTCTCCAGCTCCTGTTCGGAAACCAGCATGACCACCAGCGACACCTTCTGCTCGTACACCATCAGCCAGAAGTCTGCCGCAGTGCCGGTGAGCGGAGCCTGAGTGGCGATGAGACGTGGGCAGTACGGCGAGAGGTCTTCCACGTAGCTGGCGTTGATGTAGTCGTCCTTGCCGGACTGCAGCACCACGCGGTTGGCGTCGTACGGCATGACGTCCTGGTGGCGGTTCTTCATGGTGTAACAGCGGGCGATGGCGATGGACAGCTGGCGGGCGTCTTTCTCCTGCTGCTCCTGGAGCTCCTTCCAGCGGGCGTCCAGCAGCGACAGGCCGCCCTCGTTCTCCAGCGGCTCTTCCAGGGAGCTGACCTGGGCTCTGTAGCGCTCCAGGTCCACATGGAGGCGGGCCACGCGCTCTGGAGCTTGGTACGGGTCCCCCTGGATCACAAGGACGCCCTGGGCGCTCTTTTTCCGGCGCTCGCGGTCCTGTGGGTCGGCTTTGGTGGGCTGGAGAACATTGGTGGGGGCCTTGGTGCCTCCGGGTTGGCTCTCGGGACTGGAGGAGAGGAGATCGTCTGTGCTGGAGTTCTGATGCTGAAACAGCGACGGGGAGGGCGAGGTGGTGGAGGGAGAAGGAAGAGAGCACGGCGCCGCATTACCGGGGGGAGCAGCGGGGCTGGGTCTCTGCTGGGGGGTCAGACCTAAGGAGGCCGGAGCAGGAGAGGCCGATGGCGAAGGGGAAGGAGAGGGAGGAGGAGGGAGAGCGTTCATGTGCTGAGGGGGAGGCATGTGTGGGCCCAGGGCAGAGCTCTGCTGGGGGGCACTTAGTGGTGCATTAGCTGGGGGGTACATGGCTGGGGGCTGTGGAGCTGCAGGCTGAGGCACTAGAGGCTGCTGAGGGATCATCGGAGCCCCTCCGGGATAGCACACAGCGCCCGAATGTGGGCTCTGAGGTTGGCTGGGCACCCCTAGGGGCTGCTGGGGCATGTTTGACACAGGGTGAGGGTGATGCTGGGGGGGTAACACGTGGGGAGGCATCTGTGGCAGAGGGGGCCTTTGCAGCTGGGGCTGAGGACCAGGGACCATGTGAGGCTGTGAGGCTGGGGGCATCTGAGGGTGCAGGGTGGGGTGAAGGTGCTGGCTTGTAGGAGCGGGGTAGTTCTGTGAGCCCGGGGGCATCGGCTGACTAGTGGGGGGCACTGGCGCTCTTGGACCACCTGGTATCTGCATGTGAGGGTGGGGAGGGATCTGCTGAGCAGCAGGAGCCACTGGGATTTGTGGCTGTTGGGGCAACATGTGCTGGGGAATTCCAGTGGGGGGTTGCTGCCTTGGGTGGGGCAGGTAGGCCTGAGATGCAGGGGGTGCTGGCTGAGAGGTGGGGGGTATTTGTGGGTTCACCAGGTGAGGTGGTCTCGCCATCATCTGAGGATGTTGCTGGCCCATATAGCCCTGTGGGGCCGCGAAGCCCTGGGGTATCTGAGGACGCGCCTGGAAGCCATTCTGTTGGTGGGGCTGCAGGGGAGCAGGAAAGGCCTGCTGATACTGGGCAGGGCCACCCTGCTGGGGGGGCATGTGACCATGTGGGTAGCCCTGTTGGGTCTGGACAGGCCTTGGTCCAGGTTGGTACCCGTGAGGCAACTGTTGCCCGCTGGGCTGAGGGTACTGTTGCTGGGGCTGCTTCTGCTGCTGTGGGTGGGCGGGGCCCTGAATGGGCATAAAGTGGGGGTATGCTGCCATCTGTGGGGGGACAGGGTAGCCAGAGGGAGCTATGGATGGGACCGGTTGGTGTGGCGTAGCGGCGTAACTGGGAATGGGGGCCTGGATGCTATCAACAGTGGTGGTGGAGGGCCGGAGTGGGGCGGGGGCTACCGGTCTGGGCTGAGGCGCTGCAGGCTGATACCCTGGCAGCGTAGTCTGGGCTGATAACCCTGGTGCTATCTGGGGGACGGGGCCCCGGTGCAGAGGAAACTGAGCGATCCGTGCCAACAGTTCCGGAGGAGGAAGGTTGGCAGGGAAACGAGGAAGAGCAACCGGAGGAGCACGGGGCCAAGGCAGAGAGCTGCTGGCGCCCAGGTTGGCAGCAGGAGGGACTAGGTTATCAGGTCCTGGCAGACGAGCGGTGGAGAAGGAGGACATGTCAGGCGGGAGGCTACGAAGCTCCTCGGGCAGGTCACCGCCGAGGGCCAAGATGGCTGCGCTGAGCTGGGCCAGCTCCGGGTCCTCGATGGTTGGCTCCAAATCAGAAGACTTGGGTAGCAAAGACGGCTTTGCTGCTGTAGGCCGCGCCGGGGGCTTCTTCTGAGTCTCTCTGTGGAGTCAAACAAAAGCATCACCTTCACCATCTCCAAGCCATCACCTCTGAGCTCAGCAGGCTCTGCTGGAAGGCGTCGGTCTTACTTTTCCAGAACGGGCTTCCTGTCCTCGGCCCTCTTCACACACAGGCTCTTGGCTCTCTCCAGCAGACGTGAGGCCTTGGCCTCCAGGTCCTCGTAGAACTCCTTCCCCTCTTGCGACTTCTTGATCAGGTCCTCGTAGGCCTCGTAAGAGCCCACCAGGCCCTGCACGGTGCTGTTCCACTGCTGCTCGGTCTGACTCAGGCCCTTGCGCACGGTGGCGTACTGGACGTTGGCCTCCGTCAAGGCCTTCAGGATGTTCTCCTGAGCTGCTAGGTTCTGATCGATGTAGACTTTCAGCTGCTCATACTTCTTCAGCTGCTCCTCAAAAATGTGCTGAAAGGGCAGAGGGCAGTGAGGTTAGCTTAGCCGGGCCCTCTGAGAGCGCTTCGTGGGTCACACACCTTGATGTCTGCCCTCTCTGCGGTGACCAGGGTGGAGGTGATGTCGTCCTGCTGGATGAGGTCGCGCAGCTGCTTCTCTAAAGAGCTTCTCTGCTCCCTCATTTCCTGAACCTTACTGAGGATTCGCTTCATACACTGCAGCCCCGCCACTTCCTCTGCATGAACACACATACACACACTTACATCGTTTCATTCTACTTCTCAACAAAGCTGCGTGCCAAGCCTGCTCACCCTCGCTGAGCTGCGGCCGCGGCAGAGCCTCTTTCAGACTGTCCAGCGGCCCCCCCAGCAGGCGCAGGTTGCTGATGTGCAGGTTCATGGCTCGGTGGAGCTCCGTGTTGGTGAAGCTGGCCTTCTCGTGGGCTTCCATGTACTTCTCCAGGTCTCTCTGGATCTCGGCCAGCGCCTGAGCCTGTGCTGCGGGGTGCACCTTGCCCGCTGCAGGCCCAACCGCCTCCAGGAGGGCTCCTTCTCCAGCCTCCTCTTCTTCCAGCACATCCCTGATCTCCTTCAGCGACGACTCCACATCGGTGAAGACGCCCGAGAGCCCTAGAGAAGCACCGCGACAGGACACGTTAGCACAGACGCTCTGAGCATCTGCAGGGAGACGACTGGGGCCCACTGACCCTGCATGGACTGGATGAGGTTCTTCACGGTGTCTGGCCGGACGCTGAGAGCCGCACACTTCTCCATCAGCACCGGAGGGATGTGGTTGTACAAGTCAAGGTTGTCCACAGACTCAGGCTCCAAGCCCAGAGAGTCCATGAACTGCCTGAGGACCAGAGAAGAGAAGAGCAGAGAAGAGAAGTCAGCTCAAGGTGGACTTTCACATCACAACATTAATATCTGTCAACATTAATATTAATATCCCCCCTCTCCTCTGCCTCGCTCACCATCTCCCTCTCTCTCCATCTCCACCTCTTTGTCTCTCCTCTCCCCCTCTCCCCCTCTCCCTCCCAGGCGGTTGCAGCGGAAGGCCGTCTACACTGAGCCTGGTTCTGCTCGAGGTTTCTGCCTGTTAAAGGGAGGTTTTTCCTCCCCACTGTCCCCAGTACCAATGGCTTCCTCGGTGTGGAGCTTTTTGCTCTGGGAGCCGTTTCTCTTTTTGAACGTGTAAAGCGTCCTGAGATAACTGTTATGAATTGGCGCTTTAAATAAAACTGAATTGAATCTGGAGAATCAAAGCCGACCAAAAACTAGAAATGATGGCTCTGAACCCAACTCAGCCAACCCCTGAGAACTCTGGTCCAGTTTTAATTTACGATGAAACTAGCTTTGTTTCATTAGCTTCCCTGGACTCACTCGAGGGTTTCGTTCTTGCTGTCGATCTTGGCCACGACGTCCCGCAGCAGCTTGGCCTTCTCCTCACTGAAAGCAGACAAAGGCGGCAGACGCTGAGTCATGGCGGCGTTCCTCCGCCTGCTGTGAAGCAGGAACGTACCTGTACAGAGAGGAGGCTTCGTGAGCAGCCATGGGCACCAGTCTGGCAAACAGGTCTGGACCGGTGACGCTGGGATCAGTGGGGTTCACTGGAAGAGCCTTGACCAGTGGAGCGCCTGAAAGGGCCAAAGAAACTGGCTTTTACCCACTTTAACCAGTTCAGACAGCCTCTTCTGGGCTCCAGATGATTGAGGATTTATTCTGCTACCTTTGACCGAAGTCAGAGTCTCCATAGAAGGAACCGACTCGTGATAGATGAAGTCGTTGTCCTTTTTGGCTGAATTACACCTGCAGGTCAAAGATCGTTTTAACCCCCGTTTGGTTTGTTTGTTTTTAGAAGTTTTGGTCAAAACGCATGAATCAAAACAAAAAGTCCACAGAAAAGCTGTTGCTCACTTTCCCCCGATCACATCCATGGTGAACCTCAGAGCCTCCTGCACGCTGTCGGGCTGACCCTGAGGAGAGGAGAGACAGCAGGTTTAAGCAGCAGAACCCGGCAGGGACGGGAGGACATCACCACCCCTCACAGGTCTACCTTCGCCAGCTTGATGGCTTCATTGAGTTTGTCCAAAGAGCTCTGCAGATACGCCAGCTGGGACAGACAACGTTTACAGAGCAAAGGAAAGGTCAGGAACATTTGCAAGTGAAAGATTTCAGAGACTATAAATGATTCCAGTCATTCAAATTAGATCAAATCAAGAGAAAACAACAGTGATCCAGAGTTTTGTCCTACCCGCTCTCCGTACTTCTGCTGCTCTTCAGCTTGTTTCCCCATATGAAGCTAGAGAAGAAACACGTGTTAAATCACAGCATTTACACACACACACACACATCCTGAAGGACCCACGTGAGCGATAGCAGCAAAGTAGTAGATCTTCATCTGAACCAGTTTCTTCCAGTCTTTCTGGATCTTTCCCAGCATGGACGCCGTCTCGGAGTTCTCCAGAGCTCTGCAGGCCTCTTTGTAATAATCCACCACCTGCAGCAGCACCAACAGTCTTAATGCCTCCCTTCTACAGGTCTATGCTCTAAGCATCTCCATAGCAACCACAAGACCTGAGCGCTGATGCGAGCCACCAGGAAGCTCTTCCTGTTATCCAGCATGGATTTCTCCAGGAGACACTCCTGAGCCTGACCCTGCGGACGGGGGAGGGGTGACTCTTCATTTCACGTTTCCACGGGAACATTTGCTCTCGTGCACACGTGCAACCCACCAGCATGAGGTTGATGTTGAGGCTGAGGATCTGGTGGCTCATGTCCACGCTGAAGTTGTGGCTGAAATGATCCCTCAGGTAGGAGAAGGCGCCCGCCGAGCACTGGAAGTGCGTGCACGACACCTTCATACCCTGGACACACACAGAGGCTCAGAGGAGGTCAGACTGGAGGAGATTCAATTCAAAGCGTTATCAGATTTTAGCTTCAAATACAAAATATTGCAAAGAAGGTGTGTGTGTGTGTGTGTGTGTGTGTGTGTGTGTGTGTGTGTGTGTGTGTGTGTGTGTGTGTGTGTGTGTCTGTGTGTGTGTACCTCCTCTGATACTCGGTTGTCCATGGCTCCCAGCATTGAGTGCAGAGCTCCTACAGAAAGAATTAATTTGATCTGCTGAACTTGTGGAACTAAACTTTGGAAGAAAACAAACAACTTAAAACAATGTTTAAAATTCTCCATCTTGCTGCCAGCTGCTCATGCACAGAATATGCTGCTCATGCAGAAGCTCTGTATTAGTGATAATTCATCTGGATGCAGGAAAAAGGGCTGTGAGGAAGCAGAACCTGGACTGACCGAGGTTGTAGAGGATGCAGGCCTGCTCGTAGCTGATGTCATCGTGTGTGACCGTTTTTCCAGAGAAGATTTCAGTCCTGCAACATCCAAAAATATACAGTTACAGTTACTGCAGGAGACAAATGCTCAGTACTCAGGTCTGAATGTGTGTGTACCATGAGATGGGAACAGCAGCCTCCTGGCCTGTTCCCATGGGAACTCGACTCTGGAGGTAATGTAGCTGGCCAAAGTACTTCCTCAGTGTGCTACAACCCTCGAAATCCCTCGTTACATTTACTGCACTCTGTAAACCACACACACACACACACACACACACACACACACACACACACACACAGCTTTCTTTTGTTCATTCTGCTCTGACCACAGAATCACTATTTGTAACGTGAAATTTAAAATATTTACACCAAATTTAAACAGAAACAGATCTGACAGACATCAATTAAAACTACATATTAGAACGTGACAAAAAGGACCAACAGCTGATATATCAAACTCCACATTATTCACAGTCAGTCGGGCAGACTTGTTGAAATAAGGTGCTGCTAATCTAAAATAATACCAGTAGTGGTGTTGGGACAGTTGTGGCTTATTCTTTCACAAAGTTAGCACCTCTTCTGTTTTTAACGTACAAACACTCGGATCAATTATGTCGCTAGCTGGTTGCTAGGAAACCATTCATTCATTCACTCTTCGGCTGTGTTCATCAGCGGTTGCTGACGTGCCGTGGCGGACTACCTGACGCAGCGTTTCCAGTTTCTTCAGCTGCTCGTTGTAGTTGTCTGGATTCTCTCCGTAATTTTTCAGGATGAACTAAGGAACAAACGAGAGGCAGATGAAGAAATTACAACTCTAAAAAAATAAAAGTAAACCCAGAAAAGCATCATTTTGACAATGACAACAGCTGTCCAGAGTTGGAACTAGAGATGAATGATTAGTCAGCGCTGTCGCTGTTTTCTACAGGCTTTAGTTTATTAATTAGCCATTTAATTAGACAGAAAAGGCCTCGTGCCATTAACCAGCAATTACAGTAACTCAGGAGGGCAAAGGTCAGCTACTTTATCTGTGGTGCATATAGGCCATGAGGTAAAAATGAGACACATGACGTTTTCAGCTGTGTAATGTAAACAACTAAACTCGGTGTGCACAAAAATAACGTGTGTGGTTGTCCTCAGACTGTCCACCTGTCACAGAGGTGATGTTGTTGTCCTGTCTCAGTTGAAGTTGACAGACAAAAACATTTCACATGCACATATCAGAAACACTACAGCCTGTGTTATATGATTAACGGGCAAGGCCACTTTCTCACTGCTTCCCCGGTCAGGCATGACACGGAACAAAGAGGACAAACAAACCAACTGATATTCCTTGTAATACTTTTATTTTTGTACATTTACACAAATTATGTAATTTATGTCTTAAAGTTATTTTAAATTCAAAAACAAAATTTAAAAGATAAATTTAGCAATTTATCTTACTCCCCAGGGTTTTATTTACTAAACTCCAGTGCTGTAACATTTATAATTTACTCGAGAATGACTGAATTTCTGATTAACCTGCTTTAGTCAGGTGCGTGTGACAATGAGATCACTTGTAACCTGCTCTGACTGTGGAGCCAGACTCGTTATAGAACCACTTTCTTCGCGTCCTTTAGATGGTTTATCGTTTAAAAAGCGAGTAGGTAATTTTAAAGCTAATTACAAAACTTTGATATTAGCTGTTAGCGTAGCATTGCTAATGTTAGCCAACGTTAGCAAACAAAAGGCGGTGGTCAGGGGGTTTGTCTGAATCAAACCTTAGCTAGCTAGCGATCGTACCTTCTGGAATATTCTGCTGTGACCGACAGATAGTGCCTGGAAACTTTTTGTGTAAACACCCGTAACACTAGTTTGTTGACGGGGATATGTCTGTGCTCCTTAATCCCTGTTTTCTTGACTTTCGACCTCAGCCCTGTTGCTTCACTCCACACCCAGCTCACCTGCCTGACGGACGGGCTGAACTGGAACTCCCCAGCCTCTTTCAGATCCAACCATATCATCGGCATACGGGGGACCGCCTCCATCTTGGCTGGCTCTACGAGGGCCTGTCAGCCGCTGCGATTCGAAAATCACTGCAGTAATTTGTGGAAGTTAACCGTTTCCCAAAAACGACAGCTTATCTCCAAAGAACTGTGTCATGTATCCGTATACACTTCAACCGGAAGTTGGCGATTCACGTGACTTTGCTCCTATATGACCACTGCGGATTGTGGGAAATGTAGTCAAAGAACTATTATCTGTTAAACAGTGTTTCAGTTTTTTTTTCTTTTTGCACGATACATTTCTCATAACACAAATGTGCTCTTAGAGTATTGCGTTGCTGAAGCCCCAAATTCGTTTTAATTTTTCTTTGATTTATGTAGTGATAGGGGGCGATAACGTAACAACGTGGTGTTGTAAATCGATTTTAGTGCTTTCAGCGCCGCACTTATATAGATCAGAGCAATTACAATCAGCAACTGATATTTAAGTTCTACCATACTGTCTAAGATAAATGTTACTTGATTGTTTGTGCCTCAATTAATCTAAAACTAAACCTGTGCGTCATTCCACAAGTATTCCCAAATAAAGTCAGTGGTTGGCGCGTGTAAATCTACTAATTGATTTTAAAATTACAAAAAAATAAAAAATAAAAAATCTAACGGACAAGGTCAGTAACGCAAACCTTTTAGAGTACAAACTAAAATTGCCAGGATATTTTTGAATCGTAAATCCGACATTAATGGAGAAATATTCAGAAGAAACAAACAAAAAATAAATAAATAAATAAAACAAACAAGATGATGTGCGGGCCAGTTAATCGAACCTGCCAGCAGATAGCACTGTTGGAACAGAAGAACAGGATGAGGATGCTGCTGCTGCTGCTGCTGCTGCTGCTGATGATGATGATGATGGTGATGATGGTGATGATGATGACTGCATCAATATTCTATTTATTAAGATTACAGCTGGGAAAACTCCCCGAAAATTCAGGCAAAAACTTTTATGGTGCCCCCTAGTGGCAGACCACAGTATATACAAATATAAAATAAAATAAAAAAGTATGTTTATGTATGTTATGTTTAGTATGTACAGATGAAAGGTCACGTGTCCATCGACCTATCAGTGGATAGTCATCGCCGACAGCCTTGTCAGAGGGCTGACACAGAATGAGGGTAAAAATGGAGAGAATAGATAGAGATGGATGAGATGAGAGGAGGGGAGGGGAAGAATGGGGAGATTAGAGTGGGGGAGAAGAATACAAAGGCCAGAGAGCTGCAGACATGCTCCTTTGCTGTCCAGGAGGTTTCAAACAATGCAGTCAGACTTACACCCATGTTGCCATGGTTACAGAGCCACAGGTCTGCTCGCCCCCCCCACCATTAAAACAACAAAAACCTGACCAGTGCTGGAGCTGAGTCCTCGTGTTCCTGTTGTTTAACATCCTAATCACCATAATTGACAGCATAAAATGGCTAAATTATGAGAATATACAGCCGAAAAAAAAAAGATAACAAAACCCATCATGTACATAACCTCCGTAGCGAGCAACGCTAAACCACTAAGGTGGAATAGCAGTGAATTATTCCGACCTTGGTTTAAAGTCGGAGCTGGAATCTTCGGGACGGTCAGTGAATGTCACACCGGCTAAAACAGCAACCACAGCCTGTGGTGGGCGATGGAGGGTCGTTACTATAGCGACGGATGCAACAGGGCAGCCTGCAGCCGACAGGGGCTGCAGAGTGAGTGGGCTGGCACATCTCTCCTTTTCTACAGTATAAGAAAATTTAAAAAAAGGCTGAAGTGAGGAGAATATTCCAATGATTTTATCCACAGAGGTGAAGAGAAGCTGATCGTAAATAAACCAGATTATTGTTACCTGCTGATGAATTTATCATCACAGAGCTGGAATCTGGACTGGATGAACAGCAGGAGAACCTTAAAATGATCGTTTTTCCATCTTTCACAAAAAAAAGTTTCCAGCTGGTAATCTTTGCTTAATTAAAGAGATTTAAACATTTCCTGGCAAGAGGAAATCATTTATGTAAATTGTAGAACTTTTTGTTTCCCAGCAGCTGAATCTTCATCCTCCAGCTGCAAAAACTCACCAGTAATCACCATCATTATACTGGGACGCTCCCAGTGGCCAACAGTCCAGCACTGAGCTGAATAACAATCTCCTGCTGAGATCTCCCAGCAGGAGCTCGACAGAGGCTGACGGCGCCGCCGCCGCCGCCACATCCACCAGGATCGCAGCGGTCTGCCTGAGGAGAATAACATCATCTGAACAGAGCTGAGCTCTTTTGCCCTTGTTAGGGTTATTATTTTAATCAAACATTGATTTTTCATCATCCACACAGATTTAGCAATCAGCTAATCTCTATTTTAGCCCAGCTAACGGTTTGGGTCTGAGGTCGGCCTCCACAGAGTAAATCCCAACCGCTTCTGGTGATCCGGTTTGTCCGGTTCGTCCTTCGCGTCTCGTGGGTTTGGTGAATTCATATTCACGCTCTTCACTGCTCTGAGTGCAGCACTGGCAGCTGTTTCCTCGCAGCTCCAATCTTAAAGTCAGAGGAGGTCAGACAGCCGGTTTGCAAGTCACGGTTCAGGGAAAACCGTCGTCTCCTCGTTTAAGAGCAACCGAACGTCGGATCTTTGAAGGTCAGCAGACAGTGTTTTGTTTCCCCTCATTGTTGCTTGTTAATCAGATCTCAGGCCGACAATCACAGAATTATGAGTCTTTCCCTCTAATTTCTAAATAATCTGATCTTCTGCATGTTTCTGCAGCTCAGAACAAGTTTTCACATCCTGTAGGACATCCTAAACCCTGCTGCAGTGCCCTGAGGGACGCCTCGGCCGTGATGAGGAGCCTTCACAGAGCGCTTCCCCCAACCCGGCAGTCTGGACAGAGCAGACGGTCTCTCTCCTCTGTGGGGCGAGGTTGCGTTTAAAATTCTGATCGGCTTCAGACGATGCGAGAGATCAGCAGAATCCCAAAGATGCCGCGGGCGCCGATAACGACGGTGCATCGGCGCGTTCTGTCAGACAGAAGATTGGTATTCTGCACGGCGTTCCAGAGGGTCTCGGCTCAGAGAGCAGGCTGGGCCCAGAGCCTGGAAACCTGTGTGTGTGTGTGTGTGTGTGTGTGTGTCTCAAAGGTGTCTGGGTTCACAGAAGCCCAACTGAGACGCCTGCGGCTAACGCTGCCCGCCGTGATGCCTCCTGCTGACTCCAGCTAATGAAATAAAACAGGCTGACAGACTGTTGGTGATTCCTTTTATTTAAAAAAATAAAGAAAACCAGCGGCTGGAAGCAAAGAAACATCTAAAAAAGCTCTGGTGCTGCAAGGACAACAAACTTCCGCGGAGGCGTTTGAATAACACGACACCTTCAGGGTGCTTTAAGTGTCACTTGAAGCCATTTTACACTCCGAACCGACCATTGCGTCATACGTGCCGATAAGCTCGTCGCTACCGCGGCTGATCTGACCGATCGGTCCCCCCGTACAGAATTCAAATGGCGCCAAATGACAGAACAACCCAAAAGGAACCACTCTGATTGGACGTGTCAGAGTGGGTGTGGCACAGACAGGAAGTAGCTGCTCGATCAGCTGACCCATGGCTAACACACTGGTACTGAAGCGCGTCACCACTGACCATGCACGGAGAGGAAACACAAAAGAAGCACGTCACCTCAGCACGACACCTGCGACAGGTAGGAGGCCACGGCAGATCACCACGACAACACACGGCTTTCCAGGGTCACTTCCTGTCCTGCCAGAAACAAGAGCGGGTGGGGGGGGGGTTCTTCTTCTTCTCAGCGGGGTGCCTGACATTGGCGTGAGTGACAGTGACGCGGTTGCATCAGTGGTTGGCTGATTTTTCTCGGTGTCTCCACGATCTACGATACTGTAAACAGTCTACACTATAAGGCGCACAGTGGAAGGAAACCAGTCCGACCAAACCAGTTCGTAAAGGGTTTGATGGCGTGAGAATGCGGAACTGCATCGTCCTCTGTAGCCACGGTAACCGTCGGTTTACCAAAGCAGGCAGTAAAATGCTGTTTTCGGCTGACACGATAAAACATTTAAGTGATGAAATCGGTACCCATTTTCACCGTCTAAAACATCAAAGTTAGTGTTGTGTTGGTTTTTTTTTTAGGTAGGCACACGGTACAGCACAGGAGGGGTTCTTCACGACCTCACCTAAAGACGAAGACGCCACAGACGCTTCGAGGCCGAAACGACAGACATCACTGTAAAGATCGCAAACACAGAACAGGCGAAGCAGCTCACTAGCGCCCTCTGTCTGCCAGGCGGCTCCTCGACGTTAAAGGGACGACTTTTCCGTCTGATCATTTCAACTGTTACCTCGAGTCTTCAAAGCTTTAAAGGCATCGGCTCATCCTCACGTCTGTCTGCTCGCAAATTCCGAAAAAAACGATTTATCTACAAAGGGATTTGAACCGTTTTAACACTGATTGTCTACATCGTCAATAAAAAGCTAAAGACGTAAACGTGACGAGATGTAAACACTGTTACTGTCCGGCTGTCGCCGACAGAGGTCGGACCCTGTGTGAGATGCGAGCAAAGTCACGTAGAGGAGGAACGAGGTAGAGCACAGAGAACCGATGGATGGGGGCGGGGCTTCCACAGGGGCGTGGTGGTTCTTGGTCCTGGTGGCAACATCGTAGGTTTGGCAGGGAGAAGCTGTTAGATCTTGTTAGTGAGCTTTCAGGGGAGCAGCAGCTCTTCCAGGGTCGAATCCATCTTCATCCTCACTGGGTGGTGCTTTTCGTGTCGTCCCGCGACCCCCCCCCCCTCAGACGATGCGGTAATCAAACGTGTCTTTCTCGGTGTGGTCTGTCCAGTTGGACGACGGCATGCTGCGGTAGGGGTCCAGCAGGATCCTGAAGCAGCGCACGATGAGCAGGGCCAGGAAGATGAAGAGCAGCAGCACGAAGACGAAGGCCGCCTTCTGCTCCAGCGTCAGGTAGGAGGGCACGTGGTGGCCCCCACCTGACGAGGACAGCGTGCTGCTGAACAGGCCCTCAGCCATCCTGGGCACGTCCATGCTTGAGCGTCTCGGCTCCAGCTCTTTTTCGGGTGGAGGTCAGACTCTGGAGCGGAAGATGGTCTCGGGGGTGGGGTGGGGGGGTGGGGAGGGGGTCGCGACCTGCAGGAGAAGACAAACAGATGGATTCGTTTTGGATTAGTTTCAGGTGCGAGCCCCCCAAAAATCCAGAGATCAAAAAAAACCCTGGAGATTAAAGACCAGAGATTATTGATCGAAGAGATTAAAAACCAGAGATTAAAGATCCCAAAGATTAAAGACCCAAAATATTAAAAACCTCAAACCTCTTGGGTCAGAGATTAAAGACCCCAGAGAGTAAAGACCCCCAGAGATTGAAGACCCCAGAGATTAAAGACCCCAGATAGAAAACCCTGGAGATGAAAGAAAACCTCAGGGGTTCCTTCTCTTTGATTTTCAATTGTGTCTCTGATGCTATCAGTAAATTCCAAATGTAATTTATTTACCTCCAAATCTGTAATCTTCGATTAGTGTCCGTTTATGTTAAGATGATAAAAGCATGTTTAAATAAGTTTTATATTGATATAAATTATGTATAAATATTGTTTGTATCCAGATGAATTCAAAGAGGGCAGAGCAACAATCTGGCGGATAAAAACACAGATTATGATGATGAAATTATACACGTGCAAGATTGGGACTTTGGATTTTTCAGTCAGTAAATTATTAAAAATCTCACGTTCATATTTTCCTTCACTACGTTCTTTACAGTAATTTAGTCAAAACTTAGATGAAAAATTCACACATTTTCTTCAAGATCGTCTCTGTCAAATACGTGAGCCTTTTATTAATCCTCTTTTGATCAGGTTCTGGCAGATTAACTGTCACTTTAATATCAAACGTTTCTGCTTTGATGCTAAAAAATAACCTGAGTTTCAGGAGCTGCTTTAATTTTTCTTATCGTCCAAATATTCGGTAACAGCCTTCACTGGTTCTCCTGGAGTGTGCAGAGCTCCCAGCAGGGTGCCGATCACGGGGGGGACCTGTGACAGGACGGTGTGTGTGTGCGCGTGTGTGTAATCCATCACACTTAGAACTCCAGAGAGATGAGCTTGTTGAGCCGCGATCCCCACAGAAACGATGAGAAACAGCCGTTTTCTTCTCGTCGTAATCCCGTCGTCGTTCCCTCCAAGGACACGTCGAGGTCACCGAGCATCAGCACTTTGGGCCTGTTTTGGCTGCTTATGTAAAGTTCGTCATCTCAGCAGCAGCTCAGTCTTAAACATTTAATCTTCACACACACACACACACACACTCTCTCTCTCCCCTGAGGTCACCATCCAGCCGAAGACGCTAAATTAGCTCAGATGATCAACACTCGCGTCAATTCTGAGGGTTTCTCCTCACAATTATTGTTCCCCAGCAAATTTAAGATGGATACATTTGAATTATCGACACTAATAAACAGATTTTTTTTTATCTATTTTTTGCTTTTTTCTGATTAAATCAACACATTTCTGAGCATCTTCATGAAGGTTTTTGACTGGACGGTCTCTCGTTTTGATCTTTTTGTGCTTTTTACTTCAATTATTTTAGGATTTTCATCCCCAAATGTGACAGAATTATTATTTTCTAATGAATATTCGGGCGTTTTGTATCACTTTGACTTATCTTAACAATAATCGGGGCGGAGCGGCTCATTTATGAGGATGGATGTAAACAGATTCAGTCCTAATTAAGATCAATTTTTAATAACAAATCAGCAGGTTTGAGTGCAACATCGTTGAATCCTGCCTCATTAATGTGGAGAAAATGTGAATTAATGACTTTAAAGGGAGAAAGATGAGTCTGAGTAATGAACAGAGAACAGACGACAAGATTATTTCTGCTCATTTGAAAGAGTCAGGGCCGGAAACCAGTCCCACCGCCGTCAGCCTTACTGGTTCTGCTGGTTCAAGGAATCAAATTTAAGAGAAATGTAGACTCGGCTCTAAAATCAAGAAAAACGGACATAAAATGACATGTAAATATGTGACTACATCATAAATGTTGACGTTTCTTTGAAGTCAATTACAGGTGACGTCATTAGATTGAGATGGAATCACTGAATTCACGTCTGAACCGGAAATCTCGGTGTTAATCCCGCAGATTGGGGTGAACGTTGGCCTTCTCTAATCCAACTAAAGGTGGACACGCCCGCAGCGCAGCCCCGACATTTACACACGCGCGCGAAATCTGCATACGGACACGCACAAGCTCGGGCTTCGTGCGTGAACCTGCGGGTGGGCAGTGCGCAGGTGGATGCCTTTTCCCCCCACACCTTCACACGAAAACATGAAAAAACAAAGAAAAGGACGAGACGCACACGCGCGAACCAGAAAGGTGCTCGCGGTCACCTGTCGGACACTAACCTGTTGGTGGTGCTGGTGTGGGGGGGGGTCTCCTCAGCCGCGGATCTCCATCCCCGCAGATCCCGCCGCTTCGGCTCTTTCTTCTTCACCGGAAAAGCGCGCTGTGTCCTCGAGCTCCAGACGGCAGCCTCGCGGCGGGTTTGCGCGTGTTGGCGGGCTGGATCCGGGTAAACCTCAGACCTCGCGGACCTCACCCTCCGCCGCTGCTCTCTTGGTTCGTGACGCGCGGCTCCGACTCCGCGCGCGCAGAGATGGTACCCCGTCGCTACTGGCAACCTGTTGCCATAGCAATCCTTCAGGTGGGTCACAGCGACGGCTGCTGCCGCCGAAGGAGCGTTTTTTAGGATTTGTTGGCGATTTTTTTTTAGCTCCGGAGACACAAACAGCAGCTGACCGGAACTTCCCACCGACGAAATATTAAAGTCAACACCTAAACACAGCTGCTGGTTCGCGGTCAGTCAGTCCTCCAGCCAGCCAGTCAGTCCTCCAGCCAGTCAGTCCTCCAGCCAGTCAGTCCTCCACTCAGAGACGTTCTCACCACGTCCTTTACAATCAGAAACCTGCGCACAGGACACCAGCGCACACTAACATCCACAGAAGAAACGGTCACAAGAGCTGTTTAACGCCGAAGCCTTCAGTTACTAAGCAACCGGAGTCCTGAACCGTAGCCGTGCGTGTGCTGCACGCGCGCAGAAATCAGAATTTCTGGCCTTTCATGATGGCGAGAATCTGCCGGGCGGATGTATGAGCTCTGTCAGCTCGTGGCGGGAATGTTAAGCAGCACTTTTGCTCCCGCGAGGATTAACGTGACAGTGATGCTGCTGCTGTGTTGCCATGGCAGAGACAACATCCCAGCAGAGACCGAGGGGTCACCGCGGCGCGTGTGCGTGTGGCGGAGAGCGAGTGTGTGTGTGTGTGGGAGTGTGAGACAGCGTGTCTATGAGTGTGTGTGCGTGCGCGTATGTCAGTGTGGGTGTGTATGTCAGTGCGTGTGCGTGCGTGCGTATGACAGAAGGGTTATATAACGTCCCGAGGCAGCGCTCAGTTTGAAAGTGGGCAAATACCGCCATCTAGTGGACATGTTGGAGAACTTCAGCTGCTGACTCAAACGGCTGGTTTAACCGGTGAATTTCTTTATTTTCTTTTTACGCAACCTTGAAAATTAAAAAATGGACAGTCGATACAAATGGGACATACCTTTAAAATGCACCCTTCATGCTAGACCATGATCCATGATCCAGATGCTGACAGCTGACAGTCTGAAAAAGCTTTATTTAGAATAAAACAGTAAACAAATGATCATAAATGTGAATAGGATTTTGCTTTGAAATGTTCACATTTTCCACATCATGGAAAATATACCAGTAGTTCCAGGACAGTGGACTGGTCCTCACAGCTGCTGGTAAAGAGAAAATGAAGACTAAATATTCACATAAATTCTCCGTTTATGAAGAATTTACCTTCCATCGCTGTCTGGATCTCCAGGTGGAGCTGGAAACCTTTTCTGAGGGAGAAGCAGCACAATTAGATCAGCGGGTGAAGGATGCTGGGAGTTAAATGTCTTTTCTTCTCCCAGATTCACTTTTGCTCATTATTACAGTTTTAGTCCTATTTTGGAGGCAGAAACCAGCACCAGAGAGCAGCTGGAAGGTTCTGCTCGTGCACTAATACCCATAATTCTTCTGGCGTGAGAACATTGTGATTTTCACCCTCGAATGAGAGCAGATGGAGGAGTGTCAGGAGATGCATGGGCTGCAAAATGATGCTTTTATTGTGAAGGAGGCCAAAAACAATCCGTCCAAGAGAAACAGTTTGACCAAACATGAGGAAACGATGTCAGGTCAACAGGAAACAGCTGCTCAGGCAACAGACAGAAGCTAACGCTAGCGAGACACGCGACCCTGAAGCTACGTGAGCCGAGTCTACGTCCACCTGAGAGGTCCTTCGCAGTCATTAATCTTTTATTTGAAATCTGTAAATAAACCGGAGCGACACGTAAACATCAGAATTCAGGGCGTTTGGGGCTGAAGACGGAAGCATCAAAGCCATTTTCACGGCATTAATCTGTCATTTCTAATCCCCCTTTTCAGGTTCTTTTCAAGCTCCTTTGGCGCTTTAATGTTCCAAGATACTTTGTTCTCACCGCTTTGATCTTCACGCGCCTGGATTAAACCCAGGTTTAAGAGCTTTTGCTGCCTGGTTCATGTTGAGAGACTAAAGTAAAGGTCTAAGGGAGATGTGGAAATAATGGATAAAAACACATCACGTAGCATAAAACTTAACTCAAGCATAATTAGCATAGCATAGGTATGTGTGTGAGGTCAGACCTGAGACAGAACGCCACATGGCTGATGAGATTAGCATTAGCGGTTAAGTTTGTAATTAAATATTAGTAAAATTGAAGCTAGCTGGGTTTGGACGGATGAGAAGGTTTTAGATGTCCGTCCACCTCCTCCTGATCCCTTCACAGGGTTCAGAGGTCACGAGGAGACGTTTCCGCCGTTCGTCCTGCAAAGTTCCTCCAGGTTTGAGTCTTGTGAGAAACTTCAGGCATCAAACAGCAAAGTTGAAGGCGTTATCGATCTCCTCGCTGCTCTCCAGGCTTCTCGGTTTCCTCGACTTCTCTTCCTCCCACTCGGCCTCATCGCCGTCTGATCTCTGCGGCTTAATTTAATGGCTTTGTTCCTCCTTCATCTCCTCTCGGAGCGCTGCTGCTAATCCAGCAGCAACTCAGGAATCATCGAGGGCTTTGAGAGCGTCTGTTCATTCATCTGCTCCTACAGAACATCACGCTCGTCTGTTCCTCTACGTCAGACAATGATGCTTCCATGTCATTTTCAAAGTTCTGCTGCCTCAGATGTGCTGCCGCCTGGTGGCGAGAACACATAATAACATTGTTAACTACACAAATTAGAAACGTGGTCTGCAGAAGATCATCAGATCATGACACTAGAGACAATAGAACCCTCCCCAATGTTGTTTGTAACCATGACAACAGTTACCTGAACTTTCTGATTGATCAGGAAAGCCACACATGCTTCCTGCAGTTCCGCCGTCGGCCACAGGGCGTCAGTGTTTAGCTACACATCGGCTTCCGCCACCAGGCTGCATCTTCAGAGAAGGTTCTGGTTCTGATGGTTCTGATGGGAGCAGGTCCCGAGAGTCCGGGCAGCCTGGAAAAGGCTCCACATCAGCATGGATCACTTCAGAGCTGCTCACGCCCACAAACACTCCAGCAGGTCAAAGGCCAGATCAGACTTTAAAAACGCAGCTTGGAGCTAATTTAGCGCTGCGCTGATATTTTGGCTAATCTCTTGTTGTTACTAAGCAACATTAAAAAATCACTGCTGGTTTTTGCTCGTCCTGCCAGTAGAAGAGGATCATGTGGAGCATCCGATGACCTGTGAACTCTGTTTTCATTTTCTCCTGGTTGGTTCCAGAGGTCAGGATCCAGGTTCAGGCTCCTCAGGCTGATTAAAAACATCACACAGATTCTCCATCGCTGAGGCAAACAGAACCAATCAGGACATCACGACCACAGAGGATCGGTCAGAAAATCCCAGATTTAGGAGAAAAGCTGCCAGAAAGGGCTCAGATGTTAATGAGATGAGGCTGGGATGAGTCGGAGCAGCCTGTGGAGGATGAGCTGGTGGATGATGGCTGGACGGCTCGGCTGGAACCTCAGATCAGCTTACAGAGGAGATCTGCTGGTCCTGAAGCAGCAGGAGGGGAGAACAACGAGAAAACCAAGCCAGCAGAACCAGAGGAGGAGGTGAATCCCAAAACCAAGGTTTGAGTCGTCTCCTGACGAGTTTGTGGCTCCACCCTCGGGGGCAAAGGTGGGGTCTGTTACCGCCAGGCCAGAGGTTTGCGATTTTAGCGCACGTTAGCATCATCTGGGTCAACGTTAGCGACTGTTTGTAACAGCCACCGCAGCCAGTTAGACGTTCCCTTTAAGTCACCTGACCTGGAGTCGAAGCTGCTCACGTTAGCGCGCACCTCCAGATGAGGAGGAGGAGGAGGAGGAAAGCCCTAAACTCCGCCCCGACTGTGAAAAGAAGCTAGCCTGTCAGCAGTTCCTGTTTTAGCACGTCAGCAGAGTCTTTGATAACCACGGTAATAATCTTCGGCGCTGCTGCGGCGTGAAAAGCGATTATCATTTTTAATTTCTTGAACAATGGCTCCTCGGCCCACGTCCCTGCTCCTGCTGATCAGGAACAGCTTAGCCTCCATGTAGTCCTATTCAATCTGTGCTCACGTTACGTAACCAGACTTTAACGGTGGCGCTACGCTACCGAAGGTTCGGCCACCATCTTTAGCGCAGATGCTACAGCAGAAGGTTCCTGGTGGATGTTCTCCTGCCTCTGTGGTGTTTTTCAGGTTCTTCACACTCAGCTGAAGGGCTGTTTCAGGTGGAAACAGGTGGGGACCGTCCTGAGGAGAGCAGCAAAACAACCGACTCTGGGAGTCTAATTACAACTCCCTGCTTAATTGAACCCGGTATTGATTAGCTTGGTGCTAACGGCGACCCAAAGCTGCTTTCATGCTTTGATGAAAGACTCTTCATCTTTGTCAGCGTTTACAACAATTAATTCAATCACTTCACCAACTGTGCGGTAATGAGGCACAAAGAGACCAGCGCCGCGCGTGGCAAAAGCTAAAGTAGATCATCACGCGTTCATCAAGCTAGCGCTCTGCCCCCGGATGATGCGGCGCCCCCTGCTGTTTCACCAAACAAAAAAACAACGGGTGGCACAAAAAGAAAGCCAATGAGGTGATCCTGGCGCTTCCTCTTCACACAGCCGACCGGAACTCATTTAGCCCGACAGAGACCGAGCGCGTTAGCATCCGCGCAGAGAAGCCCACATCGCTGTGTCGGCTCCTCCGTCGCCATGACGACAGTAATGATGCTGAGGCAGCGGCACCATTTTGAGACGTGTAAATTAAAGGGAGAATTGAGCCGGAGGGAAGGAAGGAAAGTCTCCGAGAGGCGCTAACAGGCAGTCAGGGAGGGGCAGGTGGGCGGGGCCAGGAAGCTGCCAGCGCCGGCACCAGCAAGGAAACCAGTGTGACAGGAAGTTGGCCAGTCGGTCACCAGTTTCCACGAGGAAAGGAGGGAAGTGAGACTCATCTGTGACCGCGGCGGCAGGGGAGGGGGCGGAGCTAATGGACGGGGGCGTTCCAAGCTGACAGCAGCAGATCAGTGGACAAAGATAACGTGAGGACAGGAAGAGGTGGAGCTCAGCTGGCCACGCCCCCTCCTGGCGCCTGGTTCCATCAACTCTTCCACAGATCCACTCCGGCTCCTCGCCATCGGGTTGGGAGGGTCCGGCGAGGCCTCCTGACATTCCCGCCAGCCCCCACTCAGTGTGTGTGTGTGTGTGTGTGTGACTAGGTGTGTGTTTCCCACTAGAGTTTATGAAACATGTCAAAGCCTCTAAATGTGCGGCGGTCTGACGCTCACGAACCACACAGGGCAGCGTCCGGCGTGGGCGTGCGACTACAACAAACAGCAGAGAGAGAGAGACGTGTGGTGTGTGTGTGTGTTTTCAGCTGGTTGTTCTGTTTGGTCCAAACATGAGGGACCATCTGAGGTTCCTGTTGAAGGTTCTTGTTTTCAGGATCCCCTAATTGCAGCTTCAGGGCTGTTTACTGGCTGAACCCCCCCCAACACACACACACACACACACACACACACACACACACACTGTCGGGCAGCTGCGGCGGCGCTAATGAAGCGGTGCTAACGTGCTGACTGGACACTTTCAGGTTGCTCCGGGTCAGAACTCTGCTGAAGAGGCTGAAAGTCCAGTTCTGAATATCAAAGACGGACATCAGAGCCGGTCCGGCAGCACGGCGCCGCTCCGGCCAGAAAGGTTCTGGGTTGTCGGGGGATGGCGTTACCATGGCTACAGGGTCATGGAACGCACCGTGATGAAATCCTCAGATGTGGACGCTCCAGGAGCTTCAAAGGCTCCAGAAGTTAATGAGAATCAGGACGTGCGGAAGGTTCTGCTCCGTCTCCTTCACCACCCGTCCGGGCGGGAGGAGAACCAGCCTGAAAGCTTCACAGCAGTCAGCCAAAGATGAAAGCGCGGTTTAACAAACCTCCATTAACGTCCACTCGCCGCCTCTTCATTTCAGCCCGGTTTGATCAGAACTGAAGGAGTGATGCTCGTCTCCCGGAATTCCTCCGTTCAGGTGAGTGATGGACCTGCTGGAGCCTCCAGGGGGCGCTGTGCCGTCCTGACTCATCTGAAAGAAAACTAAAAGGCCACTGAGAGCCCAGAACGAGCCCCAGAGGTCGTTTAGAAGACAAACGTCTGAACGGTTGAGGATGTCTTTCTGATCAAAAGCAGCTTTTTTTATCGCGCTCGGCTCGTCGGCCTGCAATTACGTCGTGTCCGCTGGCGTCCTCTGATTGGTCAGATCAGTCACCACCCCAGAGCCGCTTGTGTCACATTTTCATTTTATTCCTAATATAAGAGACATACAATGTTTTTCTGTCAGTTATTGAGGAGGCGGAGCCTCCACCCAAAACAGAGAACCCCCCCAACACCCCCAACACCCCCCATCAAATATATTTACACCAAATCAAACAACTGATGGAGCTTCAGGAGGTGGATCCAACAGAATAATCCAGGAGGAAACATGACAGGAAACCAGGCTAGAGTTTGTATTTGTGGTCCGGAAGATCTCTTTGATGCTTTGATGCTCGTTGACGCATCAAAGAGGCAAAGCGGCGGGAAACCGTCGAAGCCACGCCCTCAGAACCACAAATGATCACAGTGCTGGTTTGGCAGAATCCGTCACAGGCGACGTGACCAAGACCCTGAAGGTGGTGACCCCCGGGTCAAAGGTCACTGCCCCTCCACCGCGTTTCCACACTCAAACTTCTCCACTGAGATGGAGACCTCGGAACCCAGGTGACAGGTGAGGTCATAGGTGACTTTGGGTGGAGTCGTCAGAGAAGCTAATGCTACAGCTAACGATGGCACAGAGAAGTCAGACGGTTCACTGTGTGGACTTAATTTAGGCCCCGCCCCCCCAAAAAAGTACCTGTGGGCTCACACACGAGCGAGAAGAGCTTCAATCCAAAACGACGTTTTCATCCGTGAACAAAATACTCCGTTTGTGTCGCAGAGTTGCAGTTTTTCTCTGTAAAAATAAAAAAAGCTCAAAAATAAAAAAGTTTTTAGATCTGGTGACAAATGTTCAACAACTTCCTGATTCTGGGATGAGACTCTTCAGGATGCTTTCAAACGCGTCCCGACAACAACGGAAAAGCAAACATTTAGCATATACTGTGGCGTCTGCCACTGGCCCCGCCCCCAACATCATACTATTATTAAATAAGGCACACATTTACACATACAGTACAAATTTGGCTAGTACGTATTCCTTTATTTACAGCTGAGAGTCTCAAAGTTAGTCCGAGGAGGCGCGGTCCCCTCTGTGGGGGCGTGGCCTCGGCGGGCCCAGAATAAAGTCCCGTTTGAAGGACCGCCCAGTTGGCGGAGCACCAATCAGAAGAGAAACATTCCGGGAACCTGTTCAGGTGTCGTCTGTTGAAGGTTAATGAAGAACGCGTAGCTGCTTTGTGGACCCCCCCTCAGGGGGGCCCTCGGGGGGCTGTCAGGGGGGACTTCGGGTGGGTCAACCCAAAGATGGAGTCTCGTAAGGCAAGAACATGGATACTTCTAGGGGCCTTTTCACCACAGGTTACATAAACTGCATATGTATATGTATACGTATCCGGAGTGGATATAAACACACGTATATACACACACATGCATAATATAAACACGTCTGGGGGGGAGGGACCAACACTACATCAAAAAAGGTCAAGCAAAAGCATGAATCTAAACACCGCAGGAGTCTTGAACGGGACCGCCGAGCCAAAGCTGGTCCAACTCGTCATGAATCCGCACTGAGGGCGTCGGCGGCCTGGCGGCGCCACGCGGTCCTATCGTAGCGAGTAGCTGAGCAATACCAATATGGTACAAAGATATTCGTAGGACAAAAAGGACGGGTTGCGGGGGCCGCGGGATTGGTCCAGGATCCCTTTCCTGGCGGAGCTCCCCTACGGTGGTTCCTCGGGTCCGCTGGGTGAGGGGCGGCGCCGCTCGGCCCCGGAGCGCCTCAGTAGTTGAACTTCCCCTGCTGGTTGACGGGAGATGTGGCGGGAATGAAGAGCGGCTTGGGAGGGACGTCGGGTTTCAGAGAGGGGGTCCGGCGGACGATGGCGCCCCGGTGGGGAACCTCCTGCTGCTCGCCGCTGTAACTCTGCTGGCGCGTGAGGTACCCGTTGGGGATGAGGGGGTAGTGGACCTCGCAGGCGCTGCCGGTGGAATTCATGCGTGCCAGGAGAGGGGGCGGCTGGTGGGGCACGCCGTTCCGCTGGCTGAAGCTGTGCTGGCGTGGCATCATCCCCGCCCCTCCTCCGCCTCCGCCGGGCGCCGTCATCAGCGCGTGCCTCTGGGAGGAGTGCCTCCTCTCCAGCGTGGACTGGTGGTGCGGCGGGATGTCCGGAGGGACGTCCATGCGTCGGGTCAGGCTGTCTCGGGGCAGCGTGGAGGAGCTGTAGTACGGAGCCGATTCCGTCTCAGGGATCTGCGGCTGGATGCGGTTGGAGAACGGCAGCTGAGCGCCGCCGCCGCCACTGGCGTACAGGCCCAACGGGCTCATGAGCTGCGAGTTCTTGCCGCCGCCGCCGGCCTCGTGGATGTGCTTGAGCAGCTCGTCCAGCGAGGTCACCTCCATCACCTTCTGACAGGTGTCAGGGTACGCTTGCTGGGACAAGACGCGGTCCACGTTGTGGATTTTGCGCTCTTCCGCCTGGAGGTGGCCGCCGGACAAGGCGTGGGAGTACGGGAAGACCTGCTGGTGCAGCAGGGCCGAGCCGGGCCTGGAGCCCACGCTGTGAGACCTGGGCTCCTTGGCATTGTTGCAGTTCTGGTTCTTCTCCCACTGGTTCCTGAAGGCCTTCATGCTCTTTATGGGAAGCTCGGGGGTGGAATCTGGCGTGGGCAGGCCTGACAGTTCTGAGGAATGGTGCAGGTGATGGTGGTGGTGGTTCCTCCTGGACCCATGGTGCTCCTTGCTGCTGCTGAAGAAGGAGTTGTAGATCTGCGGCGTGGACACCTCCAGCTTCTCGTCCTTGCTCTGGCTGTCCAGGAGCCCGTTGAGCTTGGCCAGGCTGCGGAGCGAGAGGGCGTGGGGGATGGGCGCCTCCGGGTCTTTGGACAGCTTCTTGCTCTTGTGGCTGGTGTGGTTGCAGTAGCAGGAGACCAGGAAACCCGACAGGAAGGCGCCGAGGACGAAGGCCACCACAACGCAGGCGATCAGGAGGGTGTAGTGGACGCTGTGGTTGGTCTTGTCCAGCTCCGGCGGACGCCTCACACCTTGGAAACAGGAAGAGGTTCAGGTTAAAGGAAGTCGATGCATTTCCAGGTACAAAGTACCAGCGGTGACGGGTTCAGCTCGCCGGGAGGAACCGCAGTGCCGCCGCCTCTCGATAAGCTGGCCACGTTCTCACAGGCCCCCTCTGGCGTGAGGACCTGGGGCCTTAGCGCCCGGCGGAGCCGAGGCGGCGAGAATAACGGCTGGAGGTCAGGTCCTGGCAGAGTAAAGCCAAACGGACGCCGCGTGCAGAGGTGAAGCACCGACTTGTTTGGCGGCGCTGGATCCGGCGTGCAAATGTCCTGGACGCGACCCCCCCCCCGTTAGCCTAACGACGCGAGAAGCCGACACCAGGAAGAGGAGCGAAGCTCGTCACCTCTGCTAATCAGAGCTCGTTTGCCGCCATCTGTGGCGTCGCCCCCCCCCCCTTAATGACAGTTTCTGTGAATCTGATTAGGCTGGGGGGGGAGGAGGAGGGCGCAGGTGTTCCAGACACGCTAACGAGAGCGACGCTGAGTAATGGACATGGAAACGTGAGGAGGCTGAGCTCCGTTCTCTGCCGGCGCTCGCCATCACGTGTCTCTGAGGCTCTGAGACACAGCCCACGGGGGGGGGGGGGGGGGGCGCCGCCTCAGAGGCTCCGCCCAGCAGCCCGACTGCTGAAAGGCTGCTCCTATCTCGCCGTGTCTCCGTCTCCTGTCAGCCCTGCGGCTTCGCTTCTGCTCACCTCTGAGTCATCCCCCCCCCCAATCCCCCGCCACGCGCACCTGCCACCGGGGGTCACCTCCCGGCCGAGGTGCATGAGTCAAACGCCCTGACGGGGGGTCAAACGCGACGCCACGGTAAACAAATCTGGAGCCTACGACCAGCTGTCACAACAGGCTGCGTGAGGAGGAGCGATGACTCAATCAGCGCGTACGCCGCACATATGGCGCCGCCGGTCACGGCCAAATAGAAGCCTCTGGCTGGCAGCGCAGGGGGCCGCCGGCGCTGCAGAGGAGGGGCTTCAGGAAATCATCAGCACAATTTTAAACGTTTGTCTCTGAATGACCAGCTGCCAGGGCCACACCCACCACCATGGCGAGGCTTGGGTACACCTCAGAGACGAGCAGAGAGTAATCCAGATAACCCTGATATACAAGAAGCTCCTCCCACTACCGGATGTAGTGGGAGGAGCTCCAGGATCGGCTCTAATGGGAGGAGCCCCAGGACCGGATGTAGTGGGAGGAGCCCCATGACCGGATGGAGTGGGAGGAGCTCCAGGACCGGATGGAGTGGGAGGAGCTCCAGGACCGGATGTAGTGGGCGGAGCTCCATGACAGGATGCAGTGGGAGGAGCTCCAGGATCGGATCTAATGGGAGGAGCTCCAGGATCGGATCTAATGGGAGGAGCTCCAGGACAGGATGTAGTGGGAGGAGCTCCAGGACCGGATGTAGTGGGAGGAGCTCCAGGACCGGATGTAGTGGGAGGAGCTCACAGCAGATTTGGGGTTAAACCTGCTCGGAATGAATAAAAACAAATTTCTGAGGGGACGTGTGAGTGGAGGGAAAGAGGGGTGATGAACGAGGGAGGGGTGGAGGTGGGGGTGTGAATGGAGGTTTTGGTTTGTTCTCTTCATTAACGGCTCCAACTGTCAGGATCTAAAATGGACCTGCAGGTTTAAAAGTATGGCTAACGGACGCTAACGTGTCCAAGGTCAGACTGGATTTAAACAGCCCCCCCACCCACCCGTGGGGGCCATAAACGCTCTGAATCACCGAAAACAACTTGGCCTCCGTTTCATTTTCCCTTTTTAGCAAACGGAGAGAAGACGTTCTGGAACGGCTCTAATTAGTTTCTGCTTCTGCGAGCTCACCAGCGCGTGTAATTATTCCCTTAATGGCTACTTCAGCCCAACGAGCGCCAAACGAGACGGGCGCCGGCGGCACATCCCCCCCTCCCCTGACTGCTGTGTTAAACCTTAAGGAGGCCAACCCTGGAGGACGCCGCGGGACGGAGATCAGAACCGAACCTTCAGCAACCTTCGGCGGCGCCAAGAATTTCACCTGTTCAGGACCGATAAGGGAGGTCATGTGACTCCCGCCGTCTCCCAGACAGTCAGACGTGTGTTTAAACCAGGCAGAACACGTGTGTGAGTGTATCTCAACATGCAGCTGACTGCAAACAGAGAAGCAGCCTGTTTACGGCCGTTCGGAGGTCTTAAAGAAACAGTCCGCCAGAGTCGGCTCTCGCCACCGAGGAGGACGCTCTCCGTCCTGGTGGCGGCGCCGTCTCTGTGGCGAACCGCTGCTTTAAGGGACGGAGAAACTGCTCACATGCCCGTCAGCCGCCGCAGTTTCATCCGTCAGAGAGGCGGCGAAAAGAAGCCGTGAGGAAGAGTCGAACAAAGGAGGCAGGCGCGGCTAAACGTGTGAGCTACATACAGAAACAGGCGGTAAAACGGGACAAACCTGCTCAGATTAAAGGGTTGGGAGGGGTCAGGGTTCAGCTCTGAGCTCTCAAACGCCACTGACGGGTGGCGTGCGGCTACCGCCTCGCCATGACTCAGAGCTGAATGAAATCTAGGACGTGAAACGTTCGCAACGTTAAGACCCAAGTGGTGGAAAACGTTTGGGAAGGGTCATGTGACGTCACAGACGAGTCAGAGCTGCGCGAGGAGATTGTAACGCAAACCGCCGCCGCCAAAACGGTCAAATTCAAAACAATAATGAGAGATTAGAAAGATCGAGACGCGCTAAGAAACTGACCAGCTGTTTTATAGGTCACAGCGTCCACGTCCGCATAGCTTCGGCCATTTTTGTTCTCTAGCTTTATTAAAACGTTTGACGCATCGATTCCAGATGAAATTCTGAAGGGATCTAAAAATAGAGATTAAAAAATTAAACCAACGCTCACGTAGCGATCCAGGCTATAATTCAACGCCAGAAACCACAAAGGGAATTTTCTAGACAAAACATGAGGAAGGTCCAGAAGGATTAGCCTGCTTCTGCAGCTAATTTGAAGAGTTAATTACAGAAGTGCAGTATTTATTTAAGGCTTTGAATTGCTGCATCGATTGCGGTTGCACTGAGCGCATGTGTGGCTAAACATAAATGCATTAGCATCCTGCGCTGACATTTTTCTGAACCACGGGTTGTTCAGTGTCACTAAAGGACTTTGATGACTAATGAGACGTGAAACAAAACAAACGTTATTAGCATAAACATTGGCTGAGGGATCAGTTTGACTCGTGCGTTAAGTGTTAGTGAACTAATGAAAGTGATATTTCATACTGGAAGAACAGTTCCCCAGATTAGCATATTAGCATCAGAGGCTACAATTTTTGTTTTTTTTATTTTTGAACTTTTAAGTCTTTTATTAATCAGAACAAACTTCAAAGGAAATTAACATTTATCAAAGCCAGGCCAATAAGATAATTTCAGATTGTAGCTAGCTGGTTTGACGTCTGCATGCTAACATGAGGAGACGGTTCTGCCAGAGGGAGGCGCTGCTGCGTGCTTATTTTGTTAGTGCTCAGGCTGGTTAGCGGTGGGCGATGAGGCGTTTGGGGCCCAGCAGTGGAATCCTGCAGATTCACTGAGGACAGGACGTCCCTCCCCCTTACCCTCCATCTCCACACTGATTGGCTCCGAGTCAGGTGACCCGTGTCCCCCCGTGGGGAGAGGGCCATTGGGACCTGTACCTCTTTCAGGGTCACCTGCCTCCTTTGGAAATGCTGCTGCTTTAGAGGTTGTGCTGGAGCTTGTGGGTGTGGTCTTCCCTGTGGTTGTAGCGAAGGGGGAGAGGAGGAGGAAGGAGGAAGGAGGAGGGGCAACAGAGTGAATGATTAGTGCAAATGGAGACTTAGGTTGGAGATTCAACTTCAGAGACATGAGGAGTCCTGAGAAGGAACAATGAGTCAGCGTAAACATGAAGACCCCGTGAGGATGAGGAGCACCGCGATGAAGAGCTCAACAGCTGACGCACACAAAGATGGAGGAAGCAACTCAAACTGGGCAACGGTGACCATACTGAAGCAACAGGACACCTTAGCTAACAGGTAACGAGTTCAGCTGTCATTCACCCTCCCACCAGCAGGGGGCGACAGAGGTTCTTTAGAGTCATTTACAGGAGTTTCCTCGGTGTGGGCGGGGCAACGTCCCTCACACACCCACTGTCGTCTCTGAACTGGTCTGTCCTGATTGGTCGGTTTGTTCAGGCTGGTGGCACCTCAGTGGTGGAGTCTGGGGTGGGTGGAGCCATCTGAGCGAAGCTGCTCCTCAGACATCTCCGTGGCGACACACGCAAACGCCAAAGTCTTCCCAGCCGCCATCGTGCCGTTAAACCCTCTGTCGTCCTTGAGGCTCCGAGCGGCGGCGTGCTGTTATTGGCCGCTACCCGCGCGATAATGAGACGGCCATAATGTTGAGGAAAAGCGAGTGCTCGCTCTCTCAGCGCGCCATTGACGGCGTTCCCTCTTAATGTGGCGCCCCGTCACTTCGCCATCTGTGCCGGCCGAATTATGAGCGAACGCCGGGAGGTGCTGCGCAGCGCCGAGTCCACCACGCCAGTTTAGGACAGCTTCCCTGCTAACATCCACCAATCAGCTGCTGCCATTTTAACCCCCCGGGGGCAGCGCGGCATGGCCGGCGGGGGGGGGGTAATGGGACGTGACGGGAGGACGATCCTGATACTGGGAATCAGACGGAACTCTGCCTGGTCACAGCATCGCTAAAACCGCCGCTAACTAATCCTGCCTGGGTCAAAGATCAAAGAAAAATCAGCTGAGCCGGTGGCTTCGGGCTAGCCGATTAGCATGGGGAGGAGCCTCAGATGGGTCACTTTTATAAACGCTGTTTCTAATCGCGTATCGAGTGTCGCCGCTGGCGTTGGTGGCGCTTAACAAGCTGTCTACTTGTGGAAACGCAGAGAGAGGAAGTCCACTGACCGTACGCTGAATCCAGCGCCGTGTTTTGCCTGCGAGTTGTGGCGAGGACGTCTGCAAAGAAAACAGATTTGTTACTTTTATTTTTAACTGTTTTTGTGCTCATAAACACGTCTTTAATTTCTCTTTTTCTATTAACGACAGCAGGAAAGAGCAAGAAGAGTTTTCGCGGCTCCAGGCGCCACGGGAGCCGTGGGAATCCTTCCAGCGAACTAAATGAGGCGTCTTACCGTGACAGATATCAGGGATGTGCTGGTGGTAACCGTCCTCCACGTCCTGCTCGTAGCCGCTTCTGAAAAAAAAAAAAAAAAACACAAAACAAGAAGATGCATGAGTGCAAGGAGCCAATCCCCCGACTCTGGAGGAGGGCAGCGTGAGGAGATTTAATTAGGTTTGTATCTGGCTGAGGTCAGAGCGAGTCGAGCCTTCTGCTGCCGGGACCAGGAGGGGGAGGGTCCAACCTTGGATCCTCTTCCAAGGTCGCAGAGCACCGGCTGATTTCAGAGCCGGTTGGATGCAAAGCTGTGATTTGTTGTTGCGCTTCCTCCCTGCTCGGGCATCGTCTGCTCTGGTCTCTACTACTGCCATGCTGTGATTTGTTGTTGCGCTTCCTGCCTGCTCGGGCATCGTCTGCTCTGGTCTCCACTACTGCCGTGCTGCGATTTGTTGTTGCGCTTCCTGCCTGCTCGGGCATCGTCTGCTCTGGTCTGGCCTCCCCTACCGCCTGGGGGCTCAAGTCCTGACAGAGAGACGCCAAAGCTGAGTCACCACCAACGGCTTCACTTTGGTCTGAATCTACGAGCCCCGCAGGAAGCAGGGGCGTGTCCTCAGCGTGGGAAACGCCATCGACACAAACGACCATGGTAGCAACAGTTGGGTACGCTTGTGTAACCTGGATGTGGAGCTCAGAACAGGAAGTCCAGGTGCATACTCCTAGAGGTGCTGACTTCCTGTTCCAGTCTGGCCCATCCACAGGTGAACCATCGATGATGTCGCAGCGCCGCACGCATTCCTGCCGCCAGCCGTATAAAACAGGGGCCACGCCACAACCCGACCCCCCCCCCACCCCGTGTAGACTCCGTCCGCGTGTCCTCTCTCTCTCCAGGAAGTGTGACGCTTGTCATCTCCAACCTGACGATCTGGTGGGGCTCACATCACCATCTGCCTCCGCTGCGCTCGCTGTCATCAAACCGCATCAGCAATGTCGGGAGCGCCGCCGCCCCAGATTGAGGAGCCTGTCTGGCAGTGTGAGCGAGCTTCCACCTGCTTCGGCGCAACATCCCATAATTAACGACAGATCTGTGCGCTCAATAACGCGTGACGGGTCGCAATGGTAATGACTCCACGCCGCTGGCGGATGGATTACAGACGGCTGATGTGTTTCCTGTCTGAAAAAGAGCTGCAGATCCATGAAGACGCAGGTTCCGGGTCCAGGGTTGGTGGGCGGGGCATACGCCGCCACCTTTTCTTCTGCTGGAGAAAGCGCTCAAACAGATCAGGACCACTTCCTGTCTGTGCCGCTTCTGCTCCGGGTTCTGGGTCCAGGTCTGGCCCTGGATGTTTGACTCACAGGGTGGAGGTGTGGAAACACGTTTGGACCATCTGTTCTGTCCTGGTGCTGCTCTGGAGCCGTTCCTGATGTCCTGGACGAGCTGAAGGTCCAGCCTTGGCCTCAGATGTTCCCTGTGGGCGTCGCTCCAGATGTCTGAACCGGAGCAGCAGCGAAACAGGCGGAAAATCAGCAACTCTTCTGGGTTTCCGGGATGTCTGCACCAGGAGGTGATTCCAGGAGGAGGAGGAGGTGAAGGAGTCGTCGTCGTCCCAGGAATAGGAGGAGTCCCAGGAAGAGGAGGAGTCCCAGGAAGAGGAGGAGAAGGAGTCCCAGGAAGAGGAGGAGTCCCAGAAGGAGGAGAAGGAGTCCCAGGAAGAGGAGGAGTCCCAGGAAGAGGAGGAGTCCCAGGAGGAGGAGAAGGAGTCCCAGGAAGAGGAGGAGTCCCAGAAGGAGGAGAAGGAGTCCCAGGAAGAGGAGGAGTCCCAGGAGGAGGAGAAGGAGTCCCAGGAAGAGGAGGAGTCCCAGGAGGAGGCGTTCCAGGAGCTTCTGGCCCTCCGTCAATGATGAATGTGCACGTGAGTGTTGGACTAATGAAGAACAGATGTTTGGATGTGAGACACCCAGAAAACTCCTCCTCCTGTCTGTTCTATTCTCTTCCACACATCCCTCCCTCCCTCCCTCCCTCCGGCTGATCTTCCTCTCCTTCTGCTCCGCTGGCTTTCACCCCGTCTCAGTCCTGCTCGCCACGACCCCGAGCCACCAATCAAACGTCAGGGAGAAACTCCGCCCTCGTCTTCCAGCACTCGTGAAGGCTCCTCAGGCTTGGAGACTCAAGTCCAACTCATTTATTACTGAAGATGAAAACAACAATGGCTGATTAGGTCCTCCTGGACCCACCTCAGGCCCTCAGGACCTTCAGGACCTTTAAGATCCAAGATCAGAGGTTTCCGAGCTGGTCGCTTCCTGGTTTGGTTACTTTAAAGCACAAGATGAAAGACTCAGAAAACTAAGTCTAATTGATGAATATAAGAAACACTCAAACAGAAGGGAAACAAGAGTGTGTGTGTGTGTGTGTGTGTATGGTCAATAAAGCAGCGCACACACACACACACACACACACAGGTAGGCGTCCCAGCAGGAACAGGCTGAACATCAGAGAAGAGCGGTTTCCATCCCTGCGCCGCTGTCACACAGGGCTCCTCAAGTGTCGGCGTGATGAAGAGGCGGACGGCTCGCCGGAGGAGGAGCGAGATTATCGCTCCTGCAGCTGCGCCGTGGTGACCAAGGTGCAAATCAACGCGCAGTGACGGTGAGCTACAGCGTAATAAGCTCTGGTAGGAGCGCGAGCAGCAACGCAGCCAGACCTCCACCCACAGCAGCGCCTAACGGCCCGCTGGAGTGGCGTTATTAGCAGGCTAATCTGTCTCCGGGTACTTCTGACTGAAGACTTTCATAAACCATGAGTCAGAGAAGTGCAGCTGCGGCGATGGGGCGTGCGCGCTGGTGCACGTTCAACCCGCAATTTAATCAAGTCGGGCAATACCAAAAGTAATCATTTCAAAGTTTAATGCAAGTATTTTTTAAAGTGTCCATTATTACTCCACAGTCTCCGCCCTCTGTGGTCATGTGACTGCCGATGTCCTGCTATACTGCAGACAGCCACCGGGGGGACCAAAAGCTTTTTTTCTTTGACTTATAAGCTCCCGTTTTCCAAATGCAGAAAATTTCCTGCAGCTGCTTTAAACGGTGCGGATGAGCTCAGACGCTGGTGCACGGCTGAGCTCACGACGCCAGGACGCTTGGTGCACGACGGCTGAGCTCACGACGCTCAGGGACGCTTGGTGATGACGGCTGAGCTTCACGCTGGTGCACGCACGGGCCGAGCTCACGGACGCCACGGACGCTGGGTACGCATTGCCGAGGCCACGGACGCCAGGACGCTGGTGCACGACGGCTGAGCTCAGGGACGCTGGTGCACGACGGCTGAGCTCAGGGACGCTGGTGCACGACGGCTGAGCTCACGGACGCTCACGGACGCTGGTGCACGACGGCCGAGCTCACGCTGGTGCATCACTGCCGAGCTTCACGCCAGCATCACGCCGAGTTTCACGGACGCTCACGGACGCTGGTGCACGACGGCTGAGCTCAGGGACGCTCGGGGACGCTGGTGCACCACGGCTGAGCTCACGCTGGTGCACCATGGCTGAGCTCAGGGACGCTCACGGACGCTGGTGCACGACAGCTGAGCTCACGCTGGTGCACGACGGCTGAGCTCACGGACGCTCACCGACGCGGTGCACCACGTGCTGGAGCTCAGGGGACGCCAGGCACCACGGCTGGAGCTCACGACGCCAGGGACGCTGGTGCACCATGGCTGCGCCAGGGATCACCGAATCCAGGCGAGACGGAGACGAGCTGCCGGACTTCAGCAGCCAGACACAGTAGGGGTCGCGTGAAGACAGGCAGCTCCTGCACACACAAACCACACAGCTGGTCAGAGGCCGCCCAGGCAGGAGACAGGAAACGCTCAGAGACACGCGAAATAAAAGAACGATAGAAGAACTCAAATAATAAAAACCTGGCAGGAATGACAAGCGAACCCACGACCAGCGGTATTGGTGGTATTGGCTGTATTGGTGGTGGTTTGGGACCTCGTTCAGATTTAATCTCAGAGATCTTCATCGCGATTTATTAAAAAAATAAAAGGTGTGATAAACAAAAGTGACTAAAAGACCGAAACATTCATCTTTCAGTCTAATAAGAGGATTATAGCAACAACAGCAACAATCATTCAATAAAGCAAGTCTGCAGTCAGACTAAGTAGCTTCTTAGCTTTGTCATTCTTTAATTCAATTCCTTTCAAAATAAAAGTCCAGTCAGGCAGTTAAAAACGTTGCTTTTAAAGCAAACACTGGCAGAAGGATTTCCAGTAACACGGAAAAAAAACAACATATCCTGATGATGCAGAAAGAGGAGAGGAAGCAGGGAGATGGTGTAAATCTGCGGTGGTGGGGGTGGGGGTCAGATTCACTGGGGCAGTAAAGGAGGGTAGAGGGGAAACCCGACCTGCTGCTCAGCGCTGATGAGCCTTTCGGGCCCCCTAATCCTGGGATGAGTTGTGCTGAAGCTCCAGTCTCTAAAAAGGATCTGGAAATGGACTCGGTCCAGAAGCTTTCAGCCCCCTCCTCCCTCGTTCTCGCAAACTTCAGGGGAAAAAAGAAAAACACGGCGCTCGCCACGCTGGCTGCCAGCCAATCAGCTGAATCCAATTTATGACTAAATGTTGTTGAGATCCTCCTGGCCGCTGCAGCCAGGGGTTAGCATGCTAATATTCCCTGGTGGAGCGGGAAGAAATCTGTTCTCTGACCCGCACGGGGCCAACATTCCTCCCCGGCCCAGAAATAGAGCCAGAATCTGGGGAGCGAGCTGGGGCCGGACCCAGGAGGCCGTCCACACTCACGGCTCCGCTTCCAACAGGAAGGTCCAACCGGGCCCCGGAACCGAGCCCAGCAAGCTCAAAGAAACACGTCAGTGGGAGGAAAAGCAGCTCTGGACGGGCTGGAAAAAAGTAATAAACAGCAAAAACAGGCTCGCTGAGAGGAGGAAACAAACAACTGAAGGAATTTGCTGCTCCAAGCAGAGTTCTGCTGTTGGCCCAGAGTTAACTCAGGCTCACGTAGATCCACAAACAGAATCATCCAACTGTCAGTTAAAAACAGCACAAATGTTAAAAACGCCATCACGTACGCTCAGACGGGAACATCTACTCTCTTATCTCCGTCGGGGCTTTTTAGGGGAAATTGGGCCTGGGTGAAGCGGGCAGATAACAGCCTAACGTCTGCTGCTTCTCTACAGGCTTTTGTTGAAAATGTGGTGGGCGACATCGAGAGCCGACGCGCTCCTTAAATTGGTGGTTGCGAAGGAAACTGATGCAGCTTTTCTTGTTATCTGAAGTCATTTCTGGAGGGGAAGCAGACAGCCTTTGGAGAGGCCTGCTCAGCTCTCCTCTGAGCAGGCCTACACAAACGCAAACACGCTTCAAAGCGGGCCCGTGGGGCTGAACCGCTGGGCTGGATCCCTTCCTGGCTGAGAGACACCTCAGACGGTTCAAGTGTCTTTATAACCATCTGTTTGTGGCTCCCAGCAAAGGTAGACCATGGAAAGATGCTCCAGCTGCTCCTACAGGTTAGCTAAACCAGGCGCTACCCCAGGGGTGGGCAATTATTCAGCCTGAAGGGCCACGATGGGTTGTAGATCTTGATGAAGGGGCCGGTCAGGTGGTGCAGGAAGCTAACCCCCAATGAGGATCAGAGGTTAGCTAAAAATCCTGCTTGATCCTGACTGAGAAAATATTCAGAGGAGCCTGTAAACTGGTCCAACTAGAGATGGATGATGAAGCTCCAGATGATGTTTGGCCCCACCTTCTTGAGAGGACATGTTAGCATGCTAGCTGAAGGGGGGGTCTGAACCTGTCTCCAACCAGTCAAGCTGACCATCCTCTTCATTTGGCTTTTGGAGGAATGATTGTGAAGGTTCTGGGGCCGGATTCATTGGGCCGCATGTGGCCCCCGGGCCTCAGTTTGTCCACCTCTGCGCTACACTGTTCTAATCGAGTCCTAATAACAGGAAGCAGGAGACACAGTCACGCTGTTGGACGTCCACGTGTTGGCGTTTAGCCGAAGCTCAGGCCCAAACGAGATGGTCGGAGGACAAAGTGGTGAAATCATCTACAGAGAATCACCTTCAAACAAAAGGTGTTTCACGTTACTCCACAGGTGACTCACTTTCTGCAGGTGCTGTAGTCGGAGCAGCGACTTAGCGGCACGCGGATCACGCAGCTGGAGAACGCCACGAACAAGGCGTGATGGTCCCGGTCCAACTCTAGGCCCAGGACCTTCCGGTCCTCTCCACGGACGTTGCATCTGAGGACGACAGGAAGCGACAAAGACCAGAGGTTGGAAACTTAGACCTGGAAGAAGAAGAAAGGAACTCGGAGAAAATTTACAAGCTGTTAGCGGAGAAAACAAGAAAACAGAGCGTCCCCTGTGGCTGCGCGGGTGACGCAACGCGTTACAACAAAGCGGCGAGTGGGCGAGCATGGCCGATGAAGGCAGAGAAGAGGAGAAGAAGAAACACACAAAATGAGGACAAAGAAGGAAAAAGGACCAAGTAAAGGAAGCAGTTATGAAGAGGACAGATGGTCTGACTTGTTGGGGTTGTACACGTCCATGTCCTCCAGGAGCTGCGTGCTGAAGGACGCGTTGGCCCCCTGGGTGCTGGCCAGGACCTTCAGCACGTGGCCATTGTCCGAGCCCAGGAAGAGCACGGTGTAGTTCTTGTAGGGCCCTGCAGATGTGTCCACCGCTATCTGGGTCAGCTTAAACCTGCAGAGGACAGAAGAGAAGACTGGAGGTGACGTGGACGGAGCAGCCAAACGTCAGCACGTCCACAGCGTTGTTGTTCTGTCCATTCCCATCAACAACAGAGGGGGCCTGGCCAACAGAGGAGGAGTGGCCAAACAGGGCAGGAGTGGCCAAACAGGGCAGGAGTGGCCAAACAGGGCAGGAGTGGCCAAACAGAGGAGGAGTGGCCAAACAGGGGAGGAGTGGCCAACAGAGAAGGAGTGGCCAAACAGGGGAGGAGTGGCCAACAGAGGAGGAGTGGCCAAACAGGGGAGGAGTGGCCAACAGAGAAGGAGTGGCCAAACAGGGGAGGAGTGGCCAACAGAGGAGGAGTGGCCAAACAGGGGAGGAGTGGCCAACAGAGAAGGAGTGGCCAAACAGGGGAGGAGTGGCCAACAGAGGAGGAGTGGCCAAACAGGGGAGGAGTGGCCAACAGAGAAGGAGTGGCCAAACAGGGGAGGAGTGGCCAACAGAGGAGGAGTGGCCAAACAGGGGAGGAGTGGCCAACAGAGAAGGAGTGGCCAAACAGGGGAGGAGTGGCCAACAGAGGAGGAGTGGCCAAACAGGGGAGGAGTGGCCAAACAGGGGAGGAGTGGCCAACTTAGGAGGAGTGACCAAACAGGGGAGGAGTGGCCAACAGAGAAGGAGTGGCCAAACAGGGGAGGAGTGGCCAACAGAGGAGGAGTGGCCAAACAGGGGAGGAGTGGCCAACTTAGGAGGAGTGGCCAACACGGAGCTCATTGTGGCGTGCATCGGCCTGTCATCAATCAGTTGGTCTAACAACGCTCGCTTCCTCCATCGCCTCCATCCTCTAATCTCCTGCTCCTTTGAATTCATCTCTCCGTCCGCCCACACCCGTCCCACTGATCCGTCCGTCCTGCTGTTCACACTTTCTCAGATCTTGGGACTTTTTCCTTGTTGGGAACATCATCTGCTGCAGCAGGTCAGGATTAAGCGGCGTGCTGAAGGGCACCTTGAGCCCGCGGATGCTGAACAGAAGGGTGGCTTTACTGGCTGAACAAGCATCCTCGCCACCCTCTCCTGACACCAGCCGTGTCCTCACCCGTCTTCCCCCCCGAGGCTGGCGTGTTTACCCGCATCGGCTTGGCTGGCACGTCCCTGCAGTGAGTCTGCAGCGCTGCGACGCTCCTGCTTGGATTTCATTTCTCTCTGCTCTCCGGGGAGAGGCCAGAGGCAGATGTGATGCTTTTGGAGCCAGATGCAAAGCAGCAAACCTTTCCCCAGTGTGGAGCCACTGTGGAGTCTGGCTGGCTGTCAGCTTGGCTCTTCTGCTGCGTGCGTGTGTGCGTGCGTGTGTGAGATGAATATCTACAGTGTTTACCCACGTCTGAGGCTGGAACACTCAATCAGACATTTGGTCCATCTGATACCAGCAGCAATCTCATCACTCTCACACACTCACTCACTCACACACACACACACACACACACACACACACACATATGGTAATTTAATGCACCCTCTGTGCTAATAGCTCACTCGCAGCTCCATCCTCTGGCTGTGAACAGACGCTGTGAACTCTGAATTCCTGATCTATGGGGATCATGTGATCCGATCATTCGTCTTATTCCTCACAAACACACACACACACACACACACACACACACACAGCAGCTGTCCAGGCTGAGCTCGGCGGGAAGCGAGGATTGATGCTGGATCGATAACATCAATTGTGAGGGGTTTTATTGAGGGACTAGTCATAACACGGTCACAGACGCTCTATAAGGGCTGCTCGCTAACGTGACCCTGGAGCTGGAGCGGACCCAGGCCGTACCTGCTGCTGGTGCGGGTGAAGTACGGCCTGTCGTCCACCGATGGCACCGACTCGTCCATGAGCGGGAACGTCTTGATGAAGGTTAGAGTCTCGTCGGGGAAGGTGGTCGATGACTTGTACGCAGCGGCGGAACCCTCGCCGGCGCAGCAGCCGGGTCTGCAGATAAAATCAGACGTAAATCCCCATTGGCTGTTTGTTGCTGTGGAAACAGGCAGGAAGCAGGTGCCCTGTGTCCCTGCAGAACAGCAGCAGCGGAGGAAGACGCCTGTCCCTCACCTGGGCTTGGGGACCTGCTCGTCGGGGACGGGCGTCCACACCGACTCGCTGTTGCGCTGCTCTTTGAACTTGCCGCTGAACGCCTTTTCTATGTCGTCCATGTAGAAGGCGCAGACGGCCGAACCGGTGATGCTGGCGGGGAAAAAAGATGAAAGGAGATCAGGAAAAATTCAGCGTCCCGACGGGAAAACACGGCTGGTTTCCTTCTCCGACACGTCTGCCTACGGAAGGTTCTGCTCCAACTGATTCTGTTGTTAAAAACGCCCCCATCCGTCACACAAGGGCAAGATTTCCCAAAACAACTTCAATAATGTCATTAGCACAGCCGGCTCTGAGATCTGGGCCCGTCAAAGATCCATTAATAGCAGAACGATGAGTCCACAGCGACAGAGTTTTAATATCCAGGACTGATGTTGTTTCCTGTGGCGTTCCTCAGGGAGCTATCGCGGTTCCTCTGCTATTTGTTTTGTATTTAAAAAAATAATTAGGTTTTTTCAGCCGTACTGATTTCATTTCTACCTGAAGAAAGTGAACCCGCCCCCCGAGACACCCAGATCCCGACCTGTTGGCTTGCGTGGTGAAGACGCCCAGAACGGCAGGTCGGCGGTTGATCTGCAGCACGTTTGTCAGCGACTGCAAGACATCGAAGTAGAAGAAGGAGTCGCCAGGAACGGAGCAGTTCAGCCGGGCTTTGAGGAAGGAGGTCCAGTAGCGTTCCAGAACCCTCGGAGATCCCCCGTTGTCATTCTTACAAACCCGTGCAACTCTGGAGAAAACCACCTGACCCCGACAGGAAGGGGAATTAAATTCACAACCTCGCCTCATTTCAGGCTGCATTCTAAGAGGCGCAGAGGCTGCAGTCCCCTCACCTTGCCCAGGGCGGTGTACTCCACCGCGATCTCGCTGAAGAAAAAGTACACGTAGTTCCCGTAATCGATGGCGTGGAGAAAATGGGGTTCTGTTGGACACAAACACACTCAAACTCAAAGCTGACAGCGTCGCAAGCCCGTGTTAACAGGCTAACATGAGAGCGGACGCTGCTGGACGCTCACCTCGCAGCCATTTGGAGTCGTACTTCACAGTGCGGAGAACCGGGCTGCTCTCCCCCAGGCTTCGGTAAATCACCGCGTCGCTCGCCAGGAAGTCTGTCATGGTGGCCGAGTAGAAATCGCCACCTGGGGAGACAGAAAACACGGTCAGGATTCCCGAGGAGAAACTGACTCCTTTCAAGCGTCTATTTTGGACACAGGTGACTTTCACTGCCCTTTAAAAGCAGGCAGAGTGGAAGAGGTGGTGTTTAACACCAGCCAGCGTGCGTGAACTTTGCATTAGAAATGTCAGCGGAAGGCTGCAGGATCAGCTTCGGCAGCCTCCCCCCTCCACCAGACCTCCACCGCTCCATCAGATCTTTAATTTAAATCAAAGAAACTACTTCTGAGTCCTGGCAGAGAAAACGATGAAGAGCAAGAGCATTCAGGGAACCTGCCTCCCTGGGGAGCAGTTCTGTCCTGGTTCCAACTGGAAGGAGAACCAGGACACACTGGAGGAACAGTACCTAGTCCTGCAAGGCCTGGAAGGCCTGGAGGGCCTCCTGGGGGCCTGGTGTAAGTGCTCGACCATAAAATCCTCCAATGTTGATCCCAGTTTCCAGCAGAGGACCTTGGGAAACCTCTTCCTCGTCAGCGCTTGACCCAGACTTTTCATCACTTCCTGCTTCCTGCATCTCCAGCGGTGGGTCCAGGCTCAAGGGCAAACGCCACAGCGGCGCTGGTGCGTCTGCTTTAATCACCCACACGGACTGCTGGCGTCCACGCTTCAGAAGTTCTTTGTCTCTCTGTCTGCCAAAGGGACGTCTGGGACCAAAGCGTCCGTCTGGAAGCGTCAAACCTGCCGAGTCAGCCGGGTCTTTATGGAAGGTGTTAAAGCCCGTCTGTTTGACACGTCCGCTACGCTCATTTGCTTCCACCATCTGCTTCCTTCTTTGTGTCTGAACTCTGTCCTTTTCTTCAAAAACCTGCTTGATAGGCGCGTCGTTCGTCCTTTCAGTGCTCGCCATCACTTCAGCCTCCAAACACTCAGACACGGACCGATGGCGAGACAATAACCAGCGCTGGTGCTTCCATCCGGGCTCCGCACGAGCGCGCTCACCTGCAAACAGGCCCACGTTGGACTGGCGGGACTCGAAGGGACAGCGGGCCTGTCCCACCACCTCCTCCCCCTCCTGCTCCAGCGTGGCCATCTGGGAGAGAGAAAAGCCGTCAGAAAGACACCCGCCGGGGACATCAAAGACAACCGTTAACAGAGCCGGGATCAGGGCCCCGCAAACCCAAACGCACGCCGCCGCGTGAACCTCGAAGACTCGACTAATGAGCCTGGCGACGCCCCGCGCGGAGTCTCAGACCTAACACTGGATATCAAAGCTGCTAGACATCCAGGCTGCTCGTGGTGACGTACAGAGAGCTGCAGCCAATGAGAGCAGACGTGGGCGTGGCCGCAAAATAAGGAAGTGAAAAGCAGAAGTAGAGCAACAAGAAACGACAGGAGATAGAAAAATGGTTTTGCGAGTTCAGCGGACACAGGAGACTGTGACTGTCCACTCCACGCCCACTTTTACCACCAGTCTGCACGCCGCCCCCGCCGCAACAAACAGAACAGAGGTTTTCTGCAAAAGCTGCGTAGCTGTGACCCCGATCTTGAAACCATTTGAAGTCGTCCTCTCGTCTGTTTTTTTGTAAATTGCACATTTTGAGCTGCACATAGTTGTTTTGTAGTTTTAATAAAGCTGTGCTAGTCCCTGTTTTTGGGACTACAAGTCCCCGCGAGTCCAATCAGTCAAAAAATGCGTCATGAATAAGAAAAATAAATTGCACTAGACCACAAGTGGCACTTTGTGGGGGAAATTTATTATTCCAAAACCCAGGAGCAACAGCAGACGTTTGGTGAGGGCAGGTTACAACAACGCTGCGGCCACGTACTCCCTGTGTCACTCCTTGTTTGGAAACTGGCAGTGCAGTCGGCCACGCCTCCTGGCGGAGAGAGTCGCGCCATGTGGACACTCCCGCCCACTCCAAAAAATCATGCCGTGTGTACTTTACAGGCTGGTTCTTCCACATCTACCAACCCTGATTAGCTCCACCAGTAACAGCAGCAGGCCTCAAACGCCTGGCTTTGATCCCATCAAAGGTCAAGGTCAACGGCCTCCACATTCCTCACAGGTTCTTTCATGGAGGACTTGGAAGCTGGAGCAGCCTGTGAAAACCAGCCCTGCCAAAGGTTGATTAGCGATCATTAGCGACCAGTGGGGGCATGCCAGGCAGACCAGTGCTGACTGGTTTATGCAGGACATGATGGAGCTGGCTGGGAAGGAACGCAGCTGGGCTGGTGCAGCATGACTGCAGCGCCGCGCCGATAACTGGGTCCCATTGGGTGAAAAGTAACGCGCTCCGTTCAGGAAAAGAAGGAAAAAAGCTTTTAAGTGCATTTTCAGGGCCGGCCTTGAAAACAGGAAGATGGAGGAAAGAAGGTAAAAAAAGAACCGCCAAGGAAAATAGATGAAAGCGGTTTTTCTTCTTTGATGTCCAGACGGGAAAGAACGCGACACAAAAGGATTCTGCCTCCCTGCAGACGAGCGGACACGGCTGCGGGTGGGAGCGCACGCTCGCCTTCTGCGTAAATCAGACCATCTTTACGAGCTGCATCAATCTCGCTGGCGTCTATTAACCTTTGGACGCCGAGCACGGCTGGGACATGGAATTACCCCGGAAAAACCCTACCCCTGCGCTCCGTCTTTACCGCGCCGGGCATAAAAATGCCTCTGCTTCCATCCATCCATCCTGATGCCTTCACAGCAGGACAGCTGACCGTCTGCAGCTGCACCGTGGTTATGGGCGTCCTGCTGCCTTCCTTCTGCACGCACGCACGCACGCGTGCACGCACGCATGTGCGCCTTCGCACCATCGTGTCAACAATGTGGTTGAAGGATGTCAGGTTTTTACAAATCCCTTAAATAAATGTACAATATTAACATATCCAGTGTTGTTGTTCCACAAGTGACCCTTGACCTCCAGACAGAAAGGAGAAAGCCTGGTGTTCCAACAACAGCAGCGTGAGGCTGAGAACTGAGGCCAGCTGATGTAGGAAGCCTGCCTCAGCTTCTGCGACACGTCTATTTCACGTTTACGGCGCCGTAAACCCTCGGTAGTAACACGTTAGCAAAGACGTGCGCGTGTGAGAGCAGGTTCAGGTTAGTTTGCCGTTTCCAGCAGCGAGCTGAAAGTGCTAACAGACAGAGTCTCCCCTCCCAGCTGGAACTGAGGCGGCTGCGGCGGTGCAGCGGCTCACCTTGTAGTTGCGGCAGGTGGGGTTGAAGGCGTTGGTGCCGCAGGCAAACAGCGTCTCGTCGTTGCGCGGCACCAGCACTTTGATGTAGTTGTAACATTCATCCTGTCGGGAGGAAAACACACATTTGGGACCGTGGTGAATGAAACCAGGACACACACACACAGTTCTTCTGCAGGTTGCTAACAGCTAAGCTAATCCTTGTGCCGTTTGTGTGCAGACCAGGAGTCTAAAACAACGGACCTGAGGTTAGCGCTCGGCAGTCAGCACCTAGCTCAAACGTTAGCACCCATGATGCAGCAGAGCCCCTTCACAAGTCCGGGTATTGATCAGCTGCTGTTTCCAGAGAGATCATACTCACGCTGTTCTTCCCTCTCACGGTGCACTTTGCCACATCCTTCGTTTTCCACGTCAGTTTCTGAAAGGAAGAACAAGCAGCAAACTGTCACCTCAGACTGAACCGTTTGTCACCGTCGCAGCTGTGATGAAAATCTCATTAACATCAATAAACTGCCGTGAAGGAAAACCACATAAACAGTAAAGACGAGGAGGCCTCGGGCGACAAGTGAACGCTGAGGCGGTTTGGAGATAAAAACCTACCAAAACACACAAACATAAAAAAGATGTTTGCTGTACGGTCCCTGTGATGAGCAGTCAGTTAGCACCAATTAACCTTCTGACACACACACACACACACACACACACCCATCACCTTCATAACGAGACGTTCCAGCCGAAGGTTTAATTTGACTCCTGCTGCTGGATTCATTGAGCCGCATCAGACCACAGAAACGTGACCGAGCAGGCCATCGCTGCGCTTCAGCTACATTTCATATCTTTATTAATAAGCAGCTGCTATTATTTATTAATAACAGAGCAGGAAGGGAAACGTGAGCTCTCGCTCGGCTGCAAACTCTAAAACTTCTCTCGTGGTTCTATTTTTGGTGTTTTTATATGAATGTGCAATAGCTTTACAGACATATTACTGTGTTAATTCAGAACCGGTTGGGGTCAAGTAAAATAAACAAAAACTCGTTAATTGGTCCATGATTTGCGTCGCTGACAACATCAAGGAAAATGTTTCACATCGGTGAGAAAACGGCAAGAAGAGCTTTGAAGAGAAAATGAAGATATGAATCTATTTAAAACATGGCAGACACCCAGACACCCCCAACACACACCTTGTGTTGTCATAATCAGACCTAGATGAATTAATTGTGCTTTGATTGATGAATCCATCAAAAGAAAATTAGATTCTGCCTTTTCTGATAATCCTTTCATTCATTTTTAAATGTCATGATGGTTACAGATGATTAAATGTCAGCGTTTCATTTAGGACAAACACTGCGGCTGACTCCTTAAGACAATAAAGACTTTTTATGATAATTCCAGACTTGTGAGACCAGACTGATCACCTTTATTAAACGCCAGCCGGCACCAATATTGATCTGAGTCGGCTGAAAACAGGCAGAGCAAACTGATGAGAATCAGGCTGCCGCCTCCAGAAAAGCGCGCTCACGAAGGCCCGCGGGCGGCGGTAAAGACCCGGCGGGAGTCAGCGTTATGGTAATGGCCGCCGTCGGGGGAGGACTAATAGAAGAGAGCGCGTCGCAAAAATGAAAAAGCGCTGTGAAGAATGAGCCCCGGCGAAGGATCGGACGTGCCGGGGGGAAGAGCAGACCTGAATAATCAAACCCAGACGGATGGCGAAGGCTTCCGTGGTTAAAGTCACACCGGAGGGCCCGATTGAAGGATCAGAAAAATGATCTGAGCGAGGAAAGATGGAGGACGGCGGCGCAGCGCAGAAACGCTCATCAGTACGCCTGATCTGGTCTGATCTGGTCAGAGCGGAGAGCAGCTTTCCAGGATGAAGAACCACTTGGTCCCTGATCTACATCCAAACAAAGCGGAGCTCTGGAGGCGTCCTCCAGCGGCGGCCATGTTTGACGGATGAGATCCAGATAGGAGGCAGCAGCTGCTCCCGCTCAGAGCGGAGGGACGGCTCACGGAGGAGCCCGCGGAGGGACAAAGCAGCACAAGAGCTCCTTGTTCTCTGCTGGTGCAGCTTTATGTAAATCTGAGGGAGCAGAAGCTCCATCAGCTGCTGGTAGTAACATGGTAATTACACTGTTATGGTAACCAAATGGCCAATCCAGACAGCCGATCCAGGAGAACGCAAAGAGATTTGACCTTTATTGGACTCTTGAAGGTCAGACTTGCATCCATGAATGGAAGAGACGACCCTGGAGGACAATTCAGGAGAGGAAAAGCAGGAATATCAGTTTTCTCCTACCTGCTGCGGGACGATCTGCTCAGAGGAGGAGGCCAGATTCACAGCAAAGACGTGGTCCCTGGAAGAGACAGAGACAGAGATAAAGACAGGGACAGAGAGGGAGACAGAGACAGAGAGGGAGACAGGGACAGGGACAGAGAGGGAGACCGGGACAGGGACAGAGAGGGAGACAGAGACAGAGAGGGAGACAGGGACAGAGAGGGAGACAGGGACAGAGAGGGAGACAGGGACAGAGACTCTCTGGTCAGATCTAAGAAACCTTTAGGCGCTTCATTAGCGTTAGCCTCTGCTGTGTGCAGCCATTCGTTAGCGTTAGCCTCTGCGGTGTGCAGCCACTGACCGGGCAGCGACGTAGAGCATGTGGTTGATCCTCAGCATCCTCTGGAAGTCCAGGCCCAGGCGCACAGTCTCGTTGTCCGACAGGAGCCCCTGGAAGCTGGGGTACAGGTAGGAGGCTGCCGGGGAAGCCAGAAACACGCCGTTACTGCACCCGACTCCAAACATTCCACCTTCCAGAGCAAATACGTCAACTTTAGATGTTTTCCTGAGCAAGAATCTTAAACATCGCAGGAGAATTAAAAGATCAGCACCCCAAGGTTACAACGGGAATAACACTTGATGCTAATGAGGGTTTGAGGAGGTGTGTGTGTATGTGTGTGTAAATTAGCCCTTCCTCTCCAGGACTCAGCCTCGCTTCGATCGACAGCATCGCTCCCACAGACGGAGGCGTACAGAAGCCTCCTCGGTAACCTGACCTGAGCACAACATCTGGGCAGGTCCCACATCTGGCTCGTGGCTCCGTGAGATCTGCTCTTCATTACCAGACGTCTGAAGATGCCAGCGTGCTAATTAGTCATGCTGAGAGCTTCATTAGCCAACAGGAGGCCACGTAGTGGAGGAGGAGGAGGCCTGTGAGGGCTTCTGAAGGTCCAGCTCAGGTCTGGAGCAGCATGGTTGCTGTTGGATTAGCAATCCTGCTGGATTACAGCAGCATCTGCAATCCCTCTCCCAGCGGGGAGCCCTGGAGCCTCCAACTGCTGCTCCCAGACCGGATCTTTAAAGATTCCAGGTCTGAGTGCTGGATTCCAGGGCGAAGGCCGGGAGCAGCAGGAGACAGGTGAGGTCGCGAGGAGATTCAGAGCCAGACCAGGACCCCAAAATCAACCAGGAGGAGGAGGAGCAGGAGGAGGAGCTGAAGGCCCAGAAGCCTTCATAGAAGGCGACTTCATAGACTTCATCCTGATGAAGAGCTGCAGCTGATCACAGACGTGGGAGGGACCTCCACACACAGCAGCGTGGGCGTTAGCTAGCTCTGCTAACGCTCACGCTGCTAGCCCTGCCGTGGGCGGAGCCTCCAGCCCTGTCATCGGCAGAGCCCCCGGCCCTGCCGTGGGCGGAGCCTCCACCTCGAGCCGGGAGGAGCTGATGCTCAACAGACGTGTGCACGTTGCTTCCTGTGAGCGTGCACGTTAACACCAGCAGCTCTCAGCGGTGCTCCCCAGCGGAGAGCCGTAATGCTCTGCTCTGAGCGCGACTTCTGGAACCCGCGTCGCCATGGCAACGCTGCAGCTTCTCCACTTACTTTCTCTGCCCACGTGGCTGATTGGCTCCAGGTCCTGGGGAAACGGCGCCCCCCCGGAGGACAGCAGAGGTAAGAAGGCGGCTAAGGTGAAAGCGAGGACGGCGGGGAGGCCGGTCCGAGGCGAGCTGGGCGTCGGCCTCATTTTTGGACGAAGATGAGACCTCAGCAGAAACACATGGCCCACGGCGACCTCACCTTCCACCTGGAGAGACACAAAAGGTCACCAAGGTCAGATGTGAACAGCTTCTACTGGTTTGGAAAGAAGAGCAGATCCTGATAAACAGGAAGAACGGTTCAAGCACCGCCCCTCCCTCCCGTGGGTGGAGGGGGGGGTGCTTTATGTTCCCGGTCATTTGGCAAGCAGACATGGAGCCAAATGATTTTAAGTGGGACTGTAACAGCGAGTCAACGGGGACGCGAACCCTCATCAATACTGTTAACGGCCTCGCGCCTCGTTTAAATGCAGAGAGGAAACGTGCGTTTAACGAGGGGGGTCAATCAATGCAATAAAGCCAGGGGAGCGTGCCCGCGCCTGCTGTTTACTCAGCAGGAAACACACACACACACACCGCGGATTAGCCTCACATGCTAACGTACGTCTGCGCACCAGCAGGGGGCGCTGTCCACGAGAGGAAGGCGGAGAACTGGCCAGGACAGGGCGGAGCCCAAGCTGAGGAAAAGGTGGGAACGCAGCCTGGGAGCCTTCAGCTGTACAGGTGGAGGCATGCGGAGCTGCGCTAGCCGTTTAGCAGCTCCCCGACGAGGGTTTCTGCTTTTAAGGCAGAAGAAGAAGAAACAACATCCTCTGACGGAGAAGAGCCTCCAGCCAGCAGAACAAGGGAGTCGGCCAATCAGGAGACAAGAAGCCTGACGCACAATCAGAGGCGTCTGCCGGCCAGAGGAGCGCCAAGCGCTGCGGGATTACTCAGCCGGCCCAGGCTGCAGGCAGAATTTACTGGATTAGCAGATTAGAAAGTGCAAATCCGAGCTGCTCCCACTTGTCGGGCTTTGCTTGGTTTGGTTCCTCCTCAGGTGGATCATCAGGTCAGCTGCCGAGTCAGCACAGCCCTGCCCTCACGCCCGGACCCTCAGGTCCGAGCCCGAGGCGGGACCATCGTCAGAGCAGCTGACGCACACGAGCTGGGACTGGCCGGGAGCCTCTCCAGGGGTCACCCAGAGGTCTCTGAGCCAGCAGGACGTCAGGAAGCTGCTGTTTACACCCCCCACACCCGGACACACCCACGCGATGATCAAAAAATGATCCTGAATGATCCCAAATGATCCGGGATGGTGTGGAATGATCTGGGATGATCCGGGATGATCTGGACTGATTTGGGATGATCCTGAATGATCTGGGATGATGTGGAATGATCGGGGATGATCTAGGATTATCTGGGATGATCCTGAATGATCTGGAATGATCCGGGATGATCTGGGATGAAGTGGAATGATCTGGAATGATCCAGGATGATCTGGAATGACCCCAAATGATCCGGGATGATCTGGGATGATCCGGGATGATCTGGAATGATGTGGAATGATCAGGGATGATCTGGTATGATCCGGGATGATCTGGACTGATTTGGGATGATCCTGAATGAACCTGAATCATCTGGGTTAATCCTGAATGATCTGGGATGATGTGGAATGATGGGGGATGATCTAGGATTATCTGGGATGATCCTGAATGATCTGGAATGATCCAGGATGATCTGGAATGACCCCAAATGATCTGGGATGATCCTGAATGATCTGGAACAATCTGGAATGATCAAGAATGATCTGGGATGAACTGGAATGATCTGGAATCTCCACGTTAGCCAGTTCTCAGTGGGCCAGCTTCCTGAGCCTCTCAGAACATCGTCAATCATCTCAAGTTATGCTGGAACGTCTCCCGGACGCGGTGACATCACCGTACAGAAGATCCCTCCCGGAAGTGGTCGTCTGACGGCGCTAGCTCGCACCTCCCCCAGCTGATGACCTCCTGACCTTTCTGACCTCAGCCTGTCACAACAACAATCATCCTATCAACCACATCAGCGTCTCCATGACAACCGCCTGTCAAGCACCTGAGCGTGTCTGAAGCTAGCGCTCCCTTAAAGGCCTCTGACAGCAGTTATGCAACACAGCAAACTGGCGTGGAGATGTTTTTCTCCTCTTAGTTCCCAACGCTTCCTGTCAGCGTCTAAACGACCACATGAGAATTTCAATGTGACGGGAAGGAAAACAACACATGATGTGAAGGGTGCACGGCGAGACAAGAGCGCCGTTGTTGAGCTTGTTGCTCTTCCAGGCCCCGTCTCGTTGCAGTCCCATGACAGGAATCACGCAGCAGCTCATCTGCTCGCAGACGGGAGCCCAGCAGGCTGGCCTGCCCTTCCAGGAACGACCCCGCTCCGGCTAACCACCAGAGCGCTAATGAGGAGAGCCTCCCCAGAGGAGGCGGGGGCGGCTGGAGCATCCCTGACCCTTGACCCCAAAGTTAGAGCCCGTTTTTAATGAAGAAAGGCTTTAAAAGCAGACGCTAACCGCTAACCGCTAACAGCTGAGGGGGAATATCTGCGTTGTGTCGCTGCAGAGGAGGACAAGCGCCTGGTGGGCGCACACTTGGGTCCCAGGGAAACCAGGATGGATGCGTCTCCGTGGCAACCGCTCTTAGGAGAGCAGAAGGAGTCGCTTCTGCAACCTCAGTGTGACCCCCACGCCGCGGCGGCGGCGTGCAGGTCTGGCTGTCAGGCCAGGCTGGGACCTTCTTGGCCCTCGCTGCCACTCAGTCCATCCACAGGGGACCTGAGGACGGCTGGAGTTCAGACTGGGAACCGCGGGGCCGTCACACTCATGCTAACCCGGTGTCAGCCAGAGCCCCGCCCCCACAGACCAGCTGATGGGTCGAGTCTCCGTCACAGCTGATGTGCACGAGTAGGAGGACGCGGGTCAGACCCGGTCTTTGAAAGAGCCTTTCTCCAGGCAGCACATGAAAGCACCTGTGCATCCACCCAGACCTCCGCAGGCACTCTCCAGCGTCTCCATCCAGGTGCTGGTGCCCCAGAGGAGGACCAGAAGAGGAAGGAACGCTCTTCATCCACCCCAGAGGAGGACCAGAAGAGGAAGGAACGCTCTTCATCCACCCCAGAGGAGGACCAGAAGAGGAAGGATCGCTCTTCATCCACCCCAGAGGACCAGAAGAGGAAGGATCGCTCTTCATCCACCTGTTGCGGGTTAACAATTGACGCTCATCTGGGCGGAGCTTCTGACCTTTAATCCGGGCTGGTGGTTCATTCACACTCGGACTGTCAGGGGAATCAGCCAATCACAGAGCTCCATTTAAAGGAGTCCGTCAGCCATCGTCCTGGTCTCCTCCCACAGGCAGTTGTCAAGGAGACGGTGGTGCTTCAAAGCACTGACAGGCTAGGAGTTGCTAAATGCTAACTCCACAGGTGTGTCCACAGGTAGCTCCGCCCCCTCCAGCGCACCAAGAAGTCCGTTCCACGTGGACAAAGACGGAGCTTGTGGAGATCAGGAAATGAAGGACGTCTGCTTTTATCCCGTTAGGGATAAATCAGGAGCCTTTCAGATCAAAGCAGCAGCTTCACATGTACAGGAGCCGGTCCTCAACCCCGGCGGGCGCGGGGAACTAGAAATCAGGCCGAACGCGGCGGCGGCTTCCAGAGATAATAGCATCATCACGGCGGCGCGGTGCGGCGTTTCCTGGAAGATGAAAGCCTTTATCATTGTCTGTGGCTGACTGGAGACCGAGATCAAAGCCCTTTGATGCCCAAAGCCACACACGTCAATCGCTCCCATCAGCCGAGCCCGCCGTTATTACCGTCCAACACTGATGACATCACAGCCGAGCGCAGCAGGAACGTTCACGGGGTGGTCGGGTCAGCACGTTACCAACGGCGACAGGAACGGAGGTAAAGACAGGAAATGAGGAGGAGAACTTGGAATCTAAATCTTTGTTGTTTTTAGTGCTGCTTCGTGTTAATTTGATGTCCTACATTCAGGAATTAACATCTGCCTCAATCAGGGAAGCAGCGGGAAGCGTGCACGCCACGGATTAGCGCCAATCCGCAGACGTGTCACAGACGGCATCAAAGCCGGTGTGATCAGATGGGTGCTGAGGAAGGACGGGTCCGTTAAAGGACAGAACGTCTCCCTTCATCTCAGCTGTGGCAGACGACGGCGTGATGAAGGGAAGCAGCGCCGAACAGAGACGTCCTGTCGTGTGCGGAGCCACGCCCACATCAGACCTCTAATCACCTGGAAACTGGCAACATTCCTGATTCCACCGGTAGCAACAGCAGGAAGCTGGGAGAGGACAGACGAGGGCGCCTGCCGCAGAGCGAGGTGGCGGCGCCCGCCCACCCGCCCGCGTGGTCGCAGCGTGTGATAAATGCGCCACTTGTGGGATTTGAGATTCCCATTAGTCTGCCGTCGCCAGGTGACCTGCAGCCATTATTCACTCAGCCTGTCAGCAGGGAGGCGGCGCCCCTTCAAGGGCGTTTCAAGGACACCATCACCGATGGCCCGGGCTAGCAGTTAGCTACGGTATCCATGCACCGCTAACGGTGTGAGCAACAAACACGTCTCGTTTGTGTTCCTCCTCCTGGGCTTTAATTGGCCCGCTGACATTTACCTCCGCATGGGGACACGTCCTCCAGCCCTGGGGGGTCGCAGCTGGAGCGCTCTTACCTAACCATGTTAGCAGGATGCTAGCGTGGATGCTAACATGGTTTGCTTTGGGTATAAAAGGCAACACCTTATGTTCAAACAGGTGAACCAGGGTTCCAGGATGTGGCGGAACGGGTTCCGAAGGGCCGCCCAGACTCAGGATGGCGCCTGCTAGCGTTAGCGTCCGCGTTATGTCCCCGGATGTTGGCGGCGCTGCGTTTCCTGTAGGTGGAAGTTCCTCTAAACTAACTTTGAAACGTTAAGGAGACGTATTAAACTTCCGACGGCGGCGACGCAAAGAGCCGTGAGTTCTCCAACCAGGATAAACAAATCATCAAAGTAGCGGCGATGCTTGTGCAGCCTGGACCGAACGGACACCCACACGACAACAACAACCTGCGCCTCTCAAAACTCTCACTTGCAATTATTTTTAGATGCTTCTTCACTCAACTGTGAAGGTGTTTAGTGACACAAAGCCTGAGCAGAGAAGCATATAGGCCAGCACGCCTGGTGTGAAAATAACCCGTCTGAGGGGAGACGGCCATACAACGCCCTAGAAGAGGAAGCATGTTCCCTCCTTCCTACTTCCTGTCACATTTCCCTCCGGAGAGTGGCGGCGGTGAGGCCCTGACGGCAGCAGAGATCGTCAACGGTGACAAAGTTTGTCAAATGATTCTGGGAGCTCGCCAAGCAGCCGGTCTGTCGTCACGGCGACCTTGGCTGCGTATTTTTATCAGCTCTGGGTTGGAAAAGCGGGATGATTATTTAAACATGAAAGAGAATGAAGAAGCAGACGTGTGTGTCCGGGTTGGAGGTTCTGACGTAGGCCTGCCACCATTAGGAACGTCTGGAGACCGTTAACTGTCACGATTGACGACTATATTGTCTGTTTTTCTTTTTATATTCTACTATCAGCATAACGAGCTTTAATCACACACATCCTGTCCTGAACACCTTAATGAATCAGAGCAATTAATGACTCTGAACATCAGAACTAGTTGGCGTGTTGCTGTGGATGGTGGCTCTGCAGACTGGAACTTTTTTACAGTCAATTTTCCAGACGTCTTCCTCCAGGTTACTGGGCTCTCCTTTATCGTTAGGATAAAACCAGAATGCACCACAGCAGAGCCGTGGTACGAGGCTTTGGAGGCAGAACCTCCATGTTCCTCCATGTTGGTATTATCCTAGCCATAGCATGTTATCCTAGCCATAGCATGTTATCCTAGCCATAGAATATTATTCTAACCATAGCATATTATCCTAGCATAGCATGTTATCCTAGAATAGCATATTATCCTAGAATAGCGTATTATCCTAGCCATAGCATGTTATCCTAGAATAGCGTATTATCCTAGAATAGCGTATTATCCTAGAATAGCATGTTATCCTAGAATAGCATATTATCCTAGAATAGCGTATTATCCTAGAATAGCGTATTATCCTAGCCATAGTCTACTATCCTAGCCATAGCATATTATCCTAGCATAGCCTACGCTAACCCTAAACACAGTAACTTGTGAGTTCTGGTCAACCCGACAGGTTGATCCTGAGGAAGTGCTGACTCACGGTGGCCCCGCCTCCTGCTGGCTCTGCCTCCCATTGGCCTCAGCCATACTGGCCCCGCCTCCTGCTGGCTCCCGACCAGCGCCAGAGCTAATTTGCTTTTCAACCAAGTGCAGCAGTACTGGGAAGAGGATGAAAGCGGGTTTGGAAACTAAAAGGAGGAGAAGCTGCTGGGAGTGATTCAGCTTTGGTGGAGGCTGTGAAAGTGTGTGATGCTTCCGACCAGAGCTGCTGCTGCTGCTCTGGAAGGACTGAGGCCCGTCCTCTTTAATCTGGGCCGTTTCCCTCAGCCTGGTGGCCATCAGCGGCGCTCTCCCTGACGGAGCACGTTCTCATTAAAACCTCCAGCCTTTCAGGCTCCGGCCCCAAACTGGGACGCAGAAAAAAGACCGCCAGTTTGGTTTGGAATCACTCCGGCTGGATCCAGCTGATCGGTCCTCTCTTCTCCTCCGTCCCGGTGATGCTGGACGGACTTGGGTGGGGTCACGGAGGGCCGAACCGCGCCAGTCCTGCTCTGATGGTTCGGCGAGTTTTGTTCGGTTTTCCTGGAGTTGTTTCATTCCGACTGCTCAGTTTTGCTTGTTTTTAAAGCGGTTAAAGACGTCGTTGGCATGGAAACCAGAGCAGGTCCACTAACAGGAAGTTCTGCTCCACCTCCTCAAACCTCTCTGCTGTCTTCAAACCCAAAGCTCATTTTCCATCTGCGGCCTCCGTCACGCTAACGCTAACGTGTGCAAACATGAGTTTAGGAGCAGAAGCAGCCTGCTAATCTGCCTGGAGCACTTGTCCCACTGGAGCCCGCGCTTGTCCAGGAGCCCGCCTGTCGGACAGCGCCAGGACATCTAACGGAGGCGAGGAGCGGCGGGAGGCAAGCTCCTCCTCCTCCGCTGCTCTGGCGTGTTAGCCTGTTAGCTAAACCAATATCACTGAATAAATACATGTTTTTACTGAAGCGTTTTGCTTCACCTGATAAAATAGAAGCTGTTTTTTTCCTGAGAAATTCAGGTTTGCTTTGTTTTCAGTGTAATTATTTCTGTTTTTCTGCCTCCATTCCTTCCTTTTTTAGCACTCTCCTTTTTGTTGAAGTAAATGTTTTCTGTTTTTTTGTGGTCGTTGACAGAAGATCTAATAACTGGTGAACCTTCCACAGAGCAGCTTCAGCAGAGCAGCTTCAGCAGCTTCAGCAGAGCAGCTTCAGCAGCTTCACCAGAGCAGCTTCAGCAGAGCAGCTTCAGCAGAGCAGCTTCAGCAGCTTCAGCAGAGCAGCTTCAGCAGCTTCAGCAGCGTGCTCACGCGTGTCCACGGCGGTGCTGTTTCTGGCTCCTCTGACAGCAGTTTTCCTGCTTCCAAACACGCCTCCTTGTTTAACCCCCACCTCAGACTCAGGGGACTCAACTTCCAGCTGGGAAAAGTTTGGTTTCTTTCTCTTTCTCTCTAGGTTTGATTTCAGTGGGCGGAGCCTCGGAGACATGGAATATTTAATGAGGATGGGTGACCCGCTGATTTGTCCGCTGGGATTGGCCAGGTACGGAATCCCACGTGCGTCTTTTCCACAGGTGGAAATCACCTTTCATCACGGTGAGATGATCGTCGCCAGACATGTGACCTCCTGCTGAGATGACAGGAAACCCGAAAAAGTCTCATTTATAGAAGCCCGATCCACGTGTGCAGCTTTTAGCTTCTTTATCCGGCCGTTTTGAATATTCCGTCTGGGAATATCTCACCCCATTAGAGCCGCGTGGCTGTTTTTATTCCCTCGCCATCACAGCTGCACCGAAAATCCAATTTGGGAATGTTTCTACATGCTCGGGACACGCGTGATGAGCAGCGCCTGTGATCTCAGCAGAAGTCACACCGCCACCCGAGACGCCACCCGAGACGCCCAGGGGGCTTCCCTCCACCCGCAGCAAAGCCTCATGGGTAAACACGAGAGCCGGCCCACACCAAGCGCACGCCAGCGGCGGTGCGTCCCACCAGCCAACCAGCAGCCCGGCTGCTTCAGAGTCACCGAGCACAGCCACTAACCCCAGAGACCAGAGGACAAACTGAGGCCCGGGGGCCACATGTGGCCCAGTGAGCTGTTGAATCCGGCTCGCAGAGCCTTCAGTCATTCCTCCTAAAGCCAAATGAAGAGGGTCGTCAGCTTGACTGGTTAGAGACAGGCTCAGACCCCTTCAGCTAGCATGCTAACATATCCCCTCAAGAAGGCGGGGCCAAACATCATCTGGAGCTTCATCATCCATCTCTAGTTGGACCAGTTTACCGGATCTTCAACATATTTCCTCAGTCAAGCAGGATTAACCTCTGATCCTCGTTGGGGGGTTAGCTTCCTGCACCACCTGACCGGCCCCTTCATCCAGATCTACAACCCAATGTGGCCCTTCAAGCTAAATAACTGCCCACCCCTGGGGCAGATGCTAACGGTGAGGGCTGGTAGTTGACGGGGACACGCACACATGGATTCAAGTCAGCAGGATGGCAGGGGCAGCGTGGTGAACGGGTTCAGACGGTTTCCTGATGTTTCTTTGTGGCCAACAAAGATCTGCTTTTCCCCGTCAGTCACGTTGGCTCGGAGCAAAGGTCATCCATCCAAACTACGCCGCAGGGTTGGCGGTGGGGAGGACGGGGCACCGTGGGTGATGGATGCCACAGTAATACAGCTCATTCTGCCTCCATCTCTCAAATGTTTGGCGCCATAATACGTGCATTCATCTCCACCGTCTGCTCGTGTCTCACGCCTGCGTGCACGCCCTCATTGCCGCTCTGTCCCGCTTTCGCTGGCCTTTGAGGCGACTGTGTCATCCTGTTCGCACCACCCAAGAGACAGTTCAACACCTCACTCCAGCCAGCCTCTTGAAAGGAAAGGTGCACGCCATCGCTGCAGACGTCCTCGGCCAGTCAGGAGAGGGATCGCACCACGGCGGCGGTCTGTCCCACCTGAGTGTCTGTACTGTCAGAATCCGACGCTAACGTGGAAAAAGCAGGTTGTTAAGCCTCAGCGCTTTATTTCTCTGCCTGACAAATAAAACACTCCACATGATGGCGAGGACACGGCGTTAATAACAGCACCGTTCCCCGCTAGCAGGAGCAGACGGGATCACCCCAACGACCCCGCTGCATTCTGGGTAACATCTCTGCGAGGGCGAACCAGACGCACGGGGAAAACAAACAGCTTGTAGGTTATTAGGCCTTCATAAAAACAGTCAGAAAACAAAAGCTGAGGCAAAGCCAGAGGCTGTCTCACGTAAACACAGACCATGTGACACGCTAGCGCCCACCCCAGCAGCTGCGAGCGGGCAGAGGTAGGTGAATAAAGCCTGACGGGCTTTCACACAAACACCCCGGTCCAGGTGTGCTCCGCACGACCATCCGCCCGTTTGCAGGCACTGGAATCTTTCAGGCGCGTGGAGTCAGAGAAGGACTGAAGCTCAACTTACCAGGTTGCGTCCAAGCGTCCAACCCGCCCACACCCCCTCTGAGGGTCCTCTGAGACCGCAGCCTCCTAAAAAAGGGAAGACGACAAAATAATGGTGACGATTGACACCAACGTCAACGAGGGGAAAGCTGTTTGTGCGCATGGCTAGCTTCCTGTGCATGTTAGCTAACTGTGCATGTTAGTGAAAATACAACTGTTTTTGTGGTCGTTTTTCAAGCTAACGATCTTCAGCGACCCCTGGTGGCGAACAGCTGCCACCAACCACGTCTGAAGCTAAATGCACCAAATGTAGCTTGTAGACGTTAGCCGGTGTGATAGCCACAGCGAGCAAAATTCGAAGCGTGCTCGGACTCGCCGGGTCTGGAAACTTTGGATTTTATGTCTTCAGACTTTCCCGGATGGGCGCTGGGAGACTCGCGCACGTGCCGGGACTCACGCCAGCAGCTGCTCCGTCGTTAGCGCACCTCGCCGGCTTCATTGTCCTCCTTTGACCAGACTCCCAGGAGAAAACCCAACCACCGCTGCACGGACATCGCCAGGGATGCAACCTGGGGGAGGTCCTCCAGGCCCAACGCACGGCAACAGCGCAACTCAGCCACAGGAAGTGTCCTCGGCAGTGGAAGAGAACGACGTCGTCACCGTAAAAAGAGCGACGAGTCTCTGTTACGCACGGTTTACGACTCACTTCCTGCTTCACACGTTCCTCATCAAAGGTCGCCAAGCGGAGGGCGAGGATACGTGTTCTCTGATGACGGGGCCTTGGGAAGTCCTCCCGGTTTTAATTAGAGCTGCGCCGGAAAGGATGAAACGTGGATCCGAACCAGCGAGGTCCACTGGTGGGACTGGACCCACTGGGGGGACTGGGTCCACTTTGATCAGCTGCAGACGTGTGGCTGGGCTGTCGGCTAACACGTGGGAGAGGAAGGCTAACGTGATGCTGCTTCATGTGTTTGTGCCATCCTGTCATTTAAATCCAGAGTTCCTGAAACATTCCGGATACATTCCTGAAACGTTCCTGCTTGGCTCCTGCAGACACCCCCCCTCCAGGAACAGCTTCCTCCTGATGAACAAACTGATTTGTTTCTTCCTGCAGCTTCGTGACCTTTGTTGTCTTCATCCATCAAACAACAACCAGCCCACCCCCCCGAGCGGACCCCCCAGACCTGAAGCCCACAGCTGTAAACTTCCCTGCAGGACCTGATGTCCTGGCTGAGCTGCTGCGGTGATCAATGGCCCCTGGTCGTGGGTCGAGTTGGGGCCGGGGGGCCATGAATGGAAGCATTAATAATGCAAAGCTCAGGGCTGCCGTGGCCTCCATTAGCCCACCAGCTGATTGATTACTAATTAGATTAATCACCTTCTTTTTGAAAATGTGGAGAATTTAATAGTGACGAGTGTGAAGGCAGCAGAAGAAGAGACCTGATTAAAGAAAGATATTTTTAAAATACACGCGACATTTCTCTGATCTGATCTGGATCTACAGAAAGAGCCGCTAGCCCAGCCAGCTAGCCCAGCCAGCTAGCCCAGCCAGCTAGCCTGGCGCTGCTCTGGCCCGGTGCGTCTCCTGCGGCACCACAACCGTACTCCTGCTTCGGCCCTGTTAGCCAAACCTTTCCTCAGCTTAATGAAAGGCCGTAAACACCAGCTGCTGACAACAAAATTCACATCTTTGTAGCCCAAACTGGCAACGCAGGCGTGCAGGAGCCGAGCGCGTCTGGCTAATTGGCAGGTTGGTGTAGCTGCACTCATTAGCGACGCCCACTCGCTACATAAAAAGCCTCAGGCGTGTGCGGGGCGGTGGCGTCATTTCTGGAGCAAACGGTGACGAGGAGGACGAAGGAGCCCCTCCTGCCAACTGAGCTCACAGAGGAGGTCAGACGTGTCCAGGGGAAACCAGCGTGATGGTTGGAGCTGCTCCTCCTCCTCTTCCTGCTGCTGCTCCTCTTCCTCCTGCTCTTCCTCCTGCTGCTCCTCTTCCTCCTGCTGCTCCTCTTCCTCCTGCTGCTGCTCATCCTCCTGCTCTTCCTGCTGCTGCTCCTCTTCCTCCTGCTGCTGCTCATCCTCCTGCTCTTCCTGCTGCTGCTCCTCTTCCTCCTCCTCTTCTTCCTGCTCCTCTTCTTCCTCCCCCTGCTCCTCTTCCAAGCTCTCAGCTGTGCTAATTGATCTCTCTCTCTCTGGTTGACAACTGGCCTCTGGTGCTCTGCAGCGTGAACCCTGGTCTCTCACCTTGCATTCTCACAAACACCAGGTCCACACGGAGTGTGTGTGTGTGTGTGTGTGTGACTGTGTTCTTCTCCTGAACTACAGACAACCTGGAAGCTTCCTCAGACCTGATTCTGCATCAGAAACGCTGCTTCACCTGGCTCCGCCCCTAAACGTAACTGCTGAGCAGTGTGCTCATAAATCAGCTGAAGAGGCTGCACACCCCACACACACACACACACACACACACACACACACACACACACACACACACTCCTATTTTCTCCTCCTTGGCTGCTTTGCATGAAAAACACCCACACAAAGAGAGGAGCTTCAAAGGCCTGGTTGAGGGTTCAGACCTGGTTTTAGGGTTGGGTCAGGGGTCAGAGGTCAGGGGGTTCAGACCTGGTTTTAGGGTTGGGTCAGGGGTCAGGGAGTTCAGACCTGGTTTTAGGGTTGGGTCAGGGGTCAGGGAGTTCAGACCTGGTTTTAGGGTTGGGCTTAGACCAGGGTCAGGGTCAGGGGTCAGACAGAAGCAGAAGGGTGTGTGTGAATATTGGCGGAAGCTGCCCCGTCCGGCGGCGGCTGAGGTGCACGTGGACGGCTGACGTGCACGTGGACGTAGCAGACAGGTAAATCCTGGATTCCAGAGGTGGGTGCGACCCCCCCCGACCCTTGACCCCGTCTGCTGCTGCTGGAAGCCTTCACCACGTAGACATCCAGATACTGGGCTCTGGTTGCCGTGCCAACCGTATCCCCCAGTTCCCTGAGCTCCTCAGTAAACAAAGCATCTGGAAGCTGGAGGACATTTCTAATTGTCTTAGAGGCTCCGCCAGCCCACCAGTCATTTCCAGCCGCTCGGTTGTCCTTGACGACGGCGGCGGCCAGGATGTCGGAGATAAAACACAAATCCGGGAGATCCCAAATGATTTGGAGTCATTTTCAGTCCAGGTTTGTTCCAGGAGGAATCAGGACGTCTGCCTCAAAGCTCCCTTTCAGCAACAGGAGAGGAGACGACCACGGCCGATGGCGGCGGTAGCACATCGCCACGGCTACTGCTCCGTCTAGGTGTAGCTGCCCGCGTCTGTACTGGATCAACAAGGCCTGGTCCTGGTCGTTAGCATCATTAGCTTGTATTTATCTTTTCCTCACAGAAGGAAAGCGGAGCAGGAATCAGTACCGTATTCTCTGGACTATAAGTCACACTTTTTTTTCATAGTTTGGCCGGGCTGCGATTTATAATGTGAAATTATTAAAATATTTACGGTAATTTCAGGTTTGTTATTTTCACATTGAAAACCGCGCAAGAGCACTCTCTGCTTTATTACCACTAACTTATAAAGACAACTGAGAAAGACTGAACAAAAATGCCCCCAAAAAACTCCTATTCTACAGATTACAAGCTGCAAGTGGTGAAATATGCAGCCGAAAACAGAAGAAAGAGGAAGCAGCGCTTACGTTACGGTATGCTTGTACGTTAGCATACCGTACACCTGTTCAGCCTGTTGTTTTTCCTCTACTGTTATTATAACTTGCCTTTCAAGATGAAATGTCTGTTCTCAGGTTTTGTAAAATAAATTTCCCCAAAAAAAAGGCGATTTTTAGTCGCATAAGCTACTTGCGGAGGTTCTCTTCCCCAGCTGGGTCCAGCTGACGCGTTTAAAGCTGCTCGCTTTGACTCACAGCTGCATTCCACACGTGCAGCCTTTCCTGCATGGCAGCATTCCCTCCCTGAGCCGCCGCAGCGGCGCTGCATTCACGCCCGCGCTCAAACAGCCGCTTCTTCATGACGCGTCACACCTTCAGCGTTCTGTTCACGCTCTGCTGCTAACTGTTAGCAGGGTTTCAGCTCTGCTGCTAACTGTTAGCAGGGTTTCAGCTGGGCTGCTGTTAGCAGGGTTTCAGCTCTGCTGCTAACTGTTAGCAGGGTTTCAGCTGGGCCGCTAACTGTTAGCAGCTCTTTGCTGCAGCAACCATGCAGCAGAAGTGCAGCGCGGTTTCCTTACGCCTCCCACGGCTACGGCATAGCGCTCCAGGCTAATGCTTGCTTTCTTCTGCGCTCCTTCCCCAGCCGGTCTTTCAGAATCTGTTTGCGTAGATATGAAACAACAGCGTTTCCTTTCATAACAACGCGGCGGGTTCCGGGATCTTCCGAGCAGATCCCAGCTAACCCCCGAGCTGCTCTGGCCTGTCCAGGTCCACCCGAGTCAGCACGCAGGCTGGTCCCACTCCAAACTCCCAGAGGAGCTCCACAGGGGCAACAGAGCTTCAGCTTCCTGTCTGCTGAGGACGCTGGCCTGCTAGCATGCTAGCAGCCAAGGCTAACCTGATGGGAACAGCAAGGGGAAGCCTGCTCAGCTATGTCTGGGGCAACGCTTGTAACTGGAGTGATGTCGAGGGTCCGACTCGGAAACAGGAAAGACTGGAGCAAACGGAGAACGGGCCGACCTGAGAGGGAGAGAATATCAGAGAGAGGAGGCGGAACCAAAGAAATATCGAGGCGCTGCGGGAAGCAACGGCGTGAAGGGAAGCAGGCTAAGAGGCTGCGGGGCCCGGGGGGCCCAGGGGGCGCAGCAATGGGTCGTTTAACGGCCCTGTCGGCTGAATAGGGTCCGCTGGAAGACACAATCCCTTAATGGAAAAAGCAGAAACCCTGGAGAGGAACAGCTCTGCAGGACAACAGCATGACCTTTAGCGTCTGTGACCATGGCTGGTGTGGCTTCAGGCGCACAAACAGCCCAGATCGCTGCACATGTCCGCTGAAGGGACGGCGGCTGGCTCTAGCACGTGTGGATCACAACGGGGACGCCAGGCTCCGAGGATTCAGGCTTTAACGCGTTCAAACCGTTTAAAGAGCCTTTTCCCTTCAGGTCTGCACGCTTTCACGCCGTTTTCGCTCTTGGATCAGGACCGCCAGCTGTTCAGGGTTAAAGGTGAACAGCTGTGGAGGATCTGATCCAGGTGAACGTGCACAACTGCACTGATCAAACCTGGACCTTCTGCAGCAGAGCAGACGTGCATGAGGAACAGCAGGGAAGCAGGCTAGCAGCCGGGGTTAGACCCCGCCTCCTGTGTTCCAGCAGCACAGGAGGAGGAAGAGTCCTTGGGAGCAGGAAACGCTCACAAAGGTCAAAGGGCAGGAACAGACGAGAAGACCAAGTCCCAGAATGACCTGCAGGGTCGATCAGGTGCTGACGAAGCAGCGTAACGTGGCGTTCGGTGAGAGCGTCTGTCCGTCTTCTTCTTCTGTCCCGACAGGTCACAAAGCAGAACTCCAGGAAACAAACTCGTCAAAATAAAAGAGCTGCAACCAGCACAACCAGGTAGCTGAGGAGGGGAAACGTGCTAGCTAGCAGATTAGCCGCCGCATTGATTAAAGTTGTGAATCAGCCTTTCCACAGAGCTGTAAACAAAGTGTGTTAGCTAGCAGATTCTCTAATTATCGTTAGCTTAGCTTGCTGTTTCCGGTCCGCTCTGCGGACTTTTAGCAGAGACCGGATGTTTCCTTTGCAGCAGCGTTGTGCTATTATGCTAAGCTAACTGCATCTTCCATTGGACACGTTGTTCTACGTTTACTTTTCTTTTTAATGTTAAATTCTTTGCGATCTGCCTCACATGGATCTTCAGTGACGGATCAGCAGCCGAAGCAGCGACAGAAACGAGGATCCGGTCAAACACAGTGGGAAGTAGAGTGGAGCCAATTTAAACGAAGCTTCCACACACATCATTTGTATCAGAGCTTTCCAGTAATCAGATTACTGGATGACTGGTTTCAGGCCCGATGACGCAGCGGTTTGCAAACCAAGGCTGCGTATTTGCGTGTTTGTTCGTAAACATCGTTAGCCTAATGAAGAGACGTGTTGGGCGGATGAATTGCTGCTCTTCAAACTCTCCGCCAGGCTCACGGCGAGGCTGAAAGTAGCAGGATGTCAGGGTGTTTCCAGGGGGGCTGAGACGGCTCCTTCACGCAGCACTTAAGGCTGATCAGGCTCTGAAGATGAATAATCAGCAGGAAGTGGGCGGGACACGCCAGGCCGCCGCGTCTCCGCAACCTGTGGCTGTGAATGACAAGGACGGCCAGAGGGCGGAGTCAGACAGCGAGCAAACGCTTCTTTATCTGCCCGCTGGAGCTAATTGGGATGCAGCCTTCGGCTGGGCGGGGGGGGCCGAGCCAGGACAAGGGCTCCAGTGTGGCCCTGGAATGAGGGCAGCGCTGCCCACCCCACCCCCACCCATTCACAGAGAAACACCTGAACCCCCACCACCCCCAACAACGACCGTCTGCTCCGTCTCCAAATCACCAGCCCTCACCCAGGTCATGTGACCAAACCAGGAAGTGCCACCTGGTTAAAATTAAAAATGGATCCCTTTCCCCACAAACCCCCCACACCCCCCACCAGAAGAATGAATAATGGCGGCTGAAAGGATCCTACAACTCTGGCTTTTAGATTCGCCTTCATGACAGATCTGGAGGAAAGCCTCCACCCACAGAAATAAAGTTTCACCTCCGAGCAGATGCAGATTAACTCTGGGGGGGAGAAACGTGCCTCAACAAGATTCTTTAATAACACGACTCCACGAGGAAGACGGAGAGGAAGACTCTCGCTCTGTTCTCCATTTCCCACCAGTAAGAGAGCGGGTTTTCCTGCAGAAGAGAATGAACAAGTGATGCAAAATGGATGGAGGCTAAATGGAGGAAAAGTCCAGTCTCAGGTGTCGGGAGTCAATGGTTTACACCAGAGGTGGGCAAACTGAGGCCCGGGGGCCACATGTGGCCCGGTGAACTATTTAATCTGGCCCACAGAGCCTTCACAATCATTCCTCCAAAAGCCAAATGAAGAGGGTTGTCAGCTTGATTGGTTAGAGACAGGCTCAGACCCCTCCTTCAGCTAGCATGCTAACATGTCCCCTCAAGAAGGCGGGGCCAAACATCATCTGGAGCTTCATCATCCATCTCTAGTTGGACCAGTTTACAGGATCTTCTAACTATTTTCTCAGTCAGTAGTCCATCAAGCAGGATTTTAAGATAACCTCTGATCCTCGTTGGGTGGTTAGCTTCCTGCACCACCTGACCGGCCCCTTCATCAAGATCTAAAACCCATCGCGGCCCTTCAGGCTGAATAATCGCCCACTGCTGGTTCACACGCTGGCAGCAGGCTCGTCTTTGGTCTCAGTTCGGGAGGCTGGAAAAGACACGGCTTGGTCCTGGAAGCTGCTGATGGTTGCAGGGGGAGAGGACGGTAAACATCCATGCTAATCTGAGGGGGGGCTGTTAGCGTGAACCGTCCACGCGTCGGTCAGCAGCCAGCTCCTGCCTTTCAGAGGAGAGAGGAGAAAGGGTTTGTTTGTGTGGAGCCGCCTGCAGCTCCAGGAATACTGCTAGTGCTAGCACAGAGTGTGGGAACGGCTCCGAGGAGGCCGGGCCGAGCCGGCGGCCCGGGCCTGACTTATCCAACGGCTCTGCCGTGGCCGCCTGCCAAAACGCTTAGCGAGGCCCATCGATCCATACGGAGCCGTTTCTACCCGCCGGCAGAGACGAAACCGCGTTCACACAAGCGCCTCGGTCGCATATAAAACCCACTCAGAGCGGCGAGCTCATCTCCGGGAGCGCAGCGGCGGCGTGGAGATCTGAAGCATATCGCCTATAACGAGGACAGTCGCAGATATTACAATTACCGATTACCGTCAGTTACTTATTTATTATTTATATATCCACAAAGTTGCATAAAATAACCGTGAGTCTGAGTCTCGCGTCATCGTATTGCGCCAGCAATCACCGTGGTAACCACATATTGTTTACCTCTCATCTTGATCAGAGGCTAGGCTAGGCTAATATGCTGTGGCTAGGATAACATGCTATGCTAGGATAATACGCTATGGCTAGGATAATACGCTATGGCTAGGATAATATGCTGTGGCTAGGATAATACGCTATGGCTAGGATAATATGCTGTGGCTAGGATAATATGCTTAGCTAGGATAACATTCTATGCTAGGATAATATGCTGTGGCTAGGATAGTAGGCTATGGCTAGGATAATATGCTTCGGCTAGGATAATATGCTATGCTAGGATAACATGCTATGCTAGGATAACATGCTATGGCTAGGATAGTAGGCTATGGCTAGGATAATATGCTATGGCTAGGATAACATGCTGTGGCTAGGATAGGAGGCTATGGCTAGGATAATACGCTATGGCTAGGATAATATGCTATGCTAGGATAATATGCTATGGCTAGGATAGTAGGCTATGGCTAGGATAATATGCTATGGCTAGGATAACATGCTGTTGCTAGGATAGGAGGCTATGGCTAGGATAATACGCTATGGCTAGGATAATATGCTATGCTAGGATAATATGCTGTGGCTAGGATAACATGCTATGCTAGGATAATATGCTGTGGCTAGGATAACATGCTATGCTAGGATAATATGCTATGGCTAGGATAACATGCTGTGGCTAGGATAGTATGCTATGGCTAGGATAATATGCTATGGCTAGGATAATACGCTATGGCTAGGATAGTAGGCTATGGCTATGATAATACGCTATGGCTAGGATAACATTCTATGCTAGGATAATATGCTATAGCTAGAATAATATTCTATGGCTAGGATAACAGGCTATGCTAGGATAATATGCTATGGCTAGGATAATATGCTATGCTAGGATAACATGCTATGCTAGGATAATATGCTATGGTTAGAATAATATTCTATGGCTAGGATAACATGCTATGGCTAGGATAACATGCTATGGCTAGGATAAAAACCACATGGAGGAACATGGAGGTTCTGCCTCCAAAGCCTCGTACCACGGCTCCGCTGTGGTGCATTCTGGTTTTATCCTAACGATAAAGGAGAGCCCAGTAACCTGGAGGAAGACGTCTGGAAAATTGACTGTAAAAAAGTTCCAGTCTGCAGAGCCACCATCCACAGCAACACGCCAACTAGTTCTGATGTTCAGAGTCATTAATTGCTCTGATTCATTAAGGTGTTCAGGACAGGATGTGTGTGATTAAAGCTCGTTATGCTGATAGTAGAATATAAAAAGAAAAACAGACAATATAGTCGTCAATCGTGACAGTTAACGGTCTCCAGACGTTCCTAATGGTGGCAGGCCTACCAATAACCCTCCTGATCAGGTGATCAAAGGACAATTCCACACGCATCAAAAGGTCGGCGATTTAAAAATGCAAACATGATGTAAAATGCAGATTAAAGGCCAACTACAGCTGATGACCGTCAACGACGTTAATGAGGAGCCGAGAACAAAAGGGGACAAACGAGTGATGAAATTTTTAAAAAGCAGCAGAAACGCTGAGACGGAGGCGGTCTCGGGCGTAAACACGGGAATTTCTCCTCTTCTCATCATCAGTAATGAATTATGAACAATTTGCTTAAAGGCAGCGTTCAATTAAAGAGCCCGGGCCTGGGGGAGCCGCAGTCTGAGGAACGCTGAGAGAGCGCCAGCAGATGCCTCGCAGCCTCCCTCCGGCCAGCTTCCAGCTGACGGATCCGGAATTACAGATTCAACTATTCCTGATGGAGGATTCAACCATTCCTGATCAACGAGGATTCAACCATTCCTGATGGAGGATTCAACCATTCCTGATCAACGAGGATCCAACCATTCCTGATCAACGAGGATCCAACCATTCCTGATGGAGGATTCAGAGTAAACAGCTGAGAGGGACGCTGACCCTGGTAACCATGCTCACCCTGCTGACCATGCTACCCATTCTGACCCTGGTAACCCTACTGACCCTGGTAACCCTACTGACCCTACTGACCCTGGTAACTCTACTGACCCTGGTAACCCTACTGACCCTGGTAACTCTACTGACCCTGGTAACCCTACTGACCCTGCTAACTCTACTGACCCTGGTAACCCTGCTGACCCTGGTAACCCTACTGACCCTGGTAACCCTGCTGACCCTGGTAACCCTGCTCTTTAACTAGGCCAGAATGTCAACAGTCTTAACTCCAGAGGCCTGTTGGAGAGTAATGAGGGTCTGGGTGGGGGTGGGGGTGGTCGAGCTGCTTCCTGCTCCGAGGAGCTCGTCTTCTCGCCTCTCGTGACACGCAGCAACCTCATGTTTGAGTTTCTGTCCCTGCAAACATCCAGCTGTTGACCTGTGGAAAGGGGGCGGAGTCAGCTGGTGCAGGACTTTGGGGCTGCTGGGCGGAGACCCTGGAATAAACCCTTCCCTCTCGGTGAACTCCTCGGCTGTTCTGGCCTCTCTCACGACCCAAGAAAAAGAAAAGAACTAAAAGAAAAGAAGGGATGTTTGTCATAAAAACATGCTTTAAAGTAGCCCTGCAGCTCATGAATGCTAATGAGAGCAGCTGACTCTGGAACAGATCACAGCCTCCTTTACAGTCATCACATTTGCACTTTGCCCGACTGATGCTAATGCTAATGCTGCCACCGCCGTCAGCAGCCAGTCAAATATTCTGTGTGTAGTCCGTGTGGAACAGCGAGCACATTTCCAGGGAGCGCCCTGAGTGCAGCTGCGGTTTTGATCATCTTTGTCTTTTCTGGATAAACCTGCTCTGGAAGGGCGGGGTCGCGCTTGTTTGGACTGCACAACGCCGCTCTGAGAGGGCGGCGTGGAGCCAGAGAGCGACGGTAAGGAAAATCAGAGGCTGCGAGGAGCCTCGCTGCTGCTGAGACGGAAATAATTCAGCCAAAAGGAAGAATTCTCCCTTCCCGCGGAGCTGAACTTGACAAACGCAGCACGACTGTAAGAAATTCTCTCCCAGAAAGAGCCACGCTTCACTACATTAGCATCTGAAAGGGGGACGGATGAGTGCGGTGGCGGGGGGCAGAGAGGCGGAAAGAAAGGCCGGAGGGTGGGCGGCTGGGTGGAGGCATCTTCCTCCACCCAGCACACGCCTGAAGTTGGCTGCAGCTGCAGCCTCCAGACAGCGTTAGCAGGAAGGAAGCTAACGGTGGCGCTGCGTTAGCAGGAACAGAGGAAGCTAACGGTGGTGCTGCAGCAGGTTCCAGACAGCGTTAGCAGGAAAGAAGCTAACGGTGGCGCTGCGTTAGCAGGAAGGAAGCTACCGGTGGCGCTGCGTTAGCAGGAACAGAGGAAGCTAACGGTGGCGCTGCATTAGCAAGAACAGAGGAAGCTAACGGTGGTGCTGCATTAGCAAGAACAGAGGACGCTAATGGTGGTGCTGCATTAGCAAGAACAGAGGACGCTAACGGTGGTGCTGCATTAGCAAGAACAGAGGAAGCTAACGGTGGCGCTGCGTTAGCAGGAACTGAGGAAGCTAACGGTGGCGCTGCGTTAGCAGGAACAGAGGAAGCTAACGGTGGTGCTGCCGCGGGCTCGTCCAACTCTGCAAATGAACTTTAATAAAAGGCATCAGCGGCAGGACGAGCAGACGGTAAAGTTTGGCTTTGAAACCATGGCCTTAGTGCTGCGGAGCTGGTTTTCGGAATTGCGTGTCTGACCTTTGGGTGGAAATAAAGGAAAGAGGCTCCGGTGATGAGGCCGTAAAGGCTCCCAGACGGTGATACCAGAGCCTGAAGAAAGACCAAAGTCTGGGTCTGGAAACCGCTGCTTTGCTGCGCTGAAGCAGAAAATTAGAAATTCAGAGGCGACAGAAAGGCGACACAGAGCTGAGGTGCTGAGGTTTTACCGCCTGCAGCAGCAGCAGAAGAAGGTTCAAAGAGAAGAAGCAGCTTTCATCTGCTGAGGGAACGATGTGCCTGGCTGCTCTCCTGGTCCGCCTGGACCCAGAGCAGGTTGCTCCACCTGTCCTGACCTGCTGAGTCAGCACCTTTCTGCCTGTTTTAGCACACTTCCCCTCCCACCAACACCAGAACGGAGCCAGACGCACAATCACACACACACACACACACACACACACACACAGACTGAAGGACAAAATCCCCCGTCAGGAGGTTAGTCAGATTTAAAGAGTACAAACAGCAGCTGGAGGAGAAGAAGAAACTGCCTCAGCTGCACCAGCCTGGACCACAGTCATGTGACCACAGTCATGTGACCACAGTCATGTGACCACAGTCATGTGACCACAGTCATGTGACTCACCTTGACCACACCTGCTGTGGCTCTTCCGAGGCAGCAGGAGGGGCCCACAGAAGGTGTGGGCCCAGATCCAGCAGCAAAACAACGCCTGACGCTGGGCCACTGGTTCCACTTCCTGTGAGCTGCTCCTTCAGCAGGAAGTCCTCTCAGTTTCACACTTTACTCCCCTGGTTGGTGTGAATGTGTGTCGTGTTCTAGTGTTAAAACAATTATTGCAGTTGCTTATAGGGCTGAAACCATTACTGGAATAATTTGAGTAATCTGATGACTAAAAAGCCTCCATACAAATGACGTGTGTGGAAGCTTCGTTTAAATTGGCTCCACTCTACTTCCCACTGTGTTTGACCGGATCCTCGTTTCTGTCGCTGCTTCGGCTGCTGATCCGTCACTGAAGATCCATGTGAGGCAGATCGCAAAGAATTTAACATTAAAAAGAAAAGTAAACGTAGAAAAATGTGGATCTATTGGAAGATGCAGTCAGCTTAGCATAACAGCACAACGCTGCTGCTGTAGCTCCAAAGGAAACAGCAGGCTAAGCTAATTAACAGAAATCAGTGTGATCATGATTGAGAGAATCTGCTAGCTAACACACTTTGTTTACAGCTCTGTGGAAAGGCTGATTCACAACTTTAATCAGTGCGGCGGCTAACCTGCTAGCTAGCACGATTCCCCACCTCAGCTAAGTTTGTGCTTCAGATAATTATAATAATAATCCACAGAAAATAAAGTGCTAAATTGAGTTTGTTAAAGTCTGAACTTTAGTTAAATTGTAAAAGTCAGTTTAATTAACTCCTTATTTAAGTTTGATATTATTTGGAGCAGGTTCAAGAATGCTACAGATGCTTTTCAATAAAGTTAGAGTGATGTAAAAAAAAGGTTGCAGTGTGCGCAGTACACTTCTTATCCGATGACTCAATCGATTACTGAAATAATTGCTTGCTGCAGCCTTGGTTGTTTACTTCTTTCATCTGCAAAGATCTTTAAACATCTAATTTAAAGAGTAAAAAATGGGCCCAAAAGTGAAGTCAGAAGCAGCTGGACAATGAAGAGGAGGAGGAGGAGGAGGAGGAGGGGTGACAGGCTGGATGACTTTTAACCAATCACAGACCTGCTGGAGAAGGTGGAGACGGAGGAGAGGAAAGAGGGGAGCAAGGAGACAGAAGATAACAGGAGGACAATGGAGAGGAAGAGGAGGTGGAAAATAAACAGAGAAGAAGGACCGATACGTGTGTGTGTGTGTGTGGGAATGCTGCAGAGGAAAAAAATCCACCCATCCCATCCTCCCGTCTCACTTCCTGAAGCAGGCCTCAGTAATCACCTTCTCTAATCTAAGCAGGGGGCCACATTCAGGCAAGTGACCCGCCCAGACGGAGCCATGGGTGGAGACCAGCAGAGGCTCCGCCCCATCCACGCCCACTTCCTCCTGCTCTAACCTGACTTCGAAAAGAAGCCCAACTCTGCCTGAGTTAAGCTAGCAGATCAGGGCTGATGGTGCCCCGGTGGGGCAGATCTCATCTACCCTCCGATTAAAGCAGCCGCGCTAATCACACCGGATGAACGGGATGAGATCAATCCTAATCCCAGCTGTAACCAAAGAAGAAGAATTAACGACATCGCTAATGCTCCTGCTAAGATAACAAACCTTCCTGATGGGCGGAGCTTCCAACGGTGCATGGACATCTGGGGGGGGGGGGAGAGGGAGAGAGGGAGCGAAAGGGAGAGAGAGGGAGGCAGGGGGGAGAGCGGGGAGAGGGAAAGAGGGAGAGTGAGAGAGAGGGAGGGGGGAGAGCGAGGGAGAGAGAGAAGCTACGGTCCCATCACACTACCTTATAGAAAGTGCGCATCAACAAAGTAAACGCGGCGTAATCCCAGACCTCAGGAGTCCACTTAAAGGTAATTACGCTCCTTTCATCAGGCAAAACAGGAAGTGTGAAAGCAGAGTGGAATCTGCGTTTGAAATCAGGACCCGGCTCAGACGAGCACTGTTGAAGCAATTAAGACACTTGATTAGAGTCACTTATTTAAAGAGAAACACGCTGCTGCAGCTAGCTAACAGCCTGAGGGGGCATCAGGGCAACGTTGCTTTAACGTCCGTCGGGTTTGGCAGAAAGAAACAAAGCTAACGCTAACCTACCGCTAACCCTCCGTCTGTGCGTTTTCCAATCAGCAAGCTAACGCTAACCTACCGCTAACCCTCCGTCTGTGCGTTTTCCAATCAGCAAGCTAACGCTAACCCACCGCTAACCCTCCGTCTGCGCGTTTTCCAATCAGCAAGCTAACGCTAACCTACCGCTAACCCTCCATCTGTCTGTTTTCCAATCGGCAAGCTAATGCTAACCTACCACTAACCCTCCGTCTGTGTGTTTTGCAATCGGCAAGCTAATGCTAACCTACCGCTAACCCTCCGTCTGTGTGTTTTCCAATCAGCTGGGCCTTTCCTGGGAGACCACAGGAATTACTGGTACATGAAAATGCTGAGGTAACCCCCCCACCTCGCCGTCGCTGCTAACACCGCACCTCATTACCCCCCCACGTATCCTGTAGCTTTGAAGTCTGGCCAGCAAGGGCTTCTGGGAAAAAAGACGGCAATCTCCCTCCACAACCGGCGCAGGATTAGCTCAGGCCTACGTGTGGAAGCAGCCCCCCCCCCCACAACCCCAGCCAGAGCTGGGGAGGTTGACAACAGAACAACCACAGAAGAAGAGAACAGGAACCAAACAAGAACAGGAGGGAAAAGGTGGACAAGCGGATCCAGGAATCACTGGAATGTGTTTCGGAATTCCAGACCCCCCCCTCAAAAAAAAAAAAAACCCACCCTCAATTACAGACACAGCAGCTCTGAGACCTTTGGAATCAGGCGGAAAGGAGCAGCTGATTCCTGGAGTCACGCCGGAGGTAAAACAGCAGCAGGAAGTCTGGTGTTTCTTTAAGCAAACTACAAAACAGCAGGAGGATGAATCGATAACTAATCCTGGGTGGTGGTTTTAAAGTCCACCAACCCCCCCTCCACCCCCCACCAATAATGGGCTCTTCTGTCTCATCCGCCCTGCCCTCCACGCTAACAGTGTGGGGGTGTGAGGACGCACACCAGCCCCTCACACTCTCTTCATCAAGCTCCCTCCATCCACCCGAGATCTCCTCACCCCAATTATCCGCCTGACACCTCCACCCTCCACCAGCTCCTCTCTTCTCACCCCCCCAGCTATGATCACTGCTCTCCCCGCTGGGCTCCGAGCCCCCGGAGGTCCGTGCACCAGTTTGCTGCCTGATTCGTGGAGGACAGAAGAATCTATAAGCAGTCGGACAGCTTCTCCTGTTTTTGAAGGTTGCAGCAGCCTCGTCTGCTCAGCCGTCTGTTTCCAGTCTTCCCGGGAGGCGTCCCGTCATCGCCCCGTCCACGTCCCCGCCCCCCCACCGACAGACAGCCGCTCACATCAACCAGGTGGTGGAAAAACCACTGAAAAGGCAAGGTCGGTGTAAACAGGTTGACCTTCGCCGTCTCTGCGTGACGTTCCACAACCTGTCATTATGGCGGGGGACAGCAACAAGGACGGGACCAAGCTGAGCCGGGCGACTACTGCCGCCTAGTGTGCTGGGGTGGAACTGCAGCTGCACTCCTTCATCAAGCATCCAACTATAACCCCCCGTTTCCACCGGAGGCGCTGCGTCTCCGTCCGTCCTGACTAGATCACAGTCAATGCGTGTTTCCACTGCCTCGAGGCTCCGCCCACGGCAGGGCTGGGGCCTCCGTCGCCCTATTTTGGACGGACTGATGGAGCACGCCGCAACAAGCTAGCACAAGGCATCGGAAGTCGGGTGCAAAGACAAAATAAAACATCCAGGAATTTGTCAAAATAAAAGCTCCCGTATTTGGAGTGATGGTTTTTTACGTTATTCCATGCATGAATCATCTTTTTCTTGGGCCGTTTTATCTCGTTTGTGGGTGTGTGAAACAACATCACAAGTTAACTTAACAGTTTGCAGCAGATCTTCAAATATATTAAATAACATAACCAGAATTTACCAGAAATAATGGATCTATTACACATTTTAGGAAGCATTAATAGAATTCCCCATGGTAGAGTCAGCTAAATCTGAAGAAAAGGGAACTTTTACTCCTCTAGGAACAAGAGCGTCTTCTTCTGTGGTAATATCGCGGTCGTACGTGATTTCGTTTTCAGCGCTCTAGAAGATCTAAAAGATCGCTCTAAATACGGGAGCTTTTATTTTGACAAGTTCCCAGATGTTTTATTTTCTCTCCGCACCCCACTTCCTGTCTGGCAGGCGGTGGATGGTGCTGGTTTTTGCGGCGTTCTCCGTCCGTCCAGACGCGTTAATCAGCCTCTGGGGTTTGTCGTTTCCCTTTTCACTCCGACAGGTCTCGTTACAGGTAAAGTCAATCGCAGCAGCCAGACGGACACAAAGGGGTGGAGCTCCGCCCGTGTGGGGCGGACGCTCACTCACCGTTGCCTTCAGCAGCAGCAGCAGCAGGATGGAGGAGAGCAGCCGTCAGCAGATCTGTGGAGCAGAAATAAAGAGCTCACTGTTAGGCTGCGTCTGACGGGGAATCCGGGAGCAGTCAGAGCAATCAAGCTGGGTTTTCCTCAAAGTCCGGCTCTGAGCGGAGCTGGCAGCAGCATCAGGCGGCGCCTCGGCGCCGGATCAAGGATGAGAGCCGTGCGCACCAATCAGGAGACTGTCACCCGCTTTTGGAGGAAGCTGAGGGAGCAAATTGGATTCCAGGAAGCATCTTCACTTCCCCAGAGCACAAACCTGAGCTAAGCTTCGTATTATTAGCTGCAAAACAATTTAACAACTGATCAGGTGGAGCGGGTTCCGTTAACAGACTTTTGATTTCAGGAATTCATTAACCTTCTTGGTGCAGCTTCTTCAGAACGTTTCTGTGCGTCAGGTTTGACCTCCGACCTCAAGGGTCCAGCCCTGCAGCCGCCACAGGGCCAAACTCTGGGTTAGCAGGCTAGCTGGAAGCGGCAGGCTAACAGCGCTCTGTCACATGACACCAGGAGGCACGTGGTCATTATCTTGTTGAAGAACTGGGCGGAGAGCAATGCTACGGCTACGTTAGCATCTGCAGTCAACACGCCGCACAGATTTACTGTAAAGGTCAAGACATCTGACCTTGGGCCAGCGACGCGTTCACAGGCCGTAGGAAAAACTGCACCGTGGCCCCATTAGCGGTTAGAGCTAGTGTTGAGCAGGCGCTAAAACCATCCAGACTGCAAAGGCTGACGACACGATCGCAGACGATCTGCACCAGTGCTCCCATTACCCCCCCCCCCACGGTCAGCAGGTCTGTGGGCTTAGCTCTGGCGTCTGTGGAGGATTCCGCCACCATCAGGATGTCGTTAAACACACGTGTGACCTGTCATGGCTGATATATCGCCATGGCTACCATAAATCCTGTGGGGAGAATGGTGGGCGTGGCCTGTTCCCCACCCAGCGGCGCTCATCTGGCCCACAGACGTGCACGTTCTCCTCTCAGCTGTCTGGTAAGGCAAACGTGCGCCCGTGAAAACTCCCCTCAGAGATAAACCCAGCTGAGGAGCTCAGGGAGGCCTGACCCGGGTCCGAACCCAGCTTTAGAGAATTCTCCAGCCGAGCCTTCGGCCCCTCTGCTGGCGCACAAACTGTCGCCCCCCTTCCCAGGTCTGTGGCTCCGCCGGCCCCCCGGGGCCTTGTTCTGTCACGAGGGGACTGGATTAGCACAGCTTCATCACACAGGGGAGCGCCGGGCTCCGGGGAACAAGACACAACCTGTAATTAGCCATTATGCTCCCAACGTGATTGATTATTCCACCATACTGGAGGTAAATGTGGGAAATCGGGCCGTTAGCTTAAGTGATGGTGCGTTCAGGGTGACAATAACCATGGAGAACGTGGCGAGAGGTCCGGCCCCAGCTCTCCAATGGCCCCCGCCTCCCCATCAGGGGGCATTTTCATGCTAATCTGTAGGAGAAGATGTAAAATATGCATTTCAGCCAGCCAGGAAGAATAATGGGAAGCAGAGCTTTGGAAGCCAGAGCAGATACAGAGGCTGCATTCATCAGGTGACACACGGACACAGACGTTACACCGGCTGCCTAATTAAAGGAGCAGGGCCTAATTAAGCACCTTCCCTCTGAATGGGACGCTTCCACACTGGGGCTGAAACCATTCATCAGATAATTTGAGTAAAATCTGATGACTAAAAAGCTTCCATACAAATGATGTGTGTGGAATTAAATGCGCTCCACTTTACTTCCCACTGTGTTTAACTGGATCCTCGTTTCTGTCGCTGCTTCGGCTGCTGATCCGTCACTGAAGATCCATGTGAGGCAGATCGCAAAGAATTTAACATTAAAAGGAAAAGTAAACGTAGAACAACGTGTCCAATGGAAGAGGCAGTTAGCTTAGCATAATAGCACAACGCTGCTGCTGCAGCAGCTCCAAAGGAAACATCCGGTCTCTGCTAAAAGTCCGCAGAGCGGACCGGAAACAGCGAGCTAAGCTAACGATAATTAGCAGTAATTATCAGAAATCAGTGTGATCATGATTGAGAGAATCTGCTAGCTAACACACTTTGTTTACAGCTCTGTGGAAACGCTGAGTCACAACTTTAATCAGTGCGGCGGCTAATCTGCTAGCTAGCACGTTTCCCCACCTCAGCTAAGTTTGTGCTTAACCTGAACTTCAGTTAGTTAAAGCAGTCAGGTTAATTAACTCTGTATCTGTTTGATATTATTTTGAGCATGTTCAATAAAGTTAGAGTGATGTAAAAAAAGGCTGCAATGTGCGCAGTACACTTATCCGATTAATGGCCAGATTAATCGATAGAATACTGGATTACTAGAGTAATGGATTGTGCGGCCCTGGTCCACAGTTGCTACGCACATCAGCCTCTTTCTTGCGGTTCACTTGCACCTCGGTGAAAACGAATCCCCGCCCGAAACGGAGCGCGCCGCGGGCGGGAGGAGCGGCGGCTCGTGGTCGCTAGCACCGACGCTCATTAGGGGACTTGTGATTTGCATCAGACCCTGGATGGAACTCTGTGCGAGAGGCGATTAAATCTCATTTCTCACTCAAAACTTGTGCGTTGAGCATGATTACTCTTCAAACGGTGGAAATCAGTCATTCAGAAGCAGCCGGGGCTCCATCGCTCAGCGATAGCGTGCTGCTTGTTCCTCAGATAACGACTCGGCTGGAGACGGAGATCGGTTCTTCCCAACCAAACCCAACACCGATCTGGATCAGCAGACCCGTAGGCCGTAAACCAGGTAGGAACAGCCCGGCAGCACAAACAGCCGGTAAAACCGTGCAAGTCGTGGCGCTAACAGCGCTGCGTGGTGGCGGTGGATGCTTGTTTACGTGCAGCCAGTCAGCAGACGCGTCCTTGGGGACTGGTGGTGAAATCAAAAACGGAGGAGCCACCCGAGCCTGAGCGCCACACGTTTATCGGATCGCTAACAAAGCAGAGAGACGCAACCGCGGCTAAAATTAGCCTCCGGCGGTACTGATGGACTCTGGGCCGCTCGACCCCACGGCCTGGTCCAGGTTTCAGTTCCAACATTCCGTTTAATTACACCGGGAATCTAAACTGCTTCTTAAAAGCAGACACGTCACGGAGCATTAGCGCTGCGAGGCTAAACTCCGGCCAACGAGGTTGGTGATGTCGCTACGCACGAGGACCCGTCCTCAGCCTCAGGCTGCAGGAGTGGGTGTCTCACACTCTCTCTCACACACACACACACACACACACACACACACACACACACACACACACACACACAGGGGTGAGTTCAGGAGGTGTGTTTTCCTCATCCTGGACTGATGCCTGCTTTGGATTCACGCGACACCAACCGAACCCCCACCGGCCCCGCCGGGGGTTAAAAATATCCAGTTCACTGGAATCAAGCCGGAGTTGTGAGAACCAGAGGAAAGCGGCCCGGCTACATGTGGGCGGGCCGCCTTTTCTGACACCGCGCCTGAGCCAAATATCTGCATCCATATGCACGCACGGTGGCCGCGAAAGCAGAAATAACAGCAGGTGGGGGCGGGATTAGAGCGAGCTGCAGCCTCCCCCGAAGGCTTCCACGCAGGTGAAACGCTCCGTATATCACAGCCTGAGCGCGGAGCGACGCAGGAGCTAAATTTAACACGCCGCAGCATGTTTGGGGAGGAACCTGCCAAAACGTGCTGACTGCAAACCACAGAAGAAGAACGCAACCTGCCTGCACAGAGGATTCACGCCTTCGTCCAGTCCCAGAAAAGACAATGACAACAACCGGGTTGGTCGGTCAGATCAGGGGAGACAACAGCCGCGCTAAAACAGCTGGAGAACACCTGTGAGCAGTCTGAGCGGTAAACAACGCTGCTTTTGCCACCGTCCATCTTGAAACAGCCCCGTTATCGCCATCCTGTAGGGTGACCATGCCCTTGCAGGTTTTTCCATTTGCTAGCTAATGTCTACAAACAGCATCCTGGCTCATTCGTTCAGTTTTCCTCAGACCGAGTTTGCCGTACGGTCCGTGGTCATGCCAACGCTTTCAAATTGGATCGAAGTCAAGTTTTAACACAAACTCTAACTTCCTGGCTGCTTTTGTTAAAAAAAACACACACACTTTGCGCCTGTTGTCCGACCCACTTCTGCAACAAAAAAGCCGTTTGTGGCAACACAAACATGGAGTAGCACGGCGGCGGATTAGCTCCGGCTGCCGCGGCACAGCCGTCACGCCCCAGTGGTGCATCCTGGGAAAATGTGGGGACATTTACCCTCACGCTGGTCTGAAAGCAGTAAAACAGAAGGAAGTACTGCTTTCTAGCTAGCGGAAGACGACAACGTCTAAAAGGAACGTTCAGGAAGTAGTGAGATCACACACACACACACACCTGTGACGCCTCTGAGCAGTGAGCCGTCAGCAGCCATACGATCAGGTAGTAACAAGCTAGCACCACAAGCTAGCACAAGAAGCTAGTACAAGGCATTGCGTGCGAGACAGGAAGTCGGGTGCGAAGAGAAGATAAAACAGCCGTGAATTTGTCAAAATAAAAGGTCCTGTATTTAGAGCGATGGTCTTGTGAGGGTCATCTCGCAATCATTTTAGACAAGGGCGAAGGAAGACTACGCCCCACCCCCGAGTCCGGATGCAACTTGTCCACCAAACAGAACCGAGTCAACCAGTCCGGATTTCTTCACTTCCTCAGCAAACGTGCGCGCGCACAGCGGCCACGTGGCGTCGCTCCTCAGATCGGATCCCCGAGGAGCGTCAGCCGCGGCTAACCTTACGGTGGAGCGTCGGGAGGAGACGCAAAGATGGGCGAGACAGTTCCTACAGCCACCACAAGAGGGGGTACCAGAAGCGCCTGCATGCAAATCAAGTCCAAGTGGAGCTTTTCCTCATCCTTTTTCGCTGCGTTTGCTAGTGTTTCCAGTCTGATTGGAATGGACCGGCAGATTAAGACGGTACGGCACTGCGACACGCTCCCCGCTCTCGCGCGTAGGGAATCAATACGCGTTTGTGCGCCAGCAGAGGTCGTTTCTCTTCTCCCCTCAGGAAAAGACGAGAGCGAGCAGAACCCAACCATTTTCAGCATCGCCTTCGTCGCTCCGGTGGGTTTTTCCCAGAAGAACAAACAGAATTCTGAACGGTGCTGAATCATCGGCTAATAATCCTCTAAATCCAGCCAAATCCCTGCACATATGAGGCCGCATTAGCCGCTTCTTCACATGAAACATGCATGAGAGTGTGACAAGTGTTGTCTTGGAGGAGCTTCGTTCCTTCATGGGAGGTTCTCTTTGTCCTCTGAAGACAACGTTTTGATCAGCGTCAGTTCTGATCCCAGGAAAAAGTGGTGGAATAATCCGTTGACCAGGAAATCAGATTTGGTGATTTAATTAGGCCAATGTAGCTTCTCAGTGAGGGATGTTTTCGTACTTTCGCACCTCTGGACGGTCAAACGGGTCACGGTTTGGGGCGTCCGTCGCCATGGCGAGCAGCTTCATTAGGTGAGGACCCTAACCCTGCAGCAGCAGGATTAAGGTTCTGCTTCCTCCGCTCGTTAAAGCTGCTTCATTAACGGCGAGCAAGCTCTGTTGCCGTGGTGAAGCCCGGCGGCCACGGCCGACGAGGGGTTGATGTTTCTGTGGCGCGGCCCGACCGAACCACAGGAAGACGGCCTGTCTGCACGGATGGACCCCCAGGTCTGTCGCCGCTCCAGCTGGTGGTCGGCCGCCATCTTTGTCCGCACTCAAACCAGCAACCCAAGAATCCACACGCTCGTCTGTAATTAAGAATCCCGCTCCGCCCGCAGCAGGACCACACGAGGAACCGCCACACGCCTGCTTTCAGAATCCGCCGAGCACCCCCACCCAGCTAATACAGCTAACGGGTATTAGACAAGTCATAACTCCCAGTATAACCAGCCCATTATCCTCTCTGTCCCAGTATAACCAGCCCAGTCTCCTCTCTGTCCCAGTATAGCCAGCCCAGTCTCCTCTCTGTCCCAGTATAACCAGCCCAGTCTCCTCTCTGTCCCAGTATAACCAGCCCATTATCCTCTCTGTCCCAGTATAACCAGCCCAGTCTCCTCTCTGTCCCAGTATAGCCAGCCCAGTCTCCTCTCTGTCCCAGTATAACCAGCCCAGTCTCCTCTCTGTCCCAGTATAACCAGCCCATTATCCTCTCTGTCCCAGTATAACCAGCCCAGTCTCCTCTCTGTCCCAGTATAGCCAGCCCAGTCTCCTCTCTGTCCCAGTATAACCAGCCCAGTCTCCTCTCTGTCCCAGTATAACCAGCCCGTTATCCTCTCTGTCCCAGTATAACCAGCCCAGTCTCCTCTCTGTCCCAGTATAACCAGCCCATTATCATCTGTCCCAGTATAACCAGCTGTTTCTGCTGGTGTGGACAGTGATGGAGGGCCCTCCTGAGGGCGGGGCCACAGGTGAACCTGTTTCCTGCTCACCTGTCCTCTCTAGCGTGCGGCCAGAGAGAGGCGGAGCCACGGGCCAAGGCCGGTGGTCACGGCGAGATTAGCCCCCGCCGCGCTGCTGTGTCAGCCTTGGATTATGGATGTGGGGGGGCCGCAGGCCTGACAGGTAATAATTCACTCCTCGGGGGTCCCGACGCACCCTCCCTCCCCCCCACAACCTTCCCTCATTTTATCCGCCTGAAGAAACCAGGTTTTTATTGGCTGTCTGGTTGCCCGGGGTAACTAGCCGCTCCCGCTGGTATCAATAATACATCAATCATGATGGAACAATCATGATTATCGCGGGGATGTTGTTGTTGTTGTTGTTGCTTTCTTCCCAGTGTCCAGTCCAAACTGGGGGCAAACCACGGCTTTACTGGCCAGTATCAAGACTTTATCTCACAGATGCAAACAGACATGGCAGCCCCCTCGGTCAGAGCCTATTTCAACCGTCATTACCCCGAGGAGCCATTAGGGGGTGATGGAATCTGCCCCCACTTCCTGTCATTTCAAACTCAAAGCAAAAAGCAGAATGGAAATCGAACCTAACTGGGATAAACGCTCCATTAACCATGCTAACTGAGCAATGTGGACGGTAAGCGAAAGCGCAACGAAGCGCTAGCGGTCTTCCGAGGAGGCGAGGAAATGAACGACGTCGTTTGGCGCTACGCTTTTCAAAATCATTTAACTCCTCCGTCAACAAAAAGACGACCTGCCTGGTGATGAGCCTGTCTGCTGTAGCATCAGGGACGCCACAAATAAACGCTAATGACAGAGCGCAACGAACTAGGTTGTCCCGTGTGCGTCTGCCAGGGGATGTGGGAGGAGCCAAAGCTCGTCCCGGAGCAGCTGAGCTAAAGCTAACGTCTTCTATCGTCCTCCGTCTTTGCTTTTCTTGTGTTTTCTTCTCAACCTGTCGTTTGAGATCCCGGATGGCGTGACCTCGTCTTACGTCACAGCTGATTCTCTGTGCACAAGCGTGGCGTGAAAATCACAGCGGAGGGAGGCGAGACGCGACGATGTCTCATGTCAACAAGGCCAGAGTCATCAAAACCCGGTGGACTCGGAGGATGGATGGATGGATGACATCTATAGCTCCTCCGCGTCCCTGGAGACCGCGCTGCCGTGACCTCAGAGATGCTCAGAACAATGGCGGCGAACAAACCGCAGCCCGGGGGCTGCCCCGGTGACGCTGCGATGCCCCCGCGGGGCCGCCAGAGAGCCTTAAGGTGAATCACAAGACCCGAGCGAGGTGTCTCCACTTAACCATCTGACTGGGAACCAAACAAAGACGGAGCAGAGGTCACCCGGTGCTCACCAACTCCGTCAGGAGGAAGGGTGGAACGTCACCTTGCGAGAGACGCCAGGATTTACACGGAATAACGGATTAAGATGAATGCAGGGAAAGGCTCTGAGGTTGTGCTGAAAGCGAAGACCCGCCGAGGGGCTGATGGAACACCAGGCTGCTGAGGCAGCTCTCAGTCCCGCTCCAGCAGAGGACGGATCCGGAGCTGCTCCCAGCATCTATTCCAACACAAATAACCACCAGCTGCTCCGGGAACAGCTCCTCTGAGGGGAAAAACACACGTTCTCTAATGGGATTCTGCCGCTGCTCCAACCTGCAAATAATCCCGCAGAGCCAGGAGACAATAATGAGCAGCTGCGGGGTTAAAACAATCATCCTCCTGCGCTCAGATTTGATATTTCCCTCATAAATCTGCAAATCTGAGCTTGATTTGTTCCCCCCCCCTCAAAACACAGGCGAGGAAAAATAAACCCGGGTGTCCAAATTCAATTACCGCGGAGCCACACAAGGAGACCTCTTATTAGTTCAATATCTGCTCAAGTTGCCGCTGCAGGCTTGAATTAATGAGGCGTTTATTTACGCATACTGTTAATAAATGTGCGCCAGAGCGGCGGCGCAGTCACATAATCCCCGCAAACTGTCAGGAAAAGCCTCAAAAACAGCGTCACGTCAGCTAGACCGACAACCTCCGTCAGAACCGAGCCGACCCTCCGGACCGTAAAGGCAACTTGGGCTGACTTTAAACACACTTTAGCTCCGGTAAACGTGGTTACGGTTTGCGGTTTTACTCCGATTTGGTAAGTTTCAGACCCGGGCTGGTTCAGCCGGATCACCGCAGAAGCAACATCTGAAACCATCCGCCAGCCGAACGAACCGAACCTCCTCTTACCTTCTTATTGTTCCCCTCGTTTCTTTTCCCCGCTGCGAACGCCGAACCGCGGCCGTCGCCTTTCTGCCAAGTGAAGCCGAAGAGAAGCGTTGAGAGGCGGCGTGGAGGAGCGACTTGGTTGAGTTTAAGCTAGTTTTCTTCAGGTAGCGGTGAGTTAATCCCAGAGTGGCGGAGCGGCGCCCCTCTACCCTGCGACGAGACCACAGCCAGACTGAGAGCACAACAGCCAGGCGGGCGTCCACGCCACGCCCACACACTCGCGCCTGACAGCCACGTCATCCAATCGCGGCTCGACTCCGAGGCCGCCTATGCGCTGATTGGCCGGTTTTCGTCCCGCCCAGAGGAGCTCACTTTCCCAGATGTTGGAGGCCATAAAGTTGGAGCCTGTTACTCCGAGCAGCCAATCAGAAGAAAGGAGAGGAGATTTAAGCTTGAAACACGCGCATAGTTTCACTTTGTGGGAGGAGCTTGTTTAATGGTAACCCACAGCCGTAAATGGGTTTGTGTAATAAACCACTGTGGAGCTTGCAGCCTGCTATTTGGCCAGTTTAAACATGATAATTATTCAATTTAGCCTAAATAGTGGGCATAAACTACTGTTGGAAATCTAAAAAAATATAAAAGAACTGTAAGAAATGAACGATAACCCACCTTACACCGGTATCAAAGCAAACATCGGTGGGGGTCCCTCTCCACAGTGCACACAAGCAAACTGCATGTACAGTACATAAAACAAAACACGGCTAATGTTAGCAAAGTTAGCTTAGCCTACCCAGTGCACGACCATTAACAGTCCTACAGAAAACTGTAATTCCTGTGATCGACGGTCACCACTGAAACCCTCCGTTAGTAGAAACTAGTAGAAGAAAGGTGCTATGAAAACCCATGTTCAGCCTAAATACGACTAATCAAGCTAAACTCTGGGGGCTATGTGTGCTGCCATCTTAATCACAGCTGACAATCATTCCATTTCCATTTCCTTGTATCAAAGGGCCAATTAAAGCTTGAAGGTTGCTCGTAAATCAGAAGAATGAAGTGGGATTTGTTAATTATACTCTTTCAATACATTGTGTTTTGCACGATTAAATTAAACTTTACTTGAACCGCAAAGAAAGCACGCCGTGCTCCCGAGCGTTGCTCAGACACCTGCGAGGGCCCGACGCTGACTCAGCTCTTGACGCTAATCTCAGACATGGCCGAGCGCTCGTGGCATCGTTCATCTCCAGACTTCATCGCTTTCATTTTCATCCCCGTCAGTCTTTTAGCTTTAAAATGCTAACGCTGGGATACTGAAAGTGAGCCCACTCGTCTCCTGCAGCCATTGTTGTCCCGGTTACGATACTGTCGAACAAGTCACACGACCTCCTTTTAGGTCATCGCAGCGAAGATGCTGCGAGCTTTTGGGCTGCAGTCGATGCGCTCTGCTGGGGTCGTCTGGCGGCGCCACGCCGGGGCCCTCTCGGACACGGAGGCGGCTCAGAGGGCCCAGATCCTCGTGGAGTGGCGGCGTCTCGGCGCGCGCTCAGGGTTCGGCCTGTGACACGGCTCGTCTCGTATTTCACATCTTCACGACTGCCTTTTTCCTTCAGAGCGAGCGAGCGAGCGAGCTGCATCCTGCATGCAAAACACCTCCAGAGCTCCAGGGCCCGGCGCTCCTCAGATGTCTGACGACACAGCCACAGTTTGGGAAATGGAATCGCTTCAGCAATTTTCAGAAAATATAGAAATAATCAAGAAAAGCGGGAGCTAACCTGCACCTGAGTAAAAGTCATTTCCTCTAACAAAGGTGAGTAGAACGCTCCAGGCAGACGCTGCTTAGCCAAGCTTAGCCTAGCCTAGCTTAGCGCGACACAAAGAGGGGAACTTGCTCCATTTCTGCCTGTCAAACGCAGAATCAGCCGTCCAGTAACACAGCGGAGGTGTGGAGGAACACGGGCATCGGAAAAGGTCGGCGTCTGAACAGATGACACCAGGAACTTTGATGCCTTTAGCCGCGTCTCTGCGCGCTCTGGTCCTTGGGAGCAACCTCGACTGTAAACGGTCCGATGGTCGGAACGCCCACAAACTTCACCTCAGAGCCAATTAGGAGGATACGCACGTGTGTTCGCCGTTTGTTCCCGTGGGGGCGGCGAGGTGTCAGCCAAATCCAACGGAATGACGACGGCGTTCCGGGAGGCTTTTGAGTCGTCCTCTCTGCGGAGAATATCGACCTGTTTGGAGCAGGAAGCCCCCGCCTGTCACACCATTAAAATATGTTAATGCATTAATGCTATTCCACAGGGAGAAGACAACGTGAGGCGCTTTGGATTGATGGCGTCTTCAAATGGACCAAAATTATGTGCAATTTGTCGTTTTTCCCCACTCTGGATCTTTTGAATCTGCGGCTGACTGAAGGGGATCTGCATATATTGTGTGCAAATGTGGACAGAGTGTGAATATTTTAACCCCGGCTGACTGATGTGGCTCTGCTGTTCGGCTCCGTTTTATCTGGGAGCTTTTTATTCCATTTAGAACCTGCTGCCTCCTGACTTCCTGCGCTCCGGAATGCTAAACGTGTTTTAGCGCAGAGGCAAATATCAGAGCTAGCAACCAGATTTTATCTCATTAAAAAAGAAATACGATCCCGTCCCGACGTCAGGACACAAAAGGGGGAAGATGGAGAGGAAGGTCGCTGGGGTTTGAGGCCGGAATCCGCTCCGTCCGTCTGTGCCGAAACCGTTTGGGCCTGAAGGCACAAACGTTAGCTTTTTAGCTCCGAGACAAATGCGAGAATAACAAGGGAGGGGAAACCTCTGCAGCCTCGCCGCAAACCCGTCAACGACTCGGCGGACCTCCACACGCTCGCGCGCCTTTCCACAACGTGGAGCGGCTAACAGGAACACACGGTTGCTAAGCTCCCTCTGTTCCCTCAGATCAGCATCCCCGACGGCCGCCGCCGATCTCGCCCGTTAATATTCGCGCCAGAGTTTCACCTGTATGAGAAAAAGACTCCCGGTGAGCTGAACACAGACAGGATGCAGATTTCTGGGAAGAGAGGATAAATATGTTTACGGCTCGGCGGGGAGGCTGGAATACTCAATGACATGAGCGCGTGGAGCTTTCAGGCCTTCCTGCAGCGAAACGTCTGCAGAGAATCCGCAAAGGTGCGCAGCGAGCAGCTGCCTCCACGTAGACTTTGTCAACATCAGGCTGCAGCACGTCAGGAGCGGGTTGTAGCAGCAGGAACACGCTTGAATGGCGCTCCGCCGGAACGCCCGGCGCTCCGCCGGAACGCTTTATTCACTCAGTCCGCTGTACAGTAGTAAAATCCAGGCTGCAGGTCCTTCCAATCAAAGCGCTCCCAGCACCAGCTCCCAGCAGCTCTGGGGTTCGTGTCCGGCCGCTCGGCGAGGTCAGAGGTCGCCGAGAGAACGGAGAGTTTCCGGACAGAAACCGGAGCCGGATATGGGAGCGCGTTTACACGAGGACTGACTGACTGTTCTCTGACCGGCTGATGAAGGTTAACCTGTCAGCATCAGCACCGCCGCCCCTCCTCAGGACGGAGAGGCGGAGTGATATCGACCTGCGCACCAGCAGCTCATCTGTGCGGCGGCGGTGATCCATAACCAGAGCAGATGTTCTCACGGCAGCAGCAGATTTAGTCCTCCATCACCACCACCATCATCATCATCATCATCTTCTGGATCCTCCGCCTGAAGGAATGCTGATTATTACCGGCAATCATCATCTTCCACAGCCGCCTCGCGCCAACGTCGCAGGCCAAAAGCAGATCCCGATCTCTGCTGTGAAAGAAGAAAACAGAGAGATGACAGGAGCCGAGAGTCTGCAGGCGGAGACCGGGGGGGTAATCAGCGCTGGAGTGTGTCTCAAAGCACCACACAGAGCCTTCGCCGCCTTCGCCGCCTTCGCCGCCTTCGCCGCCACGGACCAGCCGCCCAATTTAGCAGGAGCATTACAGCTCCAGATGATCGGAGCGGCGATATGGAGGCGCCATTATCCGTCCTGAGGAAGACAGGCGGCGCTTCCTCCACTGCGGTGATCTGCTCCACCTGTAATTCCACTGACACCTGTGAGTGGACGCTCCGTGGAAGCCTGGCGGCCCGTTTCCACGGCGACGGCAGATCAGACAGCCGAGATGCGTCGACGATTCGTCTGTCATCTGAGAGGCGTCGCGGAAGTGACGGCGAGGCGGCGCTCTGAGGATCACCTGAGCGAGGGGCGGAGCTTCTCGCCCCACTGACGAAAGGAAGACGATCCGTCCCAGCTGAGGCTCACGTTAGCCTGACTGGAAACAGCCGCGCTGAAGCTAACGTCGGTGAAATCCTTAAACAGAAAGGCGGCATCAACAAAGACTGCGTTAATCATCCGCCCACCAGCTGGAGCGTTAGCGCAGCGCTAACCGCTGAGCCCTCGGAGGCACGTCAACCACAAATCTTGTCTTCGTGGGCGTTCTTGGGGGTGGGGTTCACCCGCTGGAGCCGGAGCCGAGGAAACCGCCGGGCCGACCTTTACCAGCACCGGGCCGACCTTGCTTGGCTAGCTCGCTGTCTCCGCCCCCCCCCGGCAGAGAAGGTCTGCGTTTAAAACCGTGTCCGCCGGTGAGGGATGAGTAAATGTGAGCGCGTCGCTGCCTCCGGAAAACAGGATGTTGTCTTTGTTTAAAGACGCAGGCGCGTATTTATCGTTGCTCGGCCGAATCGTCCAGAGTCGAATATTAGCCTGGTTATTAAAAGCCTCATCTGGCCGGCGTGTCGCATCAGTCTTCCCGCGGAAAGGTTAGCCACAAGCTGGCGAGGAGGCAGCGGCGAAAATGAGCCGGACGCGGCGGCTTGTCGGGAAAATGTCACCAGGTTAATGTCAAGAGACGGCGAGACAATATCAGCTGTAGTTAAACACCGCTGCTGGGATTAACGCCAGGAAAAGATGGAGACAGGAAGAGGACTATGGATCAGGTCTGATCAGTCTGTGTGTGTGTGTGTGTGTGTGTGTGTGTGTGTGTGTTCTTGTACATGCAACATAATGAGGACCAGGATATGAATTTCTCTGCTGAAGTGGGGACGTCTGGTCAAAACATCTGGTTGAGGTTCAGATTAGAATCTGGATCTGGATCTAGATCAGGATTTGGATAAGGATCAGATTCAGGATTTGAATTTGCATCAGGATCAGGATCTGGATCTAGATCAGGATTCAATCCAGTTTATTTATATCGCATCTTTTGTCTCTGGGGGCTTTACAGAGGCAGAAACCCGGAGCCAGAACCCCCAGGTAGCAAGGAAAAACTCACTTTTAACAGGAAGAAACCTGGAGCAGGACCAGGCTACCAAGGAGGAACCATCCTGCTGAAAGTCAGCTGGGTAAAGGAGGAGGAGAAGAGGGAGAGGACAGGGAGGATAAAAGAGAGAGAGAGAAACAAATACAATCGTAGAATCATAGAAATACAAACATAGCAGACATTCATGGGGGGGATTTGGATAAGGATCAAGATCTAGACCAGGACCAGGATAAGGATCAAGATCTAGACCAGGACCAGGATAAGGATCAAGATCTGGATCAGGACCAGGACCAGGACCAGGACCAGGATAAGGATCAAGATCTGGACCAGGATCAGGATCAGGATCAGGATCAGGATCAGGACCAGGACCAGGACCAGGATCAGGATCAGGATCAGGATCAGAACCAGGACCAGGACCAGGATCAGGATCAGGATCAGGATCAGAACGCAGTCATAAGACCCCAAAAATCAGGAGTACAAACGTGTTGATAATCAGTTTCAGACTGAGGGGGTGGAGGATGGAAATGTCCTGATGATTCATCGATCACACACACACACACACAGAAACACACACGCACACACACACTGAAAGACTAATCAGGCCACTGCAGGGTGTGTGTCTGTGTGTGTGTGTGTGTGTGGGGGGGCGGGGTGTCACTCTCAGTGTGCAGTAACACACACTGAAAGCGGCGCCCTGCTTTGCGCGGTGGCGGTGTGACGTCATCAGCTGTCAGGCTGCTCTGACATGAGAATCTTGATGAAGAGGAGAATCCATCACATCCCGTCTTCCTCCTCCTCCTCCTTCTGCGGCGCCTTTTCCTTTGTTTGCGTTGCATCTTCCTCGGAGAGCGGCTGTCAATCAGGCGGCGTGGACGCCGTGTGGCGGCGGCGGGATCCTCTTCATCTCCCGCTGATGAGGCCGGGGAGCGCCGCTCCTCTTCATCAGCAAACACCTTCTGCTGCTCATCTCGCCCAGAAAATCAGCGTCCGCGGTCACAAGCAAGCAGGTTTGGAGCCGTCAGACACGTTTGCAGACCCTCCTCACCTCACACGCCTCACGTCTTTCACCCAATTTGTAGTTTTTTTTACTACAAAAGTCCCCTAAAGGTCAGGTGTCCGTCAGCTGGGGGGGCGTGGCTTGTGAACATACCGCAGCTGGCCACCAGAGGGAGCCGGAGGGAGGCTCCAACCTCTCCTCGCTCTCGTGGTCACGGACCTTCACACGCAGACGCTCCTCCGCCCGCCGCGGCTCATAATGTGCCACTTCCTGTCGGGTCATAATTCAATAAGGCTGACACAGAAGACACGCCGCCGCCGCTCAATCTCGTCCCTCGCCGTTCCGCTCATTGGCTGATAACAGACGTGATTGCACTCTGTCACTTTTATTCCCTCGCTCCGAGGAAGAGAGATGGGGCGGCGAGGAGTGAAACGAGGGTGGTGGCGGCGGCGGCGGCTGAACTGTGGCCGCTGATCAAATCAGCCCCCCCGCTGACCCCCGCACGCCTGCTGGCAGTTGAAATGTGGCGGCGCGGCGGTGGGGAAAGTGAGACGGCGGGCGTCGGCGCGCTGACATTTCTGCGGCGGCGACATCTTTCTCTTCTGCCTCAGGGCCCAGGTGGCGTGGCTGAAGCCCCGCCTCCGCCGCCGACTTCACACGGCATCAAAGACAAGATGAACTTTCATTTCTTGATGATTAATTCCGAATTTTGACCACAAGAGGTCAGCAGATCTGACTTTCAGAGGAGAAGCAGGCTGACCCCAGGTCAGAGGTCGTTATAACCAACCTTTACGGATGTCTGCTTCTTCTTCTACAAACAAACAAACAAACGCTCGCGTTTTAAACCTGATGGATCCTGTTTTCCTCTCATCAGCGGAGATTCCGGGTTGAAGCTGAAGAACGCCGAGTCAGCAGGTGTCTGAGATTTGTTCCTCCTGCAGCAGCAAGGACTTTGCCGGGTTTCATCCCGACGGTCCGAGTCTCATCCCGACATCCCAGGTCTCATCCCGACATCCCGGGTTCCATCCCGACGGTCCGAGTCTCATCCCGACATCCCGGGTCTCATCCCGACGGTCTGGGTCTCATCCCGACATCCCAGGTCTCATCCCAACATCCCAGGTCTCATCCCGACATTCCAGGTCTCATCCCGACATTCCGGGTCTCATCCCGACATTCGGCGTCTCTTCCCATCGCCGACTCCTCTGCTCTCCGAGTCCAAACAAGTTAAGCTGCGCTGTGATGAAAGAGAAGAGTAATCAGGGTAAACGAGGCCGCTGAGAGAGGAAAAGTGGACCCAACCAGGAGATGAGAGCAGATCCCTCGGAGCAGCGACTTCCTCCTGACTCAGCTCATTTGATTAATTTCCGACATTAACTTCTGAAAACTGGAATGGCTTCTGCCGAACGCTTGCGGAGCGGTTACATAACAGCCGCTCAACCTCCCCCGCCTACCGACGGCCCCGAGCGAAGGCGCTCCCAGTTTAACCTCCTGTTAGAGAAGGGAAAGAATCAGCAACGGATGCGGAAATGATCACGGGAATGCTGCAGGAAGGCTTCCTCAAACACGGCCGCCTTCAGAGGGGACGACCGATGGAGCGGAGAGGTGAGGGAATCATCTCTAACGCAGCGGAGCAGGAAGCGCTAACCTGCGGCTACGTGCTAACCGAGTCCCGTCTTTGTTTTGCTGTTAAACCGGAGGATTTTCCCGGATCTGGAACCGAGAACGCTGCTGCGTCAGCGTTCATTTCCACAGCCTGGTTTTACCATCAGAGATGAGCTGAAGGTGACCAGAATGGGCGGAATCTGGTCAGAATTCCCTTCTTAAAGATTTACGGTCTGGATGAGAAGGTTCTGGAACGTCGCAGTAACGAGTGTGTCCACAGCGGAATCCTTTGGTCAGTTGTCCGCGGTAGCTCCTCGTGGTTCGGGTCCCTGCCTGGAATCCTGTACCATATTCCCGTCCGGTGCTAGCGTGTCTGCAGCTAAAGCTCATGGACTGGTTAGCATCAGCTAGCTTCCGGGTTTCTGCGAGCCGGATCAGAATGTCGGAACTCGTGTGGACAGGCCTGGAGACGCTACTGTGGAACCAGCGTGTGTTTCCTGTCCTCCTGAGGACCATCAACGGCTCCAGCTCAGGGTCATTTCCACACCCTCTTCTCCGCCGCCAGCGCCGCTCGCTCCCGTCGTGCCGTCTCTATTCTGTGCGGAATTCATCCAGGGTCGCCTGAAATGGACCCGGGATGAATCGGCTTCAGTTCAGCCTATTTCTGGCCAAATCCACCGTTATCACATTTGCAACGGTGGGACACCAACATTCAACCCCTGAATGGGGGCGGGGCTTAGCCTGCCACTGAGGTAACCATGGAAACATTTGATGATTTGTTTAATAGTTCTGAATCTACTTCATGACAACAGCAGAATGGGAATTTTTAAGCGTGTCCACAAACTCCAGGATGGAGATTTAAACGGGTCACAGAAGGCCGTCGGCTAATTAGCCAAAAAGGCTGGACAGGCAGCGCCGGGATCCTGCGGTAAATGGACCCCTGGATTATGTTTCCAGGAAATGAAATCCCGACTGGAAAGCCGTGACCAGTCGAACTAGCGCAAACTGGCATTTACCACCAACCACGTTAGCGTCTCAGCTGATGTTCGCTGTCATAATAGATCAGGCGACTGAAGACTTCCTGTTCGCGCTAGCCGCAGGTTTCGGTGACGTTTTTAATTAGAAACTCCGGGGAGGCCGCCGATCAGAGCGGAATATTTTGACATTTCCACACAGAACCGCAGCCGAAATGCAAAGTGGGGATATGGACCGGAATATTTGAATAAATCTCGCAGGCTTAAAGCAGCAGATTAGCGTAGCAACGGTGTAATGCGAGGCAGAGCTAAGCCAGTCTGATCCAGTGTCAGCGACACGAGGACAATTAACGCGCAGCGGCACAGACAGAGACGCTAGCGTTTATGGGATGTACAGTTCATTAAGCAGCACTCAGGAGCGACTTATCATTAGCTTGCAGTTAGCATGCATACATTAGCCGCGCAGCAATTGAGCTATAACTTAGAGAAGGGGCGGGGCTGGAATTACCAAAAAACAAACGTTGGCCGGTGCACCTCTGGTGCCGTGGTAACGGGCTCCAGATGTGCTGCTGCTGATGACACAGCTGTAATGGCCTCGTTAGCGCGGCGGAGGACCTGACGGAGGGAGAAGGCTCTGGTTTGACCTCTGAACTGTAACAGCCCGTCGGGTCGCCGCGGGGACGTCCCGCTAAAATAGAAGTAAGAGGCAGGAGAGCTGCAGCAGCCTGCAGAGAAGGCGGTAAAAGCGCAAACACGGCCTCCACCTACACGAGGACCCACTTTATCCTCTCGCACGGGCTTCAACCCTCATGTTTCCCGTTTAGGCCACGCCCCCTACAGACCCCGCCTCACCGGTCACGCCTCCAGCGCTGTGGAAGCTCCAGAAGGGGGCGACATCACCTCTGACCCCGGAGCGGCGCCAGCAGGCCTGTTTACATCAACAGCATCGGTGGGGTTGGTTTCTATGGAAACGGGAGCGCCAACACATCATGTAATCGCCTGATTTCGTGTTCTCGCACCTGCAGACGGACTCCTCAATGAGGTCGAAGCCCTTCAGACACACTCGCCAAGAAGCTGCTACGGTCGCCGTGGCGACGGGCCCTTGCCTGAAAGCGGAATATTTTTGTTAACACTTTTGCAGAATTTGAACCTTTAAGAAACACAGACACGTTATACATGTGAAACACACACACACACACACACACACTCACACACACACACACACACTCCTCTTCTCACCCTCTGCACCGAGAGTAAGTGGCTCTATTTAACGAAGAACATGTGCTTCAGTTAGATGTGTGTGTGTGTGTGTGTGTGTGAGAGAGGACCTGGGGGCGGGGCTACTCTGGAGACCTGCGAGCCCTCGCTGGGAGGAATGTTTAAATAAAGCGAGGAGCGTGGGAGTGATGAGACGGCCCCTCGTGTGCTGACACACAGAAGAGGAACTTAAATACCCCCCAAACTTTTGAAGGGGGACAGGAAGTGTTCCCTGAGGGGGACAGGAAGTGTTCCCAGACACCTGCAGGAGAGAAGAAGAAGGAACCTGCAGAAGATCAAATACTAGCTGCAACATTAGCTAAAAGCTAACTTTCAGTTTTAAATACAAAACTTTGGAGTGAATTCAAGGTCGTACTTGGCTGCATTAATGTGAATAAATGAGGCTCCTGATTATATTGTAGTTTTGTTAAATTGTCACGTATATAAATGGTGTTTATTTGAGCATCGGTTATTAAAATATCTCTGCTGTGATAAATCTCACTGCCAACGTTTCATTTGCACACAATCTGCTGCTGATGGAATCGCGCCTGGCTTCATCCGGGTCAAGTTCGCAGGGTCAAGGTCGCCGCCTCTGTGAGTAGTTAGACATCAAAGAGGACGACATCCGACGCCTTTGATCCTGATGGTAAACACTGCTCGGAATGTTTGTTCTGTACAAAAAGATTGTGTGGGTTTCCTCATCCCTAATCTGGAATTCTGAAGGGAATAACGCCTCCTTTATTATGGGATTGGCTCTGAATTAGCTCTGGATTAGCATCGGTGGAGTAAAGTGTTGCCACTATAAGGGTTTGTAGTCAGTTTTCCATCAACAAAGCTAAAACTTCCAGATTATTTCTCCTCTTTTCATTTCAGTTATAAATGAGTTATGCAAACAACAACAAACAACAACAAACAACAACTAAACCAGGAAAAGGTCTTGAAATCCAGATTCAGCAGCCGTTTGAACCTAATTCCACATAAATTCTCTCTGTCGGAGGAAAATAACACAGCAAACGTCAACGATTTACATCAGATTAGCGTCTCATTAGCATCCGTTTAGCGCGTTAGCGGACAGTACAGTTAGCATCCAGCTGTTCTATTTACATCTGTCATAACCTGACGTAACTGTGGGCGTGTTCTGTTATTTTTAGCTGTTTTTAAATAAATACCGGCAGAAGCTTAAAAAAACCAAAGCAGAAGCAGAAACAGACGTGTAGCAGCGGTTTAATAACGGCGGTGTCAGGTGCAGAAACGCAGGGGCGGCGCTGAAACGGCTCCCGCCGGGAATGTCACCTTCCTGCCCCCTCGTCCCTCATCACATCCCGCCGGATGACAGGAGCCATTTCAGAGGCGGCGAGGGGGAGCGCGGCGCCGAGGCGGAGATGAAGAGGACGCAAAAGCGAGGAAGACAGCAGGAGGACAAGAACACGACGGAGATCAGGTGGAGCTGACAGAAAAGTGATGAAGTGAGGAAAAAAAGGGTGTTAGCTGTGTTTACTGACGTGTGTGTGTGTGTGTGTGTGAGCTGTTTGTCATCTAGCAGACGCAGTCAGGGACATATATTTAAAAAAGAAAGAACAACCGAGCTTTAAAAAACAATAACGTCCTGATTCTGAAGGCAGCTCCAGAGCGATCTGCTGCCCCTAGTGGTAGCAGTGAGAACCCGACCGTCTGGAAGGCGCTAACCCGAGCCAGAACAGGTGCAACACGCCGTCCAGCGTGCGTTATTTGTCACATCCAATCTATTTTTTTGCTCTTTTGCTTGATTAGCGTCCCTGTTAGCGTTGCTAATCCCTCTCCATCCCCAGCAGCCGCTGATCCCTGGCGCCTGTTTGCAAAGGTCACCGTGTCGTTCTGAGGGATGGATTAGCGACGCCAAGCCTTTTTCCCATCGCCGCCCCCACCGCCTGCGCCTGTCCCGTCCAGACGCCTCCACCTGCGTTTTCCTCCCGTCTCTTGGCGGCTGATCGATCACGGCTGTCAGAGCAACGTTCGTGACTGGTGGTATTTTCCATAAGTCAACATCTCCTGCGGGACCGTTTATCCAAACAGCAGGTGACATTGACACCTCGGCTAACATGTTAGCGACTCGGTTAGCATGTTAGCGACTCGGTTAGCATGTTAGCGACTCGGTTAGCGTGTCATTTTAAAATGGTGACACACAGAAACGTTGAAACCGCGGAAACGTTATCTGTTCTCAGACGCAACCTGTCGGACACAAACGTTCAACCTGTAATTTACGACCTGAATCGTTTGAGAAAACGTCGTAACCATGACGACCCGATGACTAAACCTCAGAAATTCAGGCCAGAGAGAGAATGTCTCCTTTTAGCAGCAGCCGAGGAAGGCTTAGAACTTCAACAAAGTTAAAGGAAGAGACACACACACACACACACACACACACACACACTCTGATTTGTCCTCAGCCACATTGTCGAGATAACGGCAACAAAAGAAGAATGAAAGAGCTGACGCGGCGGGAAATATAGTCTGACACACTGATCCATCAGCACCGCTCAGGCTCAGTGACCACACACACACACACACGCAGTGATGGTGGCTCCTCGGGGACTCGATTTAATCCTAAACAATCATTTCAATCAATCACAGATTGATAACGTAGCCGTGACTGTTGCTGGCTGAGGTGAAATGCATTGTGGGACACCTGCGCCTGACACTGACCTGATAAAAGGGGTGGAGCTACAGCTCTGAGGATGAAGGTGAGGTTCTGGTTGGAGCCGGGCGGGATGGTTCTGCTGAAACGGGAGACGTTTGTTCTTCAGCCGGACCAGAAGCTGCTGGGGGAGGAGGTCAGACCCCGAGGTCAGGTGGAGCCGGAGCCTCCTCAGGTGTCTGCAGGTCACATCTGGAGGTCAGACGATGGTGAAAGGTCAACGCCGCGGTGGAGCGATGGCACCGCGTCTTTGTTTGGACTCTGGAGTGGAACCAGTCCTGATGTCAGCAAAGCTAACTGAAGCTAACAGACTGTCATATTATCTGCATGCTAATTAAAAGGTGCAGCGGCGGCGGCTCACCGCCGCTGCGGCGCTGAAAGAAGGATTAATTTTCTGAAGGCAAAGATTCTTTTTTCAAGGTAAATCGTTTCTGCTTTTTCCTCCAAGTTCAGCAAAAAGATGAAACGATGCCAACGAACCCTGAAAAGCTCATCATCTGTCTCTTTTCTGGGCCGATGACCAGGTTTCTCCTGCGTGCCTGTTGAGGATAATCTGTGATTAGCGTGCGGCGAGGAGGTGGAGCCTGGAGGAACACCGGGTGAAGGTAACAGCTGAGGAGAAGGAGTGGGAACGTCGGCGTTGGGACGCGCAGGAAGTGAGTCTTTCATCGAGGAATGACGGCTAATTTCAGAGTGCTACGCTGCAGCTAAATCTTTCACATGCTAGCTTTAAAAAGACGACAGTTCGAGCGGAAGAAAGAAGGTTATTCAGGTACGAAGATGGAGAGAAACCAAGAACGTGAAAAAGGATAAGACGCTAACATGTCCTCCTGAGGAAGGTAACGTTAGCGGTGGAGTGCAGACAAAGCTAGGACGCCATTGTGAGGATAGATAATCTGTGGTTAGCTACACATTTTTATGCGTATAATTTCAGTCCTTCAACACCTCCATCACCAAAGAACACTAAGGCTGTCCTTGCTAGCCTAGCGTTTGTAGCATCACGTGGTGCGGGTTAGCATTGTCCTCTCAGTAATTACCAGATGATTAGCATCTGCGCTAACACCTGCAAACAAATCCACGAATGTTTGTGGAGGCAGATATTTAAGCAAACCGCTAAAGCTAGCCAAACTAGCATCAGTTGTTCAGTTTGGAAACAGCAAACTTCTGTTAAACAACATTTTTGTTGCTGCTGAAACAGGACGATGGAGTTTGTCTCGGGGTGAAAACTGATTAAGAAGAACTTCAGAAGCTTCGCAGCTAAATAAAAACAGTGCCAAGGCTACATTGGAAAGATGCTACGCGATGCTGGTTTCAGCCATCTGGGTGTTTGCGTGTCCTCAGAACTCCTTCGCGGTTCATGTCGGATCCTTTCTTCCCGCTTTCTAGCTGCTCCTCAGTAAGCCGGCGTAGACGGAGCAGATAAGAGCGAGGAGAGAACCGGCCTGAGGACACACAACCACAGAAGAAGCTTCTGTTAGCGATGAGGCCTCCTCGTGTCAGCACCAACAGCTAACGAGCTGAAATGCCTCCAACACCAGAAACGCTGCAGGGGGCGCTATAACACGTTCCTGGAGGTGGTAGCGCCGCGACGGACGTTCTTGTGCGGCTAATCAAAGAAAAATTAGCGTTTAGTGACGTCTTAATCAAGGCGCCGTTGCTGCAACGTTAGCTTCAGCGACTCGGTTAATTAAGAAAGCAGGATGGATGACGGCGTGGTGACAACGGACTTGACCCAATAACCATCACACACACACACACACACACACACACACACACACGGAGACAGAGCGGAGATAAAGAGTCATCAATCTGCTGATATTTAAGGCCTCTTAAAGGGATGAATGATGGATGGAACAATGATGGATGGATGGATGAATGATGAATGGGTGATGAGTAAAGCTGATCTAATGTTAGAGTTGAAAATAAAGTTTCTAATTCATGAATTAAGTCACCTTCTGAGGTTTTGCGTCTCTTTACTGACCCCTGGAGGCTACAGGAGGAACTACCTGAACCGTCAACCACCTGAAGGTTCTGGACGTGCACGCTGGCGTCTCCAGCTGCTCATCGCAGACTCCGGATGGATGTCTTCAAACGTCCTCCTGGTCCCAGACCTTCATTGATGAAACTCCACTCGTGACATCAAAGCAGCTTCCGTGATCAAAGCCGTCAGTTTCTGTTTTCGCCGTTAATCCGGACTAATTTTCCTCCGAAGACGCGTTCCTCCCTTCAGATCTGCCTTTTAAACAAAGCGACGTGGAAATGACACTTGGCGGCGCGCCTAATGTGGGGAAAATGCGACAACGCTAACGCCGCCGCCACGCTTTGAAACAGGAGAAGCAGTTTCACAGTCAATTTGATCAGAGCAGCAACTGAAAGAAGCTTTGTTGCCAGCAGAGAAAGGAAAAGACATTAGCGCTAATAAGAGCTTTGCACAGCTAGCAGGAATGCTACGTAGCGGCAGATCAAAGCCATTTCTGTCCAGCTAGCTTGTGTTACCGACTTGGTGCCCAGAAGAGTCTGAAAATGTAAAAAAAAAAAAAAAAAAAAAAAAAAACAATAATCAAGTATTAAAGAGATCAAAGAACATGGGAGAATGTGCTTGCTAAACACAACCGCTAATCTAGCTATATTTACCGCGGGAATGCTAACTGTGCGCAAGAAGCAGAGGGAAAGCTTGAATTCACCCGAGTCGTCAGGTTTAGCGCACATGCTAATAGTCTGGACACGGGAAACTGATCCAGGACCAGCGGAGGCGTCCCAGCAGGTCAAACTGGACCCGCTGCCGCTTCGGTAGCAACTCGCTAACTGGATCTAAACGCTCCAAACTGCTGTGAACCGCCTGCGCTAACCTTGTGAACTGCCTGCGCTAACCTTGTGAACTGCCTGCGCTAACCTTATGAACCGTCTGCGCTAACCTTGTGAACCGCCTGCGCTAACCTTGTGAGCTGCCTGCGCTAACCTTGTGAACTGCCTGCGCTAACCTTGTGAACCGTCTGCGCTAACCTTGTGAACCGCCTGCGCTAACCTTGTGAGCTGCCTGCGCTAACCTTGTGAGCTGCCTGCGCTAACCTTGTGAACCGCCTGCGCTAACCTTGTGAACCGTCTGCACTAACCTTGTGAACTGTCTGCACTAACCTTGTGAACTGTCTGCGCTAACCTTGTGAACCGCCTGCTCTAACCTTGTGAACTGTCTGCACTAACCTTGTGAACCGCCTGCTCTAACCTTGTGAACTGTCTGCGCTAACTTTGTGAACTGTCTGCACTAACCTTGTGAACCGCCTGCGCTAATCTTGTGAACTGTCTGCACTAACCTTGTGAACCGCCTGCGCTAACCTTGTGAACTGTCTGCACTAACCTTGTGAACTGTCTGCGCTAACCTTGTGAACCGCCTGCGCTATCCTTGTGAACCGCCTGTTTCTGAAGCGGAACATTTGTGTTCTTCATCTCCGGTCCTCAGGTGGAGGAATTATGCTAATCGCTCGGCGGTTTTCGGACTTTTGTTCAGCTGCAACAAAGAGGACGAGCGGAAGCAGAGGATCAGACAGACGAGTTTCTCCTCTCTTCCTCCTTCGGGAGAACATTAAAAAACAATTAGTCGTCTGATTCCACGTTTGTTCTCGCTGCTTCAAAGGCGACCTGCAGCGCCCAGCCGCTCTCTGCGGAGGGCGAGCTGGCTACAGAAGACAGCTAACGGCCGAGCTAGCGTGTAGCAGCTACCAGCTCGAGTTGTTTGTCGGAGCTGAAGATAAAGATCAGATCAGGTTAGAATGATGATGTCAGACAGGAAGTAAAGGTCTGGGGTTTGTTCCCATGACGATGGTTCCTCATCCCGCTAATGCGTGTGACTGCGGCACTTTCACACTAATTTCCCTCCGCCGTGTTTGGCCTCGCTGCCGTTTATTTATTTCCTGTCACGCTCTGGAGGTCGCTGACATCATCATCGGTGCGTCTGACTGCCGTCGCGGCTTCTTCTGGGTTTATTAATAAGAAACCAGCCGCGACATTAGCGCCCGCTTCAATCGCCGTCAATTTACTCTCCCAAATAACACAAGTGCTAATCTAATAATGACAAGGACGGGAAATTGCTGCTCGCCAAAACAGGTGCTCGCACCGCGACCTTGCTAACGGCTGGAACTCCGACCGCTGTAGCTACGTTTCAGTGTGACGTTAATAAATCTCCTGCCGACGTTTAGCGTCAGAGTGGTCAGACGTGGCTAACGAGGAAGTACAGGCTAGCTAGCTGTGGCAGACCTTAGAAGGGCGTGGCCAAATCTTCCTTGCGCCTCATTGGCCAACTACCAGGGAGCTAGCGTCGCTAACGGTGATAATGGCAATTCAGAAAAGCTAAACGGAACAAAATACTTGAAGCGGAGCAACAAAAACGCCACTTTAACGATCTGCACGCTAAATCAAGTGTGTGTGTGTGTGTGTGTGTGTTGAACTAATCAATCACCTCCTCGTTTTCTCCTTGGCGCTGGCTAATTAGCCCGGAGCCTGCTGGGGCCGCCGGTTCTCCGGTTGATTAGAACGAGCCGACCCGATTGGGGCCGAGGAGGTTCGGACCGCCCGCCGCCGCGACCACAGCGAGGACCGAACGCAGGTCTTTAAAACGTGGAAAACAGTCCCGCCGCATTAGCTTCCTGTTCTGAAGCCGCGCTCGGCGGCGCCGGAATGAGAAACATCTTGACGTGGGAAACCTAGCGACGCTCGTCGGCGCCGCCGTCGTTTCATTATTAAAAGCGAAAAGCGTGAAGAATATTGATGTTTTAACACATCGTCTCTGCCGCTAGCTGGTGTTTACCGCCGCGCCTCCGCGCCGACCAATAATAGGTTTTCTTCGGCTTGTTCATCATCATTTTTCAATCCGGCACGTCGCGATCCCGCTCTCATTAAAGGGGGAGCGGCCTGCTCGGATGGCGCCACTCCGCTGCATCTTTACGTTTATTCATCATTCCGATGTAAACATCCAATTATGCTAACGCTGCTCAAAAAGATGCCCGCTCAGCAGAGACGACGCCCCCGCCGCGTTGCTAACCGCCGCCAGGCCTCCTGGATAAATGCAGTCACGCTACACCCCCACGGGGGAGGGGGCGGGGCCAGCCGAGCAACCGAGAAAAATCAGATTTGGTTTCTTTTTCCATAAATTCAACCAGCGTCTGAACCTCTGATACTTGAGACGACGGCGTCCGTGTTCCTGGGACGTGGAAGGGCGGGGTCACAAAGCCGAAGGTCTCAGAGATCCTCAGGTCCTCCATCACCACGGCAACGCCTCACTCTCCGGTCACATCCCTCAGAAGCGATAGGACCCTCCTGCTGAGATAAGGCCCACCCACTGAGATAAGACCCACCCACTGAGATAAGACCCTCCCACTGAGATAAGATCCGCCCACTGTCATAAGACCCTCCCACTGCAATAATGACTAAACAAACTTAAATAAAGACAAGTCATAAATTGGATGTCCTTGGTAGCTAGCATCACGAACACGCTCAGGACGCCGTCACGCTTGGAGCTAACTGCTGTTAAGGGTTTCTTAACGAGTTAGCAAGCAGATGACACTGATTTAAGTAAAGCAGCTAGTTTGTTTTGTGGAAAATGTCAACAAGGATTTGACCTTTGTTTCTGCAGGAAAGTGGACAAGCAAACGCTCTGTATGCTAATGTGCTGAGTTTGTTATAAATAAAGGTTAAATAAATAAATCACATGACTTTAAAAAGCTACAGAATATTATGATTAATGTTACCGTGCATTTAAAATAGCTCCTCAGATAAACTAAACTACATTATCATCTCCGGCATATTCTTTTTAATGATGACGCTAACGCTTTGGATGTGAACAGGAAGTAGCACCGCTGACCAAGAACCAGCTGTAGCTGCTGTGGCGTCACGGCGCAGCTAAACGGATCAAAAACAACAGCGATCGGTGAGATTAAACGAGAAAGTACGTTAGCAACTTTAGCCAAACATCTGCTGCTCCTGGAGGGTCACCTTTCAGGCTAGCAGCGGCAACGGCGGCGCCTGAAAACAGCTCAGCGCTCCGTCGTTTCCTTCCGTCAAACATCTGCTGTCACCGCCGAAGCGTTCATGTGGCTGGCGCCGCACGGAGGGTGGGTCTTCACGCCAGGACGGTTGTTAGCGATATTAGAACGCTGACAGATGCAAGTCAGCATTCGGCGCTAATGCTAACGCTAACACACCAGTGCAACGGTGATCCCAGGAAGGTTGGTCAGGTGGAAACAGATGTGGAAACAAACCAGGACAGATGTCGGCGTCTGACCTGCTGAGGCTGCTCGCCCCGCCCACCCCCGCTCTCTCTCATCTTCACTCGTTCATCTTAAATTTGGTCTAAAACTATTTTATAATCTCAATTTTCCTTCAGAATAAAAGAATCTCAGATTAAAGGATTAAATGTTAGAATGCTGCTGTCAAAACGACTTAATCTGATTTCCTCCTTCTTCTGCTATAATGTACCCCCCCCCCCCACACACACACACACACACACACACACACACTCTCTGACTCAGCAGGAATAAACGCTGCTCCGTTTTTTCGAGGCTCCTGCGGTAACGAGCTGGAGTACAAAGGTTCTTAATCTCGGCCGTCACTCAGACGGAGAACAAACGGCGCCGCCGGCCTTTGATTAGCTTGATGGGACATGATCGGCCTCAGGTGCCAGGTGATTTCATCACTTCCTGTTTCATTCCAGACACGCTGGACAGGAGGTTTCCACGCTAACGTTGGTACTTTGGCGGCGGCAGAAACGTGTTTATTTATATCACAAAAGCTGCGATTGAGGTCAGGAGCAGATCAGGAAACCACGGAAACGCCGTGGAAAGAAGCGCTAAGACCGCGGAGCCTGCTACCACCCTCTCAATACCGATGAGAACTAGCGCGCTAGCTTCCTCTTCTGTGAGTCTGAGCCAGTTCAAACACGCCCAACAGGAATAAACCTCCACCAGACCCCGGGACTAAACCAAGAATAAAAATGCTAGACGCTAACGTCTCCTGTACATTTCTACAGTCAAAGGAGAGGTACCGCTGCTGCCCCTGCTGGTCGGGGACAGGAAAGCAGGTTACCAGGCAACAGATCCCAGCTGTCAATCAACGTCACAACTGTTAGCCTGATAAATCCAGGAGAGAACCAGGCTGTCAGAGATACGGACAACTTTTCCATTTACCGTCACCTTAAACCGCCGATTCTCCTTGTACTAATTGAACACACACACACACACACACACACACACGTGGTGTGCTCATCTATCATTGTTTGTTGGAGGCAGCGTTCTCACCCTTTCCTCCTGACTTTCAGGGAACACTTCATCTTTCTTGTTGGCGTCCTGGACCGACCGTTTAAAGCGAAGCGCCGTTCGTCATCGTCCGGCGCTAGCGGCGGCGGAGCGCCGTCCCTCACCTGAAAGCTAGAACCGTCCCTCCGTCGGCGTCTGATTTAATTGGCAGCTGATCAGCGGATCCGTCACAGCCGCTTGTTTTCTCTGGAAATAAAACATCTTTGTCCGGCGGTGAAGAGAAGCTACGCCGCTGATTAATGGTCATCTGTGCGGGAAAGAAAATATGATTTAATTTTCCAGCCGTCTCATAAATCATCCAGAAAGGGCTTTTATCCTATTATCCGAAAAGCTTTAAGCAGTTTGTGAAAATCAGCCCAAACTGTGGAGCCATTAGCTGAGGCTAGCTGCTAGCTGCTACAACCATGATTCCCTCCAGACCAGTAGGGGGCGGGGTTTCTGTTCTAGCCTGACTGATCATGTGACTCTTAGCTTTTCTACAAACAAGCTGGCTGGCACATTGCTGCGGACGCAGAGAGCCCGGAGGCTCCTCCCATTAACCTTTAGCTCTTTTCAAAAGCGCCATTAATGCTCAAACTACCCGAGTGTGAATCCTCATAACAAATCTATTAGCAGCCACACGGCGAGCGTTTCTGCAGGCGCCAAACGCCGTTTGGCATCTCATAAACGCTCGCAACAGGTTGACCCGTTTAATGGAAATGGGCGTCAACCGCTGCAGGGCAGAATAATATTCCTCATTAAATTAAAGCTGTGAGGATAAAACCGGAGGGACGGAAACGGCGCAGACGGAGAGGAAACAAGGTCGTTTCCATCCTGATGAAGGTGTAGCATCATCTCGCTAAAGCTGTGCCGGTGGCCTGTAAAAACTCTGAGGTTGTTGTTATTTCACTGACAAAGTGACTTTGAGGGCTCCGGGGACACAGCCGGTGGCGGCGGCGGACTGTTTTCCTCGGAGTAGCAGGATATTCTGAAACGGATTAATACCCCCGCCGTTGGAGGCTAACAGTCTGCCGCCCAGCTAGCTTAATGGTGCAAACATGTCTGCTCTGTGACAATCTGCTCCTACAATAAAACCGCTACAGCGACTCCTGATGGTGCGTAAAGAGCAACGCCCACCAGCTGAAACGCCTCCACGCAACGATGACCACGAAACCCCAACGATACCTACGCTAGCAGCTACAGTTAGCTTAATGAGCCATTGAAAACTCTGACAGCCTGCTGAGAGGCAGCAGCCATTCGTGCTCCTGTTGGTGATGTGAACATACATGCGTCCACCTGCTAATGCTAACTCTTCAGCTGGGTCCTCAGGCAGGTTTCCTGTCTGAAGCTCGCTTAGCGCCGGTGAGTGTTTAAGAGTCGCAACGACGCCGCAGCATCAATTAGTCACGCAAATGTCAGCGTGGTTGTTCTGAGCGGGATTCCGATCCGTCTGTTTAGGTGAAACGTCCCTCTGCAAGGCTGGCAAGCGGATGTGCAGATGCCTTTGTCAAGCTGGCGGCGGACATTAGCGTGACAGGCAGGGAGGCGGGGGACCGCTGTCAGTGGCGCAGCACCTGGCAACAGCTGGGTTAGCAGCCACACGGCACCGACAACTCCCTCCCCCCAAGTCTCTACCTTTGGTTTATCTCGCCACCCGTTATCCGTGACAACAATGGAGGGGTGAAAGAGCGTCGCTCCTCGCCACGGGGTCTCCATCTGAGGGTTTGGAGTCAGTCCATCCCAGTGAATACTGGGAATAAACCAGATGGAAGAAAAGAGGTTTAGTCATGGTTCAGATAGCTACGCATGTTAGGTGAGATAGCAACATATGCTAGATCAGATAGCTACGTATTGCTATGTCAAACAGCTACGTATGCTAGGTAAACAGCGTTTTTTTTTTGTCTGAATTCAACACACCAGGTTTGTAAAAGTGTTTTCTGTCTTCTCTCTTCCTTGCTACATTAAGCTAGCCATAGCTAAATGAAAAAAAAAACACATCGGCTTAAATGTTAATCTAGATAAATGTTAAACACAAAAATATTGATAAAACTACAAATGTTTTAATTAGAACTTCAGCCTAAACACACTAGTTTGTTTGCATGAAGCTAAAAAAGCTAAGATAATCGCTGTCATTTCTACTACGTCCGGAGCAAAGTCGGATTAGAGCAGCCGACATTTGAAAACGACTGTTTGGCAGGTGTGAGAGCGACAATCTGCTAACGTTTACCCGCCAGAGGAGCTTCCTGCTAAGACCCAATCAGCTGGCAGGAGCTTGGCGGCCTGGCAACATCCAGAAAGAGCCGCTTATACACACACACTGGCACATACTGGCAAATACACAGATTCAGGCTTAACGAGGGCAGAACTTCCTGGCTGACTGTTGCAGGTCTGTTCAACCAAAGGTCAGACTTTAAACATTTTTAACATTTGTCACGAGGGTGATAGGCTAACGCTAATATAAGGCTAACCTCTAATATAAGGATAACGCTAATATAAGGCTAACGCTAATATTAGGCTAACGCTAATATAAGGATAACGCTAATATTAGGCTAACGGTAATATAAGGCTAACGCTAATATTTGGCTAACGCTAATATAAAGATAACGCTAATATTAGGCTAACGCTAATATAAGGATAACGCTAATATTAAGCTAACGCTAATATAAGGATAACGCTAATATTAGGCTAACTCATTCTTGTCCACGCTGCACCAGTTCCACCTCCAGGGTGCGCTTTAACGGGGCTGATCGGACGTTTATTTGAACCGACCTGGGATCCAAAGATGTGTTGACACGTTATCAACACGTAAATTTAAAAAACAAACAAACAAAAAAAAAAACTAAGTAACTTCCTGTTTGGTCAGACAGGACAAAAATCCCAAGTGTCTTGGATAAAAGGGCAAAATTAGCATTTATTCATGAGTCACGTGATCCTGCAGTCGAGTCGGGGCCGCGGTGACACCACAGATGACGTCACCCCTGATGTCGCCCTGCCGTGCTGTCACCATGGTTACGGTTGATCGGAGGGGGCGGGGCCAACGTCAGAATTGATAAACTCATAGAAAATAAAAACCAGAATTGGTTCTGAAGTTTAAAGAATATAAATATTAGTAAAAAATATCACAGAAATAAATAAAATAAAGCCCAGAAAAAGGCTGAATTCTGACGTTTAGTACATTAGTTTGGAACTAATGAGGTTAAAAATCCATCAGAGGAGATGATGATCGAGACAAACACACACACACACACACACACACACACAGTTCTATCATGACCCTGCTTTAAATTACCTCTTTCTGATGAAATTACCTCTCTGGCTTTGTTTCACCTCCATTTATTTTTCCTGTGTGTGTGTGTGTGTGTGTGTGTGTGTGTGTGTGTGTGTGTGTGTGTGTGTGTGTGTGTGTGTGACTCCCTGACCTTGCTTCCTACTTAGACGTCGCTGCTCCAGCCTGCAAAAATCTACTCTGAAGGTAGCGAAGAACAAATGTCACCGATGAGGATCCCAGCGGACTGTGTGTGTGTGTGTGTGTGTGTGTGTGTGTGTGTGTGTGTGTGTGTGTGTGTGTGTGTGTGTGTCCTCCTGATGCTTTAATGACCTCCAGAATAAGGTGACTGAGAAGCGTCTCCCTCAGAACTTCAGAGGTTCCTGGTTAAGCGCCCGTCCTTCCTTCGTGCCCTTGAGCAGCTGTAACTTCCTGTTGAAACCAAAGCGCTTCCACCCAGAGTCCGAACGTAGCCTGAAGAAATTAGCATCACCTGATTCACCTGAGTCACCTGATTCACCTGAGTCACGTGATTCACCCTCGTCTGAGTTGCAGCGCCACCGCTCACCGTTGGGGGGCGCTGTGGGTCAGACCACCATCTGGCCTGATGAGCAGCGGTGAAACGGCCCCCGACTTTGCGTAACATCACGACAGGATCGTCTGACGGCGAGCGCATCATCCGCCGCGGTGGCTCCTCCCACCTGCTGCCGGTCGTTAAACAGCGCCGCCACATGGCAGATTAGGAAACTACACACAAAAAAACAAATCAATGGACTGGGCTAAAGCTAACGCTGACTCGTCTTCGCCAACCCTGCACCATCATTCGGTGAGACCAGCGGTCAACACGTTAAAGCTACACGTGCGCGGACGTCACATGCTTCTGCTCCAGCCCGAACTCGTGCCCGCCCCCAACCCCAACCCCATACCCCCACCCTGTTTGGACAGGCAGCAGCAGCAGGAGGAGGTAATCTCCAGGAACGGCGGGAAATGCACCTGACCTTTGAGAGGACGGCTGCGTCGGCGGCGTGTAGGTGTTGGGGGGGGTGTCGGTATACAAAAGCACGTTAGCGGCGTCACAGGCGGAGCCGAGATTGGATTAGTGTCAGCGGTGAAGAGATGGAGAGGTGAAAGAGGGAAGAGGAGAAAATTGGAAGAAAGGAAATGGTTATTCCCCCCCGACACACACAGACACACACACTCACACACACTCACAAACACACACACACACACACACGCACTCACAAACACACACACACACACACACACACACACACGCACTCACACACACACACGCACTCACACACACTCACAAAGACACACACACACACACGCACTCACACACACACACACACGCACGCACTCACACACACACACACACACACACACACACACACACACACACACACACACACACACACACACCGCCACCTCTACCATCATTTCATTTGAAACTCCAGCTGCTGAACGCAGAACCGCCGCAGCAGCAGCGCCGTTATAGAGCCGGCAGAAGTTAATAGAATATTTATATGCAGACTGAGGGAGCACACACACACACACACACACACACACACACACACACTCACACACACAACCACTCACACACACACACACTCACGCCACCGCGTCTCCAAACGTCTCGGCTTTGTTAGAATCTGACACTGTTTTCGCTCCTGAGGAGGGAACCAGGACCCGGATCTGGACCCAGGAAACCAGGAAGGGCGGGGAGGTGGCCCCCCAGGACGGCTCCAGTAAGGGGGAGGGGTCACGATGCATTAGAGTTCAGCTAGCGTAGCGGCTTCTGCTCTATGGTTAAAGAGCTAAGCATCCTGGGGCGGTCCAGGCCCCTCCTTCGTGGGGGGTCGGTCAGGCCGGTCGGTGACTCCGCCCCCTGGTGGGCGGTCAGGACCCGTAGCTGTAGGCCTCCTGCTGCACCGGAGACCATTAGAGACGGACGCAGGGACCTGGAGATGGAGGAGCCAGCAGCTCGTTATCGCCATCGTAGGCCAGCTGTCTGCTCTCCTTCAGGTCCTCAGACGGAGCAGAGGTGTGAAGAGGACCCGCCTGGTTCCTTAATTGGGGGTGAGAACCTTCAGCACCAACACGGAGCTGAGTTCTGTCCTGATGGAGACCGAACGTGTCCTGTGACTACAGTTGCACTGAACACCCTAAAAGCCAGTCAGACAGGAAGGTGCAGTAACACTGCCCCCTGGTGGCCAGGCCCGGCGTTTCTCCACCTGATGGAGCTCCTGGTCCAAAAGATTGCCGCTAACGTCCACCGTAACAGAAGCTTTATCGATAAAGCTGAGGTGAATGTTGAGTGTCTGCTGTTTATGTCTCCTGGCGACAAAGGTTTCCATGGCGACTCCAAGCATCTCATCATCTCATCATCCGCGTCCAAACAGGCGGTGCTTCCAGCGGCGCCTTTGTGAGAGGAGGAGTCCAACCGGGTCGACGGCAGCAGAAGTCATTCTGGAGCTTTTCATCCAAACGCTGATCACTGCTCCACCACCACCACCACCACTGCTCCACCGCCATCACTGCTCCACCGCCACCACCACCACTGCTCCACCGCCATCACTGCTCCACCGCCACCACCACCACTGCTTCACCACCACCACCACTACCACTGCTCCACCACCACTGCTCCGCCGCAATCACTGCTCCACCGCCACCACCACCACTGCTCCACCACCACCACCACTGCTCCACCACCACTGCTCCACCGCCATCACTGCTCCGCCGCCATCACTGCTCCACCGCCACCACCACCGCTCCACCACCACTCTCCACTGCTCCACCACCACTCTCCACCACCGCCACCACTGCTCCACCACCACTGCTCCACCACCGCCACCACTGCTCCACCACCACTGCTCCACCACCACTCTCCACCACCGCCACCACTGCTCCACCGCCACCACCACCACCACCACTGCTCCACCACCACCACCGCGCCTGAGCGCAATCATGCAAATGTAGAGTAATTAGCAGAGCGAACCCAGACGTGCTAATGAGCTGCTGCTGGAGAGCAGCGGCTAATTCTGGCTAATTAGCCTCACCGTCAAACTGGAGCCATACTGGTCTGACTCAGGTGTTCTGGTCTCAGGTGTACTAGTCTAGGGTATTTTGGTCTCAGGGATTCTGGTCTCAGGGGTTCTGGTCTCAGTGTTTGGTCTCAGGGGTTCTGGTCTCAGTGTTTGGTCTCAGGGGTTCTGGTCTCAGGGGTTCTGGTCTCAGGGGTTCTGGTCTCAGTGTTTGGTCTCAGTGTTCTGGTCTCAGGGGTTCTGGTCTCAGTGTTTGGTCTCGGGGTTCTGGTCTCAGTGTTCTGGTCTCAGGGGTTCTGGTCTCAGTGTTTGGTCTCAGTGTTCTGGTCTCAGTGTTTAGTCTCAGGGGTTCTGGTCTCAGTGTTCTGGTCTCAGTGTTTGGTCTCAGTGTTCTGGTCTCAGGGGTTCTGGTCTCAGTGTTTGGTCTCAGGGGTTCTGGTCTCAGGGGTTCTGGTCTCAGTGTTTGGTCTCAGGGGTTCTGGTCTCAGGGGTTCTGGTCCTGTCCCTATCAGGATCTCCTCTCTGTCCTTTTTTTAACGTGTTCTTTTCTTGCCAGCTGCCACCAACACGCGGCTGCTATTTTAGACGCCGTCAACCATTGACCTGACAGGCAAGTGTGTGTGTGAGTGTGTGTGTGTGTGAGTGTGTGTGTGTGTGTGTGTGTGAGTGCTGGGGGGCACCTGTCAGCAGCAGGTGGACCCTCTCGGCGCTGCTGGACGGACGCTCGGCGCAGTCGGAGCCCAGGAGGAGACGGCGCTGAGGGACGGCAGGTAAGAGGCTCCTCTGCTCAGCCTGGCGCTCTCACTGGTCTCACTGGTCTTACTGGGAGCTGACGGCTTCTCCCCGGTGTCAGATGGTGTCTGGGGAGCTGACCTGAGGTTGTCCAGGGCTCTTTTCACTGATCTGGACTCTCCGCAGCTGAAGGCGGAACCATGTACGGCCTGTACCTGGAGGCGGTCAACGACTACATCAACGAGTCCTACGGCGAGGACGTGTGGCGGCTCATCGAGAACCGCGCCGAGATCCCCCACCTCAAGTTCGTCCGGCACCAGATGTACAAGTAGGTTTGCGTCGGGAGAAGCGGGTCCTGCTGCCATGGTCGCCATGGTAACCCTAAATACCAAATAACCCGACAGATGGGCTCAAAGCAGCCGCTAGCGTGGTGCTGCGGCGTTTGTCGTAAACTGGTGGATCAGCATACGTTAATTCCTTCTTTACTGGAGCGGCTGGAGGTCACATGACCCGGGCTAACGCTCCGCCCAGCCGAGTGACGCCGATATCAAACGCACCCCAAGGCCCGACTGACCCAAGGCTAAAAGCTAAAATGCTAAAGAGCTGGATCCTACTGGTTATACTGGGACAGAGAGGGCTACATGACTGGTTATACTGGGACAGAGGGCTAATGGACTGGCTAAAGTTGCGTTTTGTCGCGTCTACAGCGACAACTTGATCCTGCGGTTGGCGAAGGCGGCGGGCGAAGTTCTGGGGAAGACCCACGATGAGCTGATGTACGCCTTCGGGGTCTACATGGTCAAACGGATCGGAAACTACGGCTACGAGCGGATCCTGAAGGTGAGCTGTGGCTAGGCGGCGATCAGGTGAACCCGAATGACGTGGGCTTCCGTCTCCGCTAGGTTCTGGGACGGAACGTCCGCGACTTCATCAACGAGCTGGACAACCTGCACGAGTACTTCCGCTTCTCCTTCCCGAAGGTCCAGCCCCCCAGCTTCTGCGTGGAGGAGGAATGCGAAACCAGCCTGACGCTGCACTACCGCAGCACCCGGAAGGGCTTCACCCAGTTCGTCAAAGGTGGGAACTCGGCAGGCAGGCGGGGAGCCTTCCCGCTAACGCTAACGGAACACGTCTGCGCTAACCCTCAGGGCAGCTCTCTCAGGTGGGACGGCAGTTCTACAACACCGACATCGAGGTGGAGATCCTGTCCAAAGAGGAGACGGAGAAAATGACCTATGTGGTACGCAGGCGCGACGCCCCCACCGGTTTTGTGCTGGTGCTCCCCCTGCTGGTGGTCACGTGACCCCCCCAACCTCCCCAACGATCATGAGTTTTGTCTCGTCCAGGTCTACAAGATGAACTTCGACAACGCCGCCTTCAAACACCGCATGCCTCAGCAAAAGACGGCGCCCAGCTACGAGAAGCTGCCCATGAAGCGGGGCATCTTCTTCGACATGTTTCCTTTCAGCGTCATCTTCCGCCGCGACATGACCATGTACCGCATCGGCGACGGCCTCAAGGAGGTCTTCTCGGACCTCCAGGGCAAGAAGGTCAACGAGGAGTTCACCCTGGTCAGGCCCATGCTGGAGTTCAGCTGGGACAACGTGAGTTTGCGCGGCGGCGTTGGCCTAAAAGGCGGCGCGTGGCGCGACGCTGAACCTCTGCCTCTCGCCAGATCTACACCCACCTGAACAACGTCTTCGAGCTGCTGTCCAAGGCCGTGGTGGAGAGCAAGCAGAAGGTCAACATCCCCAAACTCAGCAAAGAGGAACCCGAGGAGAAGGAGGAGAGCGAGAAGGCGAAGCGGGAAGAAGAAAGAGGTGGAGCTCTGGCATTTCACCCAACAGGCAGGAACCGGCGGGCGGAGCCCGGCTGGGCTGACTCTCGTCTGTCTCCGTCAGAGCCCAAGACGGTGGAGGAGATGAAAGGAACGGACCAGGAGTACAGCAGCGCTCTGACCCAGTACAACAGCTCGGCGAACTCCGGAGGGGAGGACATCGAGCTGCTGGCCTTCCAGACCGTCACGGGTCAGAAGCACTAACCGCAGCTCACCACAGGGGGGCGCTGCAGCCGCTCTCCCCTCAACTGTCTCCTTGTGCTCTCAGGGAAGTGCAGCGAGACCATCTTCGAGGACATGCGGGAGCCTCCAAAGAAGCCGCTGCACCTGAAGGGACAGATGAAATACGTCCCCCAGTGGGACTCGCTCATCTTCCTGGGGACCCCCATGTAAGGGCCAACTGGGTTTACTGGTCACTGGCAGGTCTGAACTGGTCTGAGTCAACCGGCCCAAGCCCAGATCAGGACGAGATGATGTCTTTAGCCGAGAATGTGCGCTAATGTTAGCATTTGCTAGCGGCCCTTTCAGCGAAATCTTTTGTGGCTTTTCCGAGTTTTTTGCCTTGGGAGACACTTCCCGTCTCCTTCCTGTCTGCAGCATCGAGACGGTGGAGGACATGATAAAGATGGGCGTGTACGTGAACGACCTGAACCTCCACGACTCCAGCAGAGAGCTGATCCTGGCTGGAACGCAGCAGTCGGCCGAGCTGCAGCTCGCCCTCGATCAGGTCAGTCATCGACGGCGTGACGGTCCACATCAAAGGCAGCAGGGTCGGGGTTCTGAGGACCTGAGTGAGAGCAGGGCCCGGCCAGGAGATGCAGAGGATTAGCGCTAAACGGGCACTCTTCTGACCCGCCAGGAGCAACAGAAATACGCTCAGCTGCAGGAAATCATCAAAAAGCTGGATGAGGAGAAGAAGAGGGGGGATTCTCTGCTGTACGCCATGATCCCCAAAGCTGTGGCGGACCGCCTGAGGAAGGGGATCACCGCTCTGGAGACGTGCCAGGTACAAAAGCATCAAAGCTGCGCGCTCTGGAAACCTCTGGCAGGCCGGTGTTGTTCAGGTCCTTCAGTTCTCTGAGGTCAGAGGTCAAGCGAAAGCCTGAAAAGTCACCCCAGAGAAGAGGCAGCAGATGCGTCTGAGCGCGCCAGGCTAACCGTCTGTCTCCTCGCAGGTTTTCCCCGACGTGACCATCCTGTTCAGCGACGTGGTCAAGTTCAACGAGATCTGCATCCACATCACGCCCATGCAGGTGGTGGACATGCTCAACGAGATCTACATCGTCTTCGACACGCTCAGCGAGAAGCACAACGTCTACAAGGTCGGACCAACCGGGACGCGGCCGCAGCCCCGACCCGACCAGACCCGACCTAACCGCAACTCTGGACTCTGCTCAGGTGGAGACGATTCGCGACGCCTACATGGTGGTGGCGGGGGTTCCCAACAAGACCACCTTCCACGCGCACCACATCTGCGACATGGCCCTGGACATGCTGAGCTCCATCGACCACCTGAAGGACCCCTCCACCGGAGACAACATCCAGATCAGAGTTGGTGAGCACAAACGTTTTTAGTGACCTTTCCAGATTTTCTAGACGTTGCTGCAGTGACGTGTCGCGCCCACAAGGGGTCACTGTTGTTTTGCTTCCAGGAATCCACTCAGGGATGGTGGTGGCCGGCGTGGTGGGCCTGAAGATGCCTCGCTACTGTCTGTTCGGCGACACCGTCAACACAGCGTCACGGATGGAGAGCAATGGAGTGGTGTCTACACTTACATATATAGACATGCTTGACACGCAGAACACGTCTTAGCGCCGCCCGCGTGCCCGCGTTGAGCTTTAGCGGCCGTCTTCTGTGTGCGTTTGTACAAACAGGGCATGCAGATCCACATCAGCCAGACCACCAAAGACCACCTGGAGCACGAACCCTACATCATCGAGGAGCGGGGGAAAATCTTCGTGAAGGTGGGTCCTGGCTAGCGCTGCTGCTCCTCGCTAGCACACCAGAGCTTAGAAAATAAAGATTCGCATTTGTAGAAAATTAGCAGTTAAATCAAGCTCTTTTAAATGATTAAACTCACTGATTTAACTGCTGTAAATGATTAAAAACCTGCTTTCAGTATTATAACAGATTATTCTACAAGTAATTCTGACATAAATACTAAATAACCGCCAGCCTTGTTAATATGGTGGCCTGGAGGAGGTTGAAAGCAACTTTATTAATGATGCGCAGACGTTCATGTAGAACTCGCTCCTGCAGGGTAAAGGCTACATGAAGACCTACTGGCTCAAAGGGAAGAAAGATTTATCCTTTAAGACTCCAGCGGAGTTACGCTACAGCAGCGAACAGAAAGACTCGCAGGACAAGAGCTCCAACGGGTGAGCGCACGTCTGAGGACACGTCCGAGAAACCTGATTCTTAGCGTTATTTTTAGCTTTGGAGGGAAAAGACGTGATTTCCGGTCAGAGTTTCTGTCTTAATGTGTACCTGCACCAGTTCTGCCAGCACCAGCGCCAAACACATGGCGTCCAACCTCCACCTCGGCGGCGAGGAGCAGGCCGAAGGGAAGCCCAGCTCCAGCGACCTCCCGCTGGACGCCCTGCCACCACCAGAGGCCGCCAACGAGGCCCCGGCCGCTTCCACAGAGCCCCAGGAGAAAGAGAAGGTCAGAAAGTCCAGGAACAACAAGGGGTCCAAGTCAGAGGCGCCTCAGGGAAACCCCGCCCCCGAGTCCTCGCCGCCCGCCGACGGGCTGGACAACCCGCTTCCTCTGCTCAACAACAAGAGGAACAGCTTCCGGCAGCAGTACGCCAAGCTGCCAGCCAACCTGCCCATGCGCAGCGCCGCCTGTGCCATCCTGTGAGACGCTCGCCACCAGGCGAGGCGCCGACGCTGAAATACGGTTTAACCCGAGGCAACAAAACCACCTGGTAGACATTCAATGCATGTCATCAAATCGCCTCTTTACTGTCCGTTTCTGAGGAATTTACCTGTGTTTCAGCTCATTTCAACACTATTTAGAATCATCCCTTCCTCTAAAAACAGGAAGTCCAGCGTCTCTGACACACACGCACAGAAAGGGGAACTAACAGACGACAGCCAGAGCGCGCTTCTATCTTCCTTTACTCCGTTTGCTGAATTACAGACGTTAGCGACCCTGTAACGAGGCTAACGAGGAGGAAGCGGAGAAGCTTCGTGTACGTCAGCCAACGCAGACGCCAGCTTGTTTTCATGTTTTCAGTAGGAACATAAATCCTGTAGGTTGTTTCTTCTTTACCTTCACAAGAATGTCTCCAAGTGCTCTACTTCCTGTCTCCAAGTGCTCTACTTCCTGTCTCCAGGTGTTCTACTTCCTGTCTGGAGCCGACTGCATTTGTTTGACTGTTGGATAGTGTTCATTTATATAAAAGTGTATGTACAGACACCACCTGTCCCGCGTCTTGATGGTCTCCCCACGCAGCAGGTCAAAGGTCAAGCAGCATCACCCACCGCGGAACCGGGTGCAGAAGCGGGTCCAGAGCGGGCCGATCCCTGCCTTAGATAACATACTGCTGTGTATGCACGTGTGTGTGTGTGTGTGTGTGTGTGTGAGACCTCTTACATGGCATCATTGAAGGAGCTCTGATGATCTCATAACTGACCTGTGTAAGAGTGGAGCTCCTGTTGGCCGTTAAACCACACACACACACACACACACACACACACACACACACACTTATACTTCCTTGTGAGATGTCATTACACGATAAAGAGGAAGCCATCAGGAAACCACTTAAGTAGTACTTCCTGTCTGTTTCCATGGCGACAGACCTACTTTTGCAGTTGCAGAAAGATTGACGGTACTTTTCTCGGGCCGATTCCTGGCAGATGGGCCGAGTGGGAGGTAAAATCTGGGCGTGTCCGGGCCGCACGGACGCTCCTCGTGGTCCGGCTGGGCGTGGGCGTCACCTTTGACCCCTGACATCTGACAACAGTTAGGGCCTCCTCCTCCCGAACAGCTGGTGGTGGTGAATGAAGGCGTTCATGTTCGCTGGAAGCAGCCTGGTTCTGGTTCTGGTCCTGTGTTTTCCAGGAACCATCAGGAGGGTCCAGAGACGCCTCCAGGAGGATCCTGGGATCCTTTATGAGCCTGTTCACTCATTGATTCCGCAGTGGAACCTTTGATCGGGTTTATCAGGGGCAAAGTCCACCATGGCGAGCGCCTCATCTCCGTACGCTCGCCCTCGGCTCTGGTCGGCACGACGCCCGCGCGCCCTAACCTGGCGCTTCCTGTGCACAGACACAATCACCAGGACTGGTTCTGGCTTGGAGTCAGACCAACGGAGAGGAACGCCGCGCTGACGCCTGCAGCATTCCAGCAAAGGTGAACACGCACAAAACAGGGGTTAAGCCCCTCCCCCTTTTCACCGGCTGCATCACCGGATTGTTGCTGAATTCTTTCAGAGGTTTTTCACTTGTCAGGACAAGCAGAGGCACCGAGTCAGCAATCCAGAGAGAGAGGGAGAGAAAGAGGGAGAGAGAGAGAGAGGGAGAGGAGAGAGAGAGAGAGGGAGAGAGAGGGAGGAGAGAGAGAGGGAGAGGAGAGAGAGAGAGAGGGAGAGAGAGGGAGGAGACAAATGAATCCTACTGATACAGCTGGTGGTTTTCCTGCACTCGTCAGAATGATTTTATGGACGGCAGCGAGGACGTCGGCTGGACGTGAATCCAGGATACTTCCTCCCAGCATCTCACGTTTGAGCGCTCACGGCGGCGCAGATCACCTGCTCCTGCCTGTGTGACATCCACAGTGCGAGTGGGATGAGGCCCAGGGAGATGGGCGTGATCCTGAGCATCGCCTCGGGCCTCATCATCTCCACCAACCTGCTGGTGGCGGCCGCCATGCTGAAGATGCTCCTCAAGAAGAGAAGCCAGAGCTGGTGCTTGGTCCTCAACCTGGCACTGGCCGACTTCCTGGTGGGCGTGGCCATCACCGGTCTGGCCGCCGAGGACTTCAGCGTCGACGGCGACGCTCAGAAGCTCCGCAGCCATGACCCGTCAGCGCAGGCCACGCCTCCTGAGGGGAAGTTTCGCTGTTTGATGCGGATGGCTTTGGTGATGTCTCCCTGCACGGCCTCCATGATGTCGATGTTCTTCATCTCGCTGGACCGCTACGCAGCCATCAAGATGCCCCTGAGGTACTCTCAGCTGTCCGGGAAGGCAACGGCGGCAGGGTCGCTGCTGCTTCTCTGGATCAGCTCCCTGATGATGGGATTCTTACCAGGTGAGAACGGAGAATGGTTCATTTTTGTTCTAAAGCAGTGTTTCTCAGACCAAGGACTTCTGAACCCTTAAATAGACACTCACCTGACTCTAAATAGCCCCCAAAACAATAAGCTAAGTAACGACCTGGTGCTGATAGGACAGATGTATCAGGAAATATGCAATAAAGTGAATTCTTTAACTCCTGGGAGTTCAAGAAACACTGAATTGTAAGTATAGTAAGAGATTTAAAATTTAAAAAAAAGTGATTTTTTAAGTGTCACCTTGCGGACCACTAGGGGTCGCCTGCGGACCACTGGAGGTCCGAGGACCAGTCTTTGAGAAACACTGGTCTAAAGCGATTCATCCTAAAACTCTCTGCGCTCTGCAGTCATGGTGCCGCCGCTCCAGACGGACAGCTATGACGGATTCTGCTCCTTTTTCTCCGTCATCCGGAAGGTGTCCATGGTTGTCTTCAGCCTGTGCTTCTTCCCGGTGTTTTCTGTGTTCATTTACATCTACCTGGACATCCTGAAGACAGCGTGCGGCCACCACAAGCAGATCGGCCTGATCAGGCTAGCCGGTTCCAGGACGACAGACCAGCGGGACCATGGGCGCCTGCAGCAGCCGAGGAGCCGCTTCTGGACCCACGTCAAAGCCCTGAGGACGGTGGCGGTGCTGGTCGGCTGCCTCCTGCTCCTCTGGGGTCCGTTCTTTGTGGTGGGCATGGTGGAGCTTCTGTGCAGCGGCTGCAAACTGGCCAACGTGTTGCAGGATCATCTTTGGCTCTTGGGACTTTCCAACTCGCTGATCAACCCTCTGGTGTACGCACTCTGGCAA